>OX381711.1:1401004-1815631 GCA_947462335.1 Harmothoe impar | reverse complement strand
AAAACACCACCTTTTCACTCCGGGTTTCATTGTAGTTTGTGGTGGTCAGAAAATAAAGGTGGGTGGTGGACTGTCAACGCGGCCATCAGTCATTCCTACTTATTTTAATCGGGAAATACCGGTAATATAAAAGTATGTGGCGTATGGTTACCTCGGCCTCGTGAAGTTGTAGGTCCTGAGACTCAATGTTCATGCCTTCTTCCCGTATCGGGAACAACCTGAAAACAGCAGTTTTAGTTGTACTTTCACTTTATTAACAAAACTGTCTCTAGAGTTCGGTATATATCATCACCTCAGTGGAGAAAATGTTTTCAAATCAGTGGAGAAAGGTCGTAACTGCTTTGTCTTGACCCTAGACACTATTCAATATCATTATTGTAATATTAATTTTTGGCCGATATGATCTAGGGGTATGAAACCACTTTGTAGATAAAGTTGAAGTGCCATGCATTTAATATTTCATGTATGAGATCATTCCAAATATACCTATATTTCTAAAAATGAAAATATCTGAAAAAAAGAGATTTTCACTTAAAACCTTTCTCCACAGAGGTGACGATGTACATGTAATATGCCTTATAAACTAAAAAAAAAGATTAATGAGGGGGGGGGGAGCTATAAGTCAAGATAACTTTCATGTTTTATGACACTTTGATACAGAGCCATAACTTGGAGACAATGTACACTTAAAGGGCAGCTTAGTATTTTGTCGTCATGATGCATGAATGCAGCCCTGGGGAGTCTACTCGTCAGGGCTGCATTCATGCATCATGCCGACAAAGGGTGCAGCGCTATGAAGCGGCTTCAGAAGGTACAGTTACTATTGTATGATTGGGTGGGGGGGGGGGGGGAGAATTCTATAAGCTGAATTCTGGGTCATTTAAAGAGTTTTAAACTACAATGTACTGGATAATTTACCTCCATTATAAGCCGACCCCCCACTTTGAGAGAATGCTATAAGCCAAATTAGGCTTCAAATCCCAAAATTTGGTCGGCTTATCAGAGAGGTTTTACGGTAAGTTGTTGTCTATGGGGGTTACCATTGTATGTATCCGTGGTGCTGCTCCAGTTTGTCGTAGTCCCCGAACCAGTCCCTGAGGATGTCGTCGATGTAGCCACCTGCCAACAGACAACAAATTATCTAATTTATTTCAACAAGTATACCCTGCAAAAAATTCTCAATCTGAACTCTTACCATTCTCGTGTCATAACTCGAGAATTTCAGAACGTTTCTGGAACGTTTATTGGAGTAAAACTCGAGTAATACATGTCTCCATTCTACTTGTGGAATTTCTGGTTATTTGCACGAGTAAAACTCGGGAAATAGACATCACCATTGAACATGTCACTAGGAAGGGTTGCTATTCTCGAGAATCTCCCATGTCTATCTTGTGTATACAACTTGTGTTTTTCCCGGGAAATGCACACGTTTCTAACTTGTGTCATTCTTGAGTTCTGTTATACATATATTTCAGCGCAGTTATATCAAAGTATGGATATCTGGTGGCACACCCACACAGGGGTGTACCGACATTCTGCACGCTGCCTCCTCTTTACGTGCGGCTAACAATTACCATAAATCCCGCTAACTTCCTCAGTCGTTATTCACGTCTCACGTGTAAGCTGAGACGCCGGCGGCTATGTTGGAATTAATCAGAACTAAGGGTATCTGAGGAGCGACATCTAAAAAAAGTAATGTAACGAAGGCCTCTCAGTGTAACTTATGCTGTGGGGTATTATATAACATGTTATTTATGTCTTTGCTTTGATCAATTATAATTAGAGTGTTGGGGAAGATGTACACCCCTTGTGGGGTTTTTACGCATCATTATTTTCTGGTACAACGCGTGCGGCAACTGATGGAAATGCCCAAAATTCACCCAAAAGGAAACGTCAACTTAACCCTTTAAGGACGGCATGATGCTTTCATGCATATGACTTTGGTCGTCATGATGCATGAATGCATCCTGAGTAACTCACCAGTGCTGCATTCAAGCATTGTGACAACCCTACAGGGTTGAGACACTCCCTAAGGGTCATCGTGATGCATGAATGCAGCACTGGTGAGTTACTCAACGGGACTGCATTCATGCATCATGACGACAAATGTCATGTTTTAGCGACAGCCATCCTTAGAGGGTTAAATGCGCGGGTGACAGTTGACGGTAATTAGTCAGTAATTCACAAGAATCAATTTTGTCCCGGTTAATTCAGAGTCTGTTCTGTAATGGCTTCTCACACCTTCATCCACCAAAACCTGCTCAGCTAAACGTCCAGAACAAATATCTGCCTTAATTGATAACTTTTTTTAACTATTGGAAATGAAAAAAAAGGTGTGCAGTTGAGGATGGGGTGGGGGGGGGGGGGAAGACAAACTGACATATCAGGCGGGTAGCAAAGTGCCTGTGAGGAGGGTGACTGTTGGAGTAACCCGAGTCTGTGAGGCGCAGGTTTTTAATCGGCAGGTTTTAATTTGTTTGGTAACTGAAGCTGCGTGTCCCGTCAGCGTATGACCGGCTGTGTCAATCCACAAACACAGGTATGTCGGGTATTTAGAAAATAACGTTCACAAAAATAAATGGGGAAAAAGTGGGGAAAAAAGTGAAGGAAAAACTTGAATAATGGGAATAAATCTGCAGATAACAATCTGAATCACTAAGATGATCTAGATAATATTTTTTATATTGATTTAATTTGAATCGAGTTTAAATTAATCCTTGCAATAGATATAACATGATGTATGCTCTTCAGCCTTGAGTTAGAGAATAATGTGCTGTTTTTTTCCGACAGCTGAGGTTATATTCATGGAGAGAAAACTATATTAGCCATCAATTTTACAAATGATACATGTGTCTGTGTCTGCGCATATGGGTATAGAAGACCGAAAGAGGGGGCAGAAAAGAGGCAATACAGACCCTTAGAAGATGGACTGGGGAAGCTCTATTTAATCTTGAGCCATAAGGGAGTGTTCATTTATTAATTACAGGGGGGGGGGTGAGATTTCGCGCTGAGGGGCGAACATTTTTTACGCCCCCCCCCCTTTTTGCTAAAAAGGGGCTACATTTTTTACGCCCCCCCCCCCTCAAGAGGGGTCAGAATTTTTTACGCCCCCCCCCTCAGGAGGGGTCGGAAATGTTTACGCCCCTCCCCAAACACACCACCCCCCCCCCCCCTGTAACTAATAAATGAGCACTCCCTAAGTGGTGCGACAAAGGTGGACTGAGACCAGCCACCCAGGGGACACAATGAGACAGATGTAGCACCTGAGTGACACATAGAGAGGAGTGAGAGTCGTCTCATCAATCACTCCATGACGTGCACTTCTACCCGACTCACACTTACATACCCCCCCCCCCCCCCCCCACACACAGAGTACCGTACCGTATAAGCTATAGCCTAACTCGCGTATACTGTAAACGTATGTTATTTCGCGCTGTACTTATTTTTGCGTATTTTCAAATTCGTGAAAATATGTACAGCGCAAATATTTATCCAATAGTCCTTTATACCACAGCGGAGAAGGGAATGCGATAAGGCTCCTTCACTGTATTTCGCATACAGATTGGTACACGTCCCTATAACTACTACATAACTAACATATGCCAAAATCCGGGCATAAGCTAGCCTAACTCGGGTATAAGCTAACCCAACTTGCAGATAAGCTAGCCTAACTTGCGTATGGGCCACCACCCTACCCTGTCACGAATCCTATAAGCGGCACAGACCTCTCTGATTGTGGTGACTATAGTTTCGCTTTATTTTTGTTTGTTTGCATAGTTGAATGTCACATTGACTTATCCAGTGGATACTTTCTCAAGATTAAGTATTTCACAAGTAAAGGTAGGTCGAAGGCCTACCTTGGAAGATCGTATCAAGGATGATCAAATGTATAAATGTATGATGTGAGCTGAAGACAGAAATCCTGCTCCTACACATTAACCAAAGCAAGGGTTCATTAGTAACGTAAAACCTCGCATATAGGCCGCAGCTTGTACGCGAATCAGATCGCTAGTGCGGCTTATAGGATCCCCACAGAGTCAGGGTGCAGCTTATACGTGAGTTTTTGCTACTATAGTACAGTATAAAAGTCGCCATAATCAGATCGCTGGTGCGGCTTATAGGATCGGCCCAAAGTCGGGGTGTGGCTTATACGCGAGTTAGGCTTATACGCGAGGTTTTACGGTGCTGTAGTGTACATCTATAAACTTGTATATAAGTAGCACCTAGTATGTGGGGTGGATTCTATAAGCCGCACCTAGTATGTGGGGGTTTCTATAAGCCGCACCTAGTATGTGGATGGATTCTATAAGCCGCACCTAGTATGTTGGGGTTTTCTATAAGCCGCACCTAGTATGTGGATGGATTCTATAAGCCGCACCTAGTATGTTGGGGTTTTCTATAAGCCGCACCTAGTATGTGGATGGATTCTATAAGCCGCACCTAGTATGTGGGGGGTTTCTATAAGCCGCACCTAGTATGTGGGGGGTTTCGATAAGCTGCACTGATGATCTGAATTGCGTACTAGCCGCGGTGTCTAAGCAAGAATTTACAGTACGGGCCAGTTCCACTAACGCCCTATGTGGTCAATGTAACTCATCCCCCCCGGTCTACAGTGACGTGACAGGGACGACCACTTCACCCCACCCCTACATCTCAGGTCACTCCAATACCGTCAACCTTATCTACCTTATTCCTGACACCGTGCATCGTTGTGACGTAATTTACGTCATTGTGACGTTATTTACGTCTTGTGACGTCACCGTGACCTGTCGTCACGTACCTATCTGTGACGTTAATGGTAGAGCAGCGTTTTAACTGAACCTTATTTGCATAAAATTCCCGTCTTCCTGACAAGGGCGTCTTTCAGTTTGGACGTGAGACCCTTTAATCCTTTAGGGACGGCATGTCGCTAAAACATGACATTTGTCATGATGCACCAATGCAGCCCCGGCGAGTGCATTATGCCAAACCTTCAGGAGTGTCTCAACTTGGTACGGCTTTAAAGTGCTATGCCCTTTGACCCTGTAAATATGGATCCTGCCATTCCAACAAATGTAGCGACATTCGTTCATTTAGTGAAATGCCATCCTTAAAGGGTTAAAGGGCTAATGGTTGTGGAAGGAGGCTTGGCTAATGGCTGCATGCAAGGTGAATAAACAAGAAAAGAAACACTTAACGGGGAAATACGAATAGCGCCTCAATGGTGTCATTATGCACGCTGCTGACGATGTGAGACAGTCGCGTCCACAATCTCCACGATCTGTGTCACCGAACCCTTTAAGGACGGCATGTCGCTACAAATGACGTATGTCGGCATGATGCACCCTTGCAGCCCCAGGGAGTAGCTGACCAGTGCTGCATCGGTGCATCATGCTGATCCTTCGGGACTGTCTCAGCCCCATAGGGTATGATGCTTGAATGCAGCCCTGGTGAGTTACTCGCCAGTGCTGCATTCTGCATTAATGTATCATGCCAACTAAGGGCATGCTGCATTAAGGCATTAAGTGGTTACTGTGTGTGTCTGACGTCTAACGGGCGCAGCCTCCTTTCTGCCTGGCCATCACCACTCTTTGAGAAAATGCTATACCGTATTCGACGTAATTATTTTTATGGTGTTTTAAGTACTTAAGAGTTTAATTGTCTCAAAAGAGGGGTTTTACGGTAAGAGTTCAGTAGATATTGTGTGTCATTTATTGTCTAAATCTCTGCGATAAACGAGGAGTGGGGATGTGCGTTATTCATGTCTAATACAGTCGTGCATCAGGGATGTTTTAAACCAGGAGCCGGAGTCTAAACACAGAGGTATGGCCCCTGTTCTGTGGCTGTTTACACGGCTGCCTTGTTTACCCGAGCGGTACTTGCCCATGCATACAGTCAGGAATTCTGCCGCTTTCTGAGTAAACTCCCCCAAACTCTGATGTTTCTGATACCGCAAAAATGTGAGCCTCGTGTCCGTCTGGGAGCCTCACTTTGATGTGTCCCCTAGCGACACCTGCCGCCACCCGCCCCCTACTGGGGCCGCACCGAACTAAACAATGTGGGAGTACTGCTCACTAATTCTGATAAATAAACAAATCTGACCACTACAAAAGGATATGACACATGTGTATACACGCAATGATATACCTTTAATATTACATTTAAAAAGCAACCTTCACCTATAAGTGCCCTCCCTTTTTTGGGTCCGTTTATCAGATGAATTTCACGATGATTTTCACAACTCAAAATGTCCTTTTACCCATTAATAGAATTATTTTTCAAGATCCTTGTGCGTTATTAAAATTACATCCAATACTTATACAAAATAGAAACGGCAAGCTGAGGGAATCCGCCCTGTGCTGGTCTGGGAGGATGACTCAGTCACAGGCAGAGTACACCTGGGGCCATCCCAGTCTCAGGCCCCGACTCTATAATAGTGGAGTCTGGGCAAACTCATATAAAAAACTTGTTTCACTAACTTGCCCTCGGGGGTTGACCAATCAAATCCTGTACACCAATTCCTGTGCACAGCCTGACAGGAAGTAACAATCTAAATATAGCAGTCCCACCAGTCCCATTTGCAGCCCTTGTGGCGGAAAAGGGTACTGGTTGAGCGGCTCTCGAGCCATCCCACACAGGGACCCAGCACTCAGTGCTGCCCCCGTGTGGGGACGGTGTGTACTGCCGGGTGTAGTACGTGATGCACACACCAGGGGGCGAGGCTGTAGTAGGTAAAACCTGTTCCTGGAACAACCTGATGCATGTGCCTACCAGATCTATGTCTAACAACTGCTACACTGTGTGACACAGATACCACACCATGTTGAGGCAGCACAAGTGGCTACTTTTGACCATGTGATAGAGGTAGGGAGTGATGAGGGGGAAATAGATGGGTAACTGGTTGAGGGGGGGGGGGGGCAAAAAAAATTGACGGGGGGGGGGGGGTGTAAAAAAATTTGGACCCCTCTTGGCGGGGGGAAATCAACATTTTTTTACCTGTTTTGAGCCAAAAAGCCCACACGTTACCATGCCTCAAAGGGCCAGCTCGCGCGCCAATTTTCGATCCTTAAGGGGGAACCCCTTGACCGGAGGGGGGGACATTGGTGAGATAAATAGGGGTTACAATGCAGTACAAATTATGTAAATACCCCAAGTAGAAGTGGAGTTATGGCCTAAAATATGAATTTTATTAATAGATATGGCAACCCCTGTGTTTATACTCGAGGCCCGGCTAGTACATGAGGAAATATAGTAACAGTATTTCCTGTGGTACAAAGATAGAACTAGATCACATTATAGACACCTACCTCTGGGTCTGGACGGGATCTTGTTGGTGTAGAACAGTTTGTTCAGCTTCTTGTTTAACGAGTCCTTCTTCCGCTGAGAACACAAAGTAAAGCACGTCATGATAATATTTCAGGTTTCCCATAATGCCCATGCTCAGGCAGTTTCCGGTCCAGCCCGCCCTCCCCCACCCCACTGACACCTATGCCTGTCACTTTTCTTAACAAATTAATTTTTTTGGATTAAAACGTCATTGCGACTTGAGTAAGACCTTGTTGGAAAGATATGTGTTTGATCCATCCAGCTTTATAACTTTTGAACATTGTATAAAATATGTAACATGGTTTTGTTGGGAGTTGCGATTTGGCATTTTGGGCAATACATTAGGCTAGGCCTAGCGCTAGGCTACAGACACATACATAACATCATAGAACTAACCTTTCTTTCAGTCACCTCCACTGGTGTTTGGTAAATAGGCCTAGTAGATACACATGTGAATATAATGTCCATAGTATGATAGATTATAGCCTTCATTATTCCATGCGAAACATCCTATGTTGAAAGGCTAATCCATGCCAATAATCCATGAAAATAACAGTATCTGTAAGCCTGTTTCTGGAGCTGTCAGTCTCCACCCAGCTAGCAGGACCAACTGACTGAAGACCCTACAAATGAATACTAACTTTGGCTTTCTTGATGCCACCCCCCCCCCCCCCCCCTCCCAGGGGTGTGGCAGTCAGCCTCCAGGTGTGATGTACCTGTGAGATGCTCCTGCCACACATGTCCCCACCAGCCCTCCACACCTCTGAGCTAGGTGTGGCACTGGTCACTATTATCAAAGTAATGTCCTACCCTAGGCCTAGGCCTCCCCTTTGAGGTCGAGATCTGCGGTACACCATATCTGAGATGCCCTTCTATTTTGTCTATACCCAAAGTTGGACCAAAGATATATTGAGACAAATGATACATAGACTTTTATATTCTCATATACAAATGTACAATGGGACTCAAACTTTCAAAAGCGGAGATGCAGGTTCATGGTTAACTTATGAATTGCAATGTACATTGTACATGTAGTATAAATTTACATTTTATGACACCAACACATTAAAAGAATTACGGAGGCAGGCATGTGATGATAGTAGGCCTTTATGAATTTATACTTCAACTAAGATCATTACTATGCAGAAAAATCTATTTATCAGTTTATGGTGTGGGTAAACAGAATTTCGTGAAATTTCACCACCTGGGTGCTGTTTCTCCACAAATCTGCACACCTCCATAAATTTATGGACATCCACAAATTTGTGGAACACACATTCCATAAATTTGTAGAGATCCACAAATATATATGGAGGTCCGTACTTGTATGCTTAAATACTAAAAATAGATTTTATTCATCATTTTTATTTTCTTCACAAATATATGGAATGTTTATTGCGGAGGTCCGCAAATTTGTGGAGAAACAGCACCCTGAGCTCTCGTTAAAAAAATATCACTCCCTGAGTTATTCCGGATGCAACAACGTATTGGTGACCACTCAATTGTAATTGTTGCATTATGTCTACCGGTACTTTCCAGAGATTACCCACCCTGCAGGATCCATTGGCGAGTTACTTGCCAGGACTTTCTTCATGTGTCGTGATAAAGGGCATCACCTTAGTGCATCGAATCTTCATGGGCTGCGTCGTGCTTTTATGCATCTTGCCCTTCACCAATGTCTGAATGTCCCACATGGACATTGTTTTCCATTTGGTTTAAATGGCCCACTCCAGAAAATCGTTATGTTCAATTCAAAAAGTCAGAATGACCGACTACAAAAACAAGTTATGTACCATTTCTAAAATCGTAATGTCTATATCCAAAAGTTGGAGACCCCATTACATCTTTTTTTGAGCACCCATCTCAAAAACTTGATCTGCCCTATCAATCGTATATAAATTGCCTAGTTTGGCCAAATTCTTTGTAAAAAAAAAAGGTATTTTTCAGGTAACATGGGAAGAAAGTCTAGGGTCGGTAGGTCGGAATTTTTCTTAATCTTTTTAATAAAAATACTAGACAAACGTGCACCATGCCATCTTTCTATATCATATTCTTTTCTAGCCACGAAAGTAGTTGCCAGCCTCTGTGTTTATCCTTAAGTGGCCCATAAAAAGGTTTAAAATCGCATAAAAAAATATTGGGTCGGCTATCTTTAGACTGGCATGGTCGGGTGACCTGAAACACACATTCTTTTGAAATTTGGCCTTAGAACACACATGAATAAACTGACGTTCAGAAGTGTGCAAGTGAGCTCCTATAGGTTTAGGGTGGGACATCACTTTGATACATTGACCAGTGTTACTCCTAGCTCAGAGGTGTGGAGGGCTGGTGGGGACATGTGTGGCAGGAGCATCTCACAGGTACATCACACCTGGAGGTGTGGAGGCTGACTGCCACACCCCTGGGAGGGGGGGGGGGGTGGCATCAAGAAAGCCAAAGTTAGTATTCATGTGTAGGGTCTTCAGTCAGTTGGTCCTGCTAGCTGGGTGGAGACTGACAGTTCCAGAAACAGGCTTACATATACTGTTATTTTCATGGATTATTCCACATGGCACGTTACACATGGAGTAATGGAGACAACAGTCATAACCATGAACATTATATTTAACATTTGCCTACACCACTGAGGGTAAGCTTTGATGTGTAGGGCATACTACTATTAACCCTATGTCTATGACTTGTGTATATAGGCCCTCTAATGCCTATTAGGCCTATCTGATCATGCCTAGCCTATAAACCTGAGTTCCAACATGTCCGTATTTACTTTACTCTTACACATAGATTCTGATCTGGCACATGAAAAACCTGTGTTGAATCCACAGAACTGAAGCTTTTCTTTTTGATAGTCCATGTGTATATCTGTTTATCTCGTTGCAAAGTCAAATTATATCTATTTAAAGTCGGGCCATCACTATGTACAGCAGGCAGGCCTAGCCTAGTCCTGCCTACACCACCACAACCGGAAACTACCTGGCGAGGGGGCGATAATGCGGGAGTTAGTAACCTGAATAGGGCCTATACATGCATCCTTTTGAGTGCCAAGACATGGGTACCTAGAATTTTGAGGGTATCAAATTTTATTTTTCAAAAAATAAAAAAATAAAGGCTTTTTTTCTCGCTTTGTCAGCTATGCTGATTTTCTCATGTACAGGCCTGTGTTGACTTTCCATGTTGTATATCAGACAACATTATAGGTCAGTTTCCTTTATATTTATGTTTTTTTCCCAACATTTTCTTGCCTTTTTGTACTTACCGGGTACCCCTGTCTGTACTCGGCCGTGTCCCGCTCACTGTACCGCATCCAGCCTCCACGTGACCGCTGCCGCCGGATCTTCACCACGCCCCGCTCTGCCACCTGGTGAGACACGCATGTACTACAGTGTCAGACATCTCGATATAGTACCGGTACCTATAGTACCAGGAAGCTCTTCAAATCAGCAGGGCCCTTACCCCTGGCCGTAATACAAGATCAGATCCTATTTCATTGCTCAAGAAATTTTTCAAGACTCCTCTACCACCAATTCTGATACAAGAGCGCTCTTTTGAAACGAGCGCTATATCACAGATACACCTGTTCTCTACCACCTGGTGAGAAACATGGGTGCTATATTCATACAGATTAGATGACCTAAAGTGGTCTGGGGTAATGCATGTTGTATGTAGACACAAGATTGTAGTTCTAGAAGATAACGTACCTTGGCAGGAGGCGGCTTGATGGGACTGGAAGGCAGACTCGTGGCGGTGTCCATGTCTTCATCTGTAGAGCCGTCCGACTGGTCAACACAGAGAGGGTATCACGTCAACACAGAGAAGGTATCACGTCAACACAGAGAGGGTATCACATAGACACAGGGAGGGTATCACGTCAACACAGAGAGGGTATCACGTCAACACAGAGAGGGTATCACGTCAACACAGAGAGGGTATCACGTCAACACAGAGAGGGTATCACGTCAACACAGGGAGGGTATCACGTCAACACAGAGAGGGCATTGTGTCAACACAGAGAGGGTATCACGTCAACACAGAGAGGGTATCACGTCAACACAGAGAGGGTATCACATCAACACAGGGAGGGTATCACATCAACACAGAGAGGGTATCACGTCAACACAGAGAGGGTATCACGTCAACACAGAGAGGGTATCACGTCAACACAGACTGTGACAGAGAGGGTATCATATCAACACAGAGAGGGTATCACGTCAACACAGAGAGGGTATCACGTCAACACAGAGAGGGTATCACGTCAACACAGACTGTGACAGAGAGGGTATCATATCAACACAGAGAGGGTATCACGTCAACACAGAGAGGGCATCGCGTCAACACAGAGAGGGTATCACGTCAACACAGAGAGGGTATCAAGTCAACACAGAGGGCATCACGTCAACACAGAGAGGGTATCACGTCAACAAAGAGAGAGTATCACGTCAACACAGAGAGGGTATCACGTCAACACAGAGAGGGTATCGTGTCAACACACAGAGGGTATCGTGTCAACACACAGAGGGTATCGTGTCAACACACAGAGGGTATCGTGTCAACACACGGAGGGTATCGTGTCAACACACAGAGGGTATCGTGTCAACACACGGAGGGTATCGTGTCAACACACAGAGGGTATCGTGTCAACACACAGAGGGTATCGTGTCAACACACAGAGGGTATCGTGTCAACACACGGAGGGTATCGTGTCAACACACAGAGGGTATCGTGTCAACACACAGAGGGTATCGTGTCAACACAGAGAGGGTATCGTGTCAACACACAGAGGGTATCACGTCAACACAGAGAGGGTATCGTGTCAACACAGAGAGGGTATCGTGTCAACACACAGAGGGTATCGTGTCAACACACAGAGGGTATCACGTCAACACAGAGAGGGTATCGTGTCAACACAGGGAGGGTATCACGTCAACAGAGAGAGGGTATCACGTCAACACAGAGAGGGTATCACGTCAACAGAGAGGGTATCACGTCAACACAGAGAGGGTATCACGTCAACAGAGAGGGTATCAGGTCAACACAGAGAGGGTATCACATCAACAGAGAGGGTATCACGTCAACACAGAGAGGGTATCACGTCAACACAGAGAGGGTATCACGTCAACACAGAGAGGGTATCACGTCAACACAGAGAGGGTATCACATCAACAGAGAGAGGGTATCACGTCAACACAGAGAGGGTATCACGTCAACACAGAGAGGGTATCACGTCAACACAGAGAGGGTATCACGTCAACAGAGAAGGTATCACGTCAACACAGAGAGGGTATCATGTTAAACACTCAACCCTTTCAGGACGACATGATTCATTAAGGCATGATGCCCTTGGTCGTCATGATGCATGAATGCATCCCTGGTGAGTAACTCGCCAATGCTGCATTCAAGCATCATGCCGTCCCTATGGGGTTGAGACAGCCTTGAAGGGTCAGCATGATGCAGCAATGCAGCAGCCGCGGGTTAAGGTTAATGTAGCTACAACCGTTAAACCTCGGTTATAAGCCTACCTTTGTTATAAGCCGAATGTGAGTTTGAGTGGAAAACTTTGGCTTATAATTATATTATGAATTTGATTTTATTGCATCACTAAACATCAAAACCTCGCATGTACGCCAAGTGGGAGTTTAGCAGTTAAAATTCGGCATATAGGATATGAAAACGCCAAATTAAATTTGGCTTATTACCAAGCTTTTACGGAATTTACAACATTTCTGTCGTTATAATTTGACAACAGAAATGATACAAGTACGAGAAGTGCTCACCATTTGGTGGTCCTTGTCTGTCCCTGTTCTCACGGGTTTCCTGGTTGTGGGTTTTACCTCTTCCTCCTGCAAACAACAAGACGAGCGCGTGTTTACATTAAATTGGGCTCAGACTTCATGAACAGGAACTGCACGCTCACCCCCCCCCCCCTCCCGCCTCTCCTGTTGTAAAAACATTTTCAAAGCGCTGACGGGTAACATGACTGCTATTGTAACCTACAGGTAAGTGTCACTTATAAGCCGCGGCTTGTATGAGGCAGAATCAGCTTTAATTTGATACCAAACATGCCTATATAGGGTGCGGCTTATACAAGGGCTTTTAGAAGTGTACTACAGACCTAAAATCACCATAATCAGACCTCCAGTGCGGCTTATATGATTTAACTAAGTTGGGATGCGGCTTATACACAAGTTTACAGTACATTATTTTAGGAAGCTTCATCATTTGTGTTTCTGTTACCCAATATTTTTGACTTTCACTAGAACATGATTACGGCAATAGAGTCTAACTAGAGCTCATTAAAGATGAAGGCCACATGGACAGGCAAGTAGAGAATCATAAATCTGATAATACAAACCATTTTTTGGACATTTTCGGTTTGAACTTTCTCATCAGCTGTTTCTTTGGTGTCTTTCTCCTGAAAATAATATTAGGGAAAATGGTATAAAAGGAGTTCAAGACACCAAAGTCTACATTTTCTAGACAAATAAATTGTGATACAAAACATGACATGATCAATATTTCCATAGACTTACATACATACTATGCTTGAATATTCATCCACAGTGACTTCAGTCAAGTTTCACCTACCATTTCCTCAACCTTTTCGACATCAACCTTTTCAACCTCCACTTTTTCAACCTCGTCTTTACCGGCCTCCACTTTTTGAGTCGGTAAATCTTCCTTTACCTTCGTTTCAACTTCGTCCTTCTTTCCTTTCTCGGCATTTTCCTAGAAATTCGGAGACAGAACTAGTGAGAATTATTTTTACCAAAAACTCATTTAAGGCATAGCGGGTCCCTTATACTTTAATAATACCATTAATCATGTTCAATTTCTTTATTCAACTTGGGAAAATAATATACATGACAGAAAAGGGAATGTTTTTTTTTTCCTAGTTTACAAAGAATCTGCTGACCATTTTGTTTTTGATATTAGTTTGGAGTGTTATTTTTCTTTCCTATTTAAACAAATAAAAAATAAAAATAGTTGCTGACCATTTTGTGTGCCCGTTTGCTGGGAGACCTCTTGAAGTAGTTGAGGATCGTGTTCTTGGGCTTCCGTTTGCTGCACAGAGCCGACCTCTTCGGGGATTTACCCGTGCCGTTCTCTTCTTCTGACTTGTCACTCGCTTCCAGTTTCTCTCGAGGATCGTCCGGATTGGCCGATGCCATCTCCTGTGAAATGAACATTGAGGTAGAATTCCCGGCACTATCCACTATCTAAGGGATTGCTAGTCTAAGTGGGTAGAGTGGTATACAGTGGTAGATTTGGGAGAATTGTTCATTCGCACCTAGCGAGGCCATCCCGGTGGCCAAGTGACAGTGCAAGGGAAAAACGTATCTCTATCCCCACCCCATGTAGGCCCTACCGTAAAACCTCGCGTATAAACCGCGGCTAGTACGTGAATCAGATCACTGGTGCAGCTTATAGGATCGGCCCAGAGTCGGGGTGCGGCTTATACGAGGGGTTTTGCTACTATGGTACAGTACTAAAGTCACCATAATCAGATTGCAGGTGCGGCTTATAGGATTGGCACGAAGTCGGGGTGCGGCTTATACGCGAGTTAGGCTTATACGCGAGGTTTTACGGTACTTGTAGTAAAGCATAGGTCTTTTGTCTGAGGTGGGATTAAATCTGCTTTTAAGTTTAACCCCCACCACTAACCCCCTACCCCTCGATTCTAAGTCGAGATGCGTCAAAATTGCCACCCCCCCCCCCCCCTTTGGCTTTGAACTTCAGTACCGTGCAGGTTTTTTTCGCTGAAAAAGGGTGACATTTATCTGCCTCTCCCTCTGGAGGGTTGGGAACTTTTTTGACCACCCCCCCCCCCCCCCCAATACACCCCACCCCCTGCTAATGCTTCACAAGACACTCATATACCCGGTACACGCTGGTCTAAATCATATTTTAATTAAAGGGGCCGATCTCTGAGACTGGAGGAGAGTGTATCATGTAGTTCCTAACTGTGCCACTAGCAGTCTTTCAGATCGATTTGCACATTTGTAGTTTACAAACCCTACTGACTGCACCCAGCACAGGGAACTGTGTTTGTTTGATCCCCAATCAGCCATAAAGTTGACCCGGCCTGGTCAGGTGAAATTGGTAGGGGGACCATGAATCAGGCTTGGCTTGGTATGAAACATTCTATAAAACCAGGATAAAGCTATCACAACCTCCTCAAATTAATCATTGAACTAGGCTTCTAGGGATACACAATGCAGAAAGGAATCCTTGTGTATTTAAGTGTTTATTTTTAACCGAATCTATGGGATGTGGTCTATTCAAGGGGTAGTATAGGCCCTCCCGTTTTCTGTGGACACACAGGTGGTAGTCTAGACAGTCAGTACACTGGTGGGTATCAATACTATACCACTGGCATAGTCTAACTGCTGGTCACACCAGTGCAACTTATGTAGAGCAGTGAATTGCTGGAAGGGAACAACCAGCATCCTATAAGCCGGTGATCCACTGCCGCGAATTTGCTGCGAATGTTGTCGTACGACAGCGAGCTGCGAGTACACTCGTAAAAATCGAAACTTTTAGATTTCTGCGAATTTAGTCGCGGGTCGCTCGTCCCTCGCGAGGACGTTGTCGCAGAGACTCGCAGCAGCTGATCCACTGCTGGAATGTTCTGTCCGTATATACTCGCACAAGTGTCACTCGCAGCAAAATCGCAGCAAATTCGCGGCAGTGGATCACCGCCTATTAATTGGTTGCCTGAGCCATTATTTTTGGGGTACTTTGCTAGGGAAAACGATCCTACATGACTATGACATGCCTGGATCTCAGGGATTGTGCTTGGGCGATTCTAAATTTAACTGAGGTGTTATATAAACTCAACGACCCTGGCAAAGGATTTTACGATTTGGTTTGAGAAGTCTTAGCCTTTAAACTTGTTTCATAAATATTTCTGAGTTAAATTAATTTCTATGGTGGGTACATCGGGGGGTACATACACCTATACCTATACACCCCTGCGATTTCTAAGCGATATAAAAGAGCATGAGTGTGAGAGGTGTCTTTCCCCCCACAGTAAACCCTGGTAAACCTATGGAGTGTATAGCCTGCAGGCTATACCATATGATATAGGTTGCCGGATGGTTGCACAATTTGATGGGAAACAGTGAAACTGAAACTTGTCGAGACAAGACTGAAGAGTGACAGTGTTTTTAGCTAAATTCATCCATCAAGTAGCCCCAATACCGAGAACCCCATGCTATATCTGGACATGAAACAATGCCATATCTTACTCACACTTATCTAAATGAGTTGCCACGCCAAATAAAAGCGTACTTTCAACAAATTTCCAATTTTTCACGTCTCAAAACCCGGCTTCGTCTCACGAGGTTGACATGGTACCGTTTGACGAGTTGATAGCTGCAATGTTAGCTCGAATCCAATATACAATAAAGACTGACTTTGTGTACTTTCTATGCAGCAGTACTCTGGGGTACCCCCCTACTAGCCAATCAGCTGCCTTCTCATACAGCACTACTTTTTAGTCATATATTCCTACACACAGTAACAAAAGCTAAAAACGCTTTTGTCTGCCTAGTCCTGGAATCGAACCCAGGCCTCCCTGGCATGAGGCAGGCATCCTACCCCTCCCCCACAGGGACTGGATGTCTGTCTTGAAGCCAAGGATGGTGAATATATTAGTTGGGTTTAGCTATGAAGATCTTCCTGAGGGTTGGCAAATGTTGACAGGGGGGTTGTAAAGGTTGGCAAGGGGTTGGCAAATGTTGACAGGGGGTTGTAAAGGTTGGCAAGGGGTTGGCAAATGTTGGCAAGGGGTTGGCAAATGTTGGCAGGGGGTTGGCAAAGGTTGACTGGGGTGGCAAATGTAGGGAGGGGGTTGGCAAAGGGTTAGCAGATGTTGGCAGGGGTTGGCAAATGTTGGCAAGCGGTTGGCAAAGGGGTGGTAAATGTTGGAAATGAATTGGCAAATGTTGGCAGTGGGTTGGCAAATGTTAGCAAGGGGTTGGCAAATGTTGGAAATGAGTTGGCAAGGGTTGGCAAATGTTGGCAAGGGGTTGGCAAATGTTGGAAATGAGTTGGCAAGGGTTGGCAAATGTTGGAAATGAGTTGGCAAAAGTTGGCAAGGGGGTGGCAAATGTTGGAAGTGAGTTGGCAAGGGTTGGCAAATGTTGGCAAGGAGTTGGCAAATGTTGGAAATGAGTTGGCAAGGGTTGGCAAATGTTGGAAATGAGTTGGCAAAAGTTGGCAAGGGGGTGGCAAATGTTGGAAGTGAGTTGGCAAATGTTGGCAAGGGGTTTGCAAATGTTGGAAGTGAGTTGGCAAGGGTTAGCAAATGTTGGAAATGAGTTGGCAAATGTTGGCAAGGGGTTGGCAAATGTTGGAAATGAGTTGGCAAAAGTTGGCAAGGGGTTGGCAAATGTTGGCAAAGGGCTGGCAAGTGTTTGAAATGAGTTGGCAAAAGTTGGCAAGGGGTTGGCAAATGTAGGAAATAAGTTGGCAAATGTTGGCAAGGGGTTGGCAAATGTAGGAAATATGTTGGCAAGGGGTTGGCAAATGTTGGCAAGGGGCTGGTGAATGTTGAAAATGAGTTGGCAAAAGTTGGCAATGGGTTGGCAAATGTTGGCAAAGGGCTGGCAAGTGTTTGAAATGAGTTGGCAAAAGTTGGCAAGGGGTTGGCAAATGTTGGCAAATGTAGGAAATAAGTTGGCAAGGGGTTGGCAAATGTTGGCAAATGTAGGAAATAAGTTGGCAAGGGGTTGGCAAATGTAAGAAATATGTTGGCAAGGGGTTGGCAAATGTTGGCAAGGGGCTGGTGAATGTTGAAAATGAGTTGGCAAAAGTTGGCAAAGGGCTGGCAAGTGTTTGAAATGAGTTGGCAAAAGTTGGCAAGGGGTTGGCAAATGTTGGCTAATGTAGGAAATAAGTTGGCAAGGGGTTGGCAAATGTAGGAAATATGTTGGCAAGGGGTTGGCAATGTTGGCAAGGGGCTTGTAAATGTTGGAAATGGGTTGGCAAATGTTGGAAATGGGTTGGCAAATGTTGGAAATGAGTTAGCAAATGTAGGAAATGGGTTGGCAAATGTTGGCAAGGGGTTGGCAAATGTTGGCAATGGGTTGGCAAATGTTAGCAATGGGTTGGCAAATGTTGGAAATGGGTTAGCAAATGTTGGCAAGGGGTTGGCAAAGGGGTGGCAAGTGTTGGAAATGAGTTGTCAAAAGTTGGCAAGGGGTTGGCAAATGCTGGCAAATGTAGGAAATAAGTTGGCAAGGGGTTGGCAAATGTTGGCAAATGTAGGAAATAAGTTGGCAAATGTTGGCAGTGGGTTGGCAAATGTTGGCAAGGGGCTGGCAAATGTAGGAAATAAGTTGGCAAATGTTGGCAAGGGGTTGGCAAATGTTGGCAGTGGGTTGGCAAATGTTGGCAAAGGGCTGGCAAATGTTGGAAATGAGTTGGCAAATGTTGGCAAGGGGTTGGCAAATGTTCTAAATGAGTTGGCAAATATTGACAATGGGTTGGCAAATGTTGGCAAGGGGTCGGCAAATGTTTGAAATGAGTTGGCAACTGTTGGCAAGGGTCAAAAGTGGTTCTCTAAGCAGCTATCCAGTGTAGACACTTTTTCTTTGGCAATTTGCTTAACAACAGACTCATATGAACACCATAGACACTTGCCTATGCTGCATGTGTTAAACCTGATGATAATAGGCTGGCTGGATACTTCTGTCATAGAAGGAATCCCCTTTAGTTGGGAGATCCCTTTAATATATGAGCTGAGTAAGTCTTGAGGTCTTGTAGTATAGTTGGTATTTATTACAAGTTGACAGCAACAGTACAGTAAGTACAAGTAGGTTCCACTCAGTTACACCTATCCACACAATAGTATAGGTCTTGGTAAATATACCTAAGAACCCTGAGGTTAGTAATGGACTAGAGCCAAGGGGGTCCTACACCATGTCTGATAGTTGGGCCTAGTAGGGCATAGCCTATAGCCTTGTTCTCAGTCAGTGGAGAGGTCCTTGGTCAGTGGTGTCCATGTGTAGAGTGAGGATGGAGATGCCCAGTGCTGGGACCTGACCCTATTTAAGGGGGCCAGGCTACCAGCATGGCATCTTGAGTGTTAGTGTCAGTTGACAGTGGTTGGCCAAGGTACACTATGCCCCTATGTGACCGTGTGCAGCGGCCTGTGACGGACCTGAGGCTTGTGCAGCGGCCTGTGACGGTCCTGAGGCTTGTGCAGCGGCCTGTGACGGCTCTGGGGCTTGTGCAGCGGCCTGTGACGGTCCTGGGGCTTGTGCAGCGGCCTGTGACGGCTCTGGGGCTTGTGCAGCGGCCTGTGACGGTCCTGGGGCTTGTGCAGCGGCCTGTGACGGCTCTGGGGCTTGTGCAGCGGCCTGTGACGGCTCTGGGGCTTGTGCAGCGGCCTGTGACGGTCCTGGGGCTTGTGCAGCGGCCTGTGACGGCTCTGGGGCGCCCGTGACGGCCTGAGAGGGTTGTGTCACGTGTGGCAGCATGTGACACTTACATAATCACCTTTGAGAGGGAGTATACCGACCTGCACGTGCCTCACGTGTCAGGCCACGTGCGTCACATGACACTTCCTTATTTGGATAGGAAGAGTATGATTATGCCTTAGGGTTGATTAATTAGCCTAAATTAAGAAAATATTGGGGAATGTTTAAATAGATCCTGAAAACCCATAATTATTAGGTTGTGCTGTGGCACCTAGTTGGCCAGCTCTTTGGCCAGCCGATCTGAGCCTGAAGTGGGCAGCCCGTCCAAAACCCGATCTCAGCCCGCTTCTAGCCCGTCCAAAACCCGATTGAGCCAAAGTGGGCAGCCAGTCCGTGCTGCAGTGGGCAGCCCACTTGGGGCCACACCAAAGCCCAGTTTCCTAAATGGATGGGCGCCCATCCGTTAGCCCACTCCGGGCCACACTTGCAAACACAGTGTGGCCCTGCCCCGTCCGGGCCCACACCGTGTTTGCTACTACAGGGTATGTGAATGGTTTATGGTATCTTGGCTCCTCTGCCTATATATATGTATCTGTCTTAGCTAAGTCCTAGCTATGTGAATGCTTTATGATATCCTAACTCCTCTACCTACATATATGTATCTGTCTTAGCTAAGTCCTAATGTGAATAATTTATGGTACCTTACCTCTTCTATCTACCCATGTATTTGTCTGAGCTAAGTCCAAGCTATGTGAATGATTTATGGTAGCTTAGCTCCTCTGCCTACCCATGTATTTGTCTGAGCTATGTCCTAGCTATGTGAATGATTTCTGGTACCTTAGCTCCTCTATCTACACATGTATCTGTTGGAGCTAGGTCCTAGCTATGTGAATGATTTATGGTAGCTTAGCTCCTCTGCCTACCCTTGTATCTGTCTGAGCTATGTCCTAGCTATGTGCATGATTTATGGTACCTTAGCTCCTCTATCTACCCATGTATCCGTCTGAGCTATGTCCTAGCTATGTGCATGATTTATGGTACCTTAGCTCTTCTACCCATGTATCCGTCTAAGCTCACCCAGTCTTAACTGCTCATCTGGCATGGTGACAGCCAGAACTGCGCAGTTCGCTCTGCCCTTCCGGCCCGGATGACCAACCCGGCCTGGATGGACAGATGTCGCCACCGGTGGTGGCCTGCTATATAAGGCCGGCATTCACCGGTCACTGATAGTTCCCACTGGGAACTCCACCAATGAGGGTACACATGGATACCTCTTATGTAGCAGCTACTGATGACTCACTGACAGAACCCTGGATGTATCAGTCTGAGCTAGGTCCTAGCTATGTACATGGTTAATGGTATCTTAGCTCCTCTGCCTCCTGATGTATCAGTCTGAGCTATGTCCTAGCTATGTACATGTATTATGGTACCTTAGCTCCTCTGCCTCCTGATGTATCAGTCTGAGCTATGTCCTAGCTATGTACAAGTATTATGGTATCTTAGCTCCTCTACCTCCTGATGTATCAGTCTGAGCTATGTCCTAGCTATGTACATCGTTAATGGGTTCTTAGCTCCTCTACCTACAGATGTATGTATCTGAGCTATGTCCTAGCTATGTACATGGTTAATGGTATCTTAGCTCCTCTGCCTTACCCATGTATCTGTCTGAGCTATGTCCTAGCTATGTACATGGTTCATGGTATCTTGGCTCTATTTGGGATATTTACAGAATTTGTTTAGTAGGAAAAGGGGTGGTGGCCCTTGCCCCCTAAAAAAATCTCATAGGTAGGGGGGGCTTCAATATGTTTGGGCCCCCCAAAGTTGTCAAGACCATAATATAATTCCCAAATCTTACCTCTCCAACATAGACAGAAATGCTGGGAAATTTGTAATATATAGTGTTAAAATATCCATCAACCTTTTCTCCCCATTTCTGTCTACATAGCTCCCATTTCAGCCGTTCTGAAACTTGCTGGTCAAAGATGTCACCCAGTCAAAGACTGCTCCCAGTCAAAGACTTTTCAATTGTATCAATCTCACGAGACATAGCCTATAGCTATAGACATGTTTTATGGTACCTCAGCTGCTACACCTATGCACATAGCTATCAGAGCTACGTCATAGCTATAGACATGTTTTATGGTACCTTAGCTCCTGCATCTATACACACAGCTATCAGAGCTATGTTAGAGCTATAAACATGTTTTATGGTTCCTTAGCTGCCACACCTATACATATAGCTATCAGAGCTATGTTAGAGCTATAAGCCTCTTTTATGGTACCTTAACAGCTACACCTATACATATAGCTAGCAGAGCTATGTCATAGCTATAAACAAAATTTTATGGTACCTTACTTCATACCCCTATAGACATTGCTATCTCAGCTATGTCTATAGCCAGCCCAGTGAACAAAGAACGTTTTTTAACGTTCTGAAACGTTACAATGTAAAACGTTATTTTATGTTACATGTCCCTTCAGTAGGGACCTTACGCAACCACGCAAAGCTCATAAAAGTGGACGTAAGGTCTTTACCATTACCACCAATGTAGTCGACCCTCATTTCCTCGAACAATTACCAACTCGAATCCCTCACTTTCTCAGAACCCCTTGAACTGGTCTTATATGTTTCATTATTTTTGGACTTTTTTCCTCGGATCATTTGCTTCCTCAGACAATTGTCCTTGCATATTTCAAATTCGAGGAAGTAAGGAGCTGACTGTACACATAAAAGTGTGTACGTCTGCATTTATTGAGCTACGTTGGGTTTGCTAAAGGTCCCTAATACACCATTCATGACATCAATCACGGGGAGGAGCCACAGCCTTTGCACTTTATCCTTCAGTAAGTGTTATAAGTACCAGATACTAGGCAAGGACTCCATAGCTGTGTGGTCTCAGCGCTGGTCCATTAGTCCTACCCTTGCAAGTTCGAGCCTCACAAGAAGTCCCAATTTTCCCAACATTAGCTACCCCTACCAATAGGACGTTTTCCATCACAATTTTTTAACGAAAAATAACGTTTTTTAAATGTTAATTATCATTCACAATTCATTATAAAAAAACGTAAAATAATATTATAATAAGGTTGCACATAAAACGGTATGATATAATGTTCAGATACGTTAATTGGAGTCAATGAATTTGCGTTAAATAATGTCATATTTCCGGGTTTTTTCAAACGTTTTCCACACACTCAGGGAACGTTATTTTAACGTTATTTGGCGTGTTTTTGTTAACTGGGAAGGGTGTGCAGCTGTAGCCATGTTGCCAAAAAGCTGCCACACTAGCTGTGAAATTGGCTACAATGCTCTCAGACAAACATCTTGTATCAAGCTATTTAAAACTGAACGAATTTTGTAAATATCCCGACTAGAACTTGTAATATATTGATTCTTTATATTGCATGATAATACTATATTTGACTTCAATATTTTCTTAATCTTCCTGCCTTTAACATTCCACAGTTCCCTAGCATTTTGCTAGAGCTAGGATATCTTAAAGAATGTACATAGCTAGGACGTAGCTCAGACAGATGCATGCGTAGGTAGAGGAGCTAGAATGGCTTAGACAGATACATATGTGTAGGTAGAGGAGCTAAGATACCATAATACTTGTACATAGCTAGGACATAGCTCAGATACATACATGTGTAGGCAGAGGAGCTAAGATACCATTAACGATGTACATAGCTAGGACATAGCTTAGACTGATACATCAGGAGGCAGAGGAGCTAAGATACCATAATACTTGTACATAGCTAGGACATAGCTCAGACACATACATGTGTAGGCAGAGGAGCTAAGATACCATTAACGATGTACATAGCTAGGACATAGCTCAGACTGATACATCAGGAGGCAGAGGAGCTAAGATACCATAATACTTGTACATAGCTAGGACATAGCTCAGACACATACATGTGTAGGCAGAGGAGCTAAGATACCATTAACGATGTACATAGCTAGGACATAGCTCAGACTGATACATCAGGAGGCAGAGGAGCTAAGATACCATTTACCATGTACATAGCTAGGACCTAGCTTAGACTGATACATCCAGGGTTCTGTCAGTGAGTCATCAGTAGCTGCTACCTAAGAGGTATCCATGTGTACCCTAATTGGTGGAGTTCCCAGTGGGAACTATCAGTGACCGGTGAATGCCGGCCTTATATAGCAGGCCACCACCGGTGGCGACATCTGTCCATCCGGGCCGGGTTGGTCATCCGGGCCGGAAGGGCAGAGCGAACTGCGCAGTTCTGGCTGTCACCATGCCAGATCAGCAGTTAAGACTGGGTGAGCTTCACCCGGACCGGTCTTGTAACCAAGCAGGCTGACAACTGGGTCATACCAACAGGGCCTGATCAAGGACTGATCTGGCCGAGGTGGAACCTCTAAGAGGTATAGCATAATGATTCATAATGGTACATCACCACACATACATGTGTAGGCAGAGGAGCTAAGATACCATCAACAATTCACACAGCTACGACATAGCTCAGACAGATACATGTGTGTAGGCATGGGAGCTATATACCATAAACCATGTTCATAGCTATAGGAGCTCTTACAGAGTAAATGACCCTTTTTGGCTAAAAAGCCTGTGTGCTACTATAGTTCAAAGACAGGGGAGCCGGAAAATGTCTATGTCTTGAGGGGGAAAGGCAACCACTGGAAACATTTACCAACCCATTGCCAAACTTTACCAACCCTAACCCTTGCCAACCCCCTACCAACCCCTGTCAATAGTTGCCCAGCCCCTGCCAACATTTGCCAACCCCCTAACCAACATATGCCAACCCCTTAGCAATATTTGCCAACGTCCTGCCAACATTTGCCAACTTCTTGCCTACATTTGCCAACCCCCGCCAACATTTGCCAATATTTGCCAACTCCCTGCCAATGTTTGCCAACCCCTTGCCAACATTTGCCAACCCCTTGCCAATATTTGCCAACCCCTTGCCAACATTTGCCAACTCTTTACAAACTCTTTGCCAACCCCTTGCCAACATTTGCCAATCCATTTCCAACATTTGCCAACCCCTTGCCAACATTTGCCAACTCCTTGCCACCATTTGCCAACCCCTTGTCAGCATTTGCTAACATTTGCCAACCCTTTGCCAACATTTGCCAACCCCTTGCCAACATTTGCCAACCCATTGCGAACCTTTGCAAACTCATTGCCAACATTTGCCAACATTTGCCAACTCCTTGCCACCATTTGCCAACCCCTTGTCAGCATTTGCCAACATTTGCCCTCCCTTTGCCAACATTTGCCAACTCCTTGCCAACATTTGCCAACCCATTGCGAACCTTTGCAAACCCATTTACTACCCCTTGTCAGCATTTGCTTACATTTGCCACCCCCTTGCCAACATTTGCCAGCTCATTGCCAACATTTGCCAACTCACTTCCAACCCCTTGCCAACATTTGCCAACCCTTTGCTAAAATTTGCCAACCCCTTGTCAGCATTTGCAAACATTTGCCAACCCTTGCCAACATTTGCCAACCCCTTGCCAAAGTTTTCCAACTTTTGCCAACCCATTGCCAACCCATTTCCAACATTTGCCAACCCTTTGCCAACATTTGCCAACCCTTGCCAACTCATTTCCAACATTTGCCAACCCATTGCCAACATTTGCCAACCCATTTCAAACATTTGCCAACCCCTTGCCAACATTTGCCAACCCATTTCCTACATTTGCTAACTCATTTCCAACATTTGCCAACCCATTTCCAACATTTGCCAACCCATTTCCAACATTTGCCAACCCCTTGCTAACATTTTCCAACCCATTTCCAACATTTGCCAACCCCTTGCTGACATTTGCCAAACCCTTGCCAACATTTGCCAACCCCTTGCCAACATTTGCCAACCCATTTCCAACCTTTGCCAACCCATTTCCAACATTTGTCACCCCCTTACCAACATTTGCCAACTCATTGCCAACATTTGCCAACTCATTTACAACCCATTTCCAACATTTGCTTACATTTGCCACCCCTTGCCAACATTTGCCAACTCATTGCCAACATTTGCCAACCCATTTCCAACCCCTTGCCAACCCTTTGCCAACATTTGCCAACACCTTGTCAGCATTTGCCAACATTTGCCAACCCTTTGCCATCATTTGCCAACCCCTTGTCAGCATTTGCCAACATTTGCCAACCCTTTGCCAACATTTGCCAACCCCTCGCCAAAGTTTGCCAACTCATTTCCAACATTTGTCAACCCATTTCCAACATTTGCTAACCCATTGCCAACATTTGCCAACCTTTGCCAACTCATTTCCAACATTTGCCAACTCATTTCCAACATTTGTTAACCCCTTGCCAACATTTGCCAACCCATTTCCAACATTTGCCAACTCATTTCCAACATTTGTCAACCCATTTCCAACATTTGCCAACCCCTTGCCAACATTTGCCAACATTTGCCAACCTATTTCCAACATTTGCCAACACCTTGCTGACATTTGCCAACTCATTTCCAACATTTGCCAACCCATTTCCAACATTTGCCAACATTTGCTCACCCCTTTCCAACATTTGCCAACCCTTGCCAACATTTGCCAACCCATTTCCAACATTTGTAAACCCCTTGCCAACCTTTGCCAACCCCTTGCCAACATTTGCCACCCCCCTCCCTACATTTGCCAACCCCTGCAGACATTTGCCAACCCTTTGCCAACATTTCTCAACTCTTGCCAACATTTGCCAACCCCTTGCCAACTTTTGCCAACCTTTGCCAACCCCTTGCCAACATTTGCCACCCCCCTCCCTACATTTGCCAACCCCTGCAGACATTTGCCAACCCTTTGCCAACATTTCTCAACTCTTGCCAACATTTGCCAACCCCTTGCCAACTTTTGCCCACTCATTTCCAACATTTGCCAACCCCTTGCCAACATTTGCCAACCCTTTGCCAACCCATTTCCAATATTTGCCAACCCCTTGCCAACATTTACCAACCCCTTGCCAATATTTGCCAACCCATTTCCAACATTTGCCAACCCTTTCCCAACATTTGCCAACCCATTGTCAACATTTGCCAACTCATTTCCAACATTTGCCAACCCCTTGCCAACTTTGCCAACTCATTTCCAACCTTTGCAAACCCCTTGCCAACATTTGCCAACCCCTTGCCAATATTTGCCAACCCATTTCCAACATTTGCCAACCCTTTGCCAACATTTGCCAACCCCTTGCCAACTTTTGCCAACCCCTTACCAATGTTTGCCAACCTCTTGCCAACCCCCTGCCAATAGGTCCAGACCTCTTGCCAACAATTGCCAACATTTCCACCCGCTCGCCAACATTTGTGAACCTGTTGCCAACATTTGCCAACCCTTGCCAGCCCCTGCTAATAGTTCCCCAACCCCTTGCCATATCTGCCAACCGACTGCCAATAATTGGCAACCCCTGCCAACCTCTCCCCCTATCACTGGCCAGCATCAGATAAGTTTATTTCAACCAACTCCTCAAGCTTAGGCAGTGGTCTAGAGGTAGAATGCTCGCATTTGGACGGCGCGGCCGGGGATCGATTCCCGGACTAGGCAGAAACGTTTTTCTAGTTTTTCAGCCCAACCTGCACTTTTGTTTAGTTTGAGAAATGCTTAAGTGAGGCTAGGTGAGCACCAACAGCTGGGTTTAGTTTTGGTGGTTTTTGATAGGTATTTGGGGTATTTGGGGGAGAAAGAAGAGATATAATGCAATTTTATTGAAATAGAAGGGACTAGATCAGGAAATTACCCTACCCCAATGCTACTCACATAGTAAAACACTTCGAGCTAACATCGCAGCTATCAGCATGTTTTACCGTACCACATCATACCTCGACTCACGTCGCCGCCATGACAGTTGACACTTTCGCTGGACGCGCCGAGAACAAGTTAAGTGTTGGCCGGCGAAGGGCGCCGCAACTTTGACAAGGATTTGATGTAAAATTAGGGATTACGGACAAACTGCAGCCCGATGTCTCGGATGTTCTGCCTGTCCGGCCTCCTCAGGGCAGGCCTTCAACATTCCCAGAGGAACCACAGCTCATTGCAATGCAGGTAAGGAGTTATTTACATGATTCTTCTATTATCGCTCACTAAACATGGACCCAGACGCATTTGACTATGAGAATGACAGAATCGCCCCAGGTTGGGTGACCAATGCTCCCTATGACCATTTTTCTGTCATAGGGAGAACACGTTTTTCCTTGTGCCGGGGGGATGCAATAGGCTGAATAGCAATCATGTGCGGTATTGTTTTACAGAGGCGTCACAGGGATACCTTCATCCACAGAAAGGGCTGCGAAGGTTTTAGGGAGTGTTCATTTATTAATTACAGGGGGGGGTGGTGAGATTTTGCGCGGAGGGGCGAACATTTTTTACGCCCCCCCCCCTTCGAGAGAGCGCGTGCATGTAACGTTTTGCGCCCCCCCTCGCCGAAAATTTTCGCCCCCCCCCCCTTTGAACTATAGTAACGCGCGGGCTTTTTGGCTAAAAAGGGGCTTAATTTTTTACGTCCCCCCCCTCAAGAGGGGTCAGAATTTTTTAGGCCCCCCCTCAGAAGGGGTCGGAAATTTTTACGCCCCCCCCCAAACCCACCACCCCCCCTGTAAATAATAAATGAACACTCCCTTATATCGACTTTCACAGGTGGAGGGAAGCTAGAGATGCAATGTTATACAATATAGGCCAACGACATGTATACTACCCCTCCGGGTGTGAGGGCCTGGAGCTCTGCCCACAACACTAGATAAGTGATCGGCTTTTTAGATAAGTCTTAAGAGTATTCTATATCAGATCTATTTGTTTCAGAATCAAAGTAGGTGATGTCAATACATCTGATAGTGATATAGAATACAGTGTGATGGTGCTTGGAGATTATTATCTTGTGTTGTGGACAGTTCTCTAGGCCCTCACACCAGGAGGGGTAACATACATGTGGTATTACGTTACATTGCATCTCCAGCATCTCTCCTCCCCTGAAAGTCCCTAGACCTTGGCAGCTCTTTCTGTGGATGAAGGTATTTGCGGGATCTCTTAGTCAATTAGGCCATGGTAACTGAGGATTGAATTTTAATGGGCTTACTGTCCGAGAAATTTAGAAAAGTTATGTCATCGGCTTTTTTCTATAATTCATTATTTTCATCAAAGGTACCTTTTTGCCCCCTCTATCAAGGCTATGCAAGGTCCAGAGTTTTATTGCGTTTTTGACTACCATAGTAAGTAGTAGATCTGTACTAGATCCTCTTGATAATAGACCGTAGTATTCTTATATTCAATAAAACAATTGACATCCAGTTTCAGCAGTGCGCTGCGGTCTGTGCCGTCCTTCACTGGGGGAGCAGCTCGCGGCCTGCACACCTCCGCCCCCCGAGCTGCTCGTCACGTCCTCACACCCTCCCCCCACCCCTCGGTCCTGACGCTGGGTGCCGGGCTGGGTGTCGGGGTGCTGGGACGGCTGGGGGCTCACCGGGCCGAGTGTAAGGCGCGGTCAGGCCCCCCCGGGAGGCTGGTCGGGCTGAGGGACGAGGCCAAGGGCAAGGAGCCCGCGTTCCCATGGAGCGAGTTCTTCAAACTGCTGGCGCCCGATGTGTGGTATCTACTCGGGGCCGTCATGGTGAGTCGCACCATTCCTGAACTAACACTCAGAGCTGTTATAGTGAACACCGGTAACATAAAGTCAGAGCTGTAAAAGTGAATACCTGTACAGTAAAGTCAGAGCTGTAATAGCGAATACCAGTACCATAATGTCAGAGCTGGAAAGTCTTTGTACAACATGTGGGTGGCACAACACACTTTACAATAGCACCATTTCCCAACTATATCTAATGATGACGAATAACACTATCGGTAGTATGAGAACGATGCCGTTCTTGTTGCATGGATAGATGGTGCATACCAGTCTTATAAGGCAAAATAAAAATTTGGTCACTATTAAATAAGGATAGTACCTATGGGACTATCTTTAGTCTAAAGCCTTAGTAGATATTTTTTCAACAAAACAGCTTTGCCACTGTCAACTGCCATGCGTCTGTAATGTTTGATATAGACAGCCTTTAACATATGGGGGTTGTATTCTGGTTTCAAACGGCCTTTGACGTATGAGGGTTGTATTCTGGGTTCAGACGGCGCTGTGAGTCTGTAATGTTTGATATAGGGGGTTGTATTCCGGTTTCAGACAGCCTTTAACGTGTGGGGGTTGTATTCCGGTTTCAGACAGCCTTTAACGTGTGGGGGTTGTGTTCTGGTTTCAGACGGCGCTGGCCACGGCCTTCATCAACATCCAGATCCCGCTGTTGTTGGGGGACGTCGTTAACGTCGTCTCTAAGTACACGGCAGAGACCGCCGGTAACTTCCTACACGACATGAGGGAACCAGCCACCAAACTCGTCTCTATGTATCTACTGCAGGTAAAGGGGACTTTTTTTTCTACTTTTTTTTTTTCTTTGGGGGGGGGGGGGGGATGTTTGGGCGTGATTAGGCCACACCATGAAAAAAACATTGGTCAATGGATTTCACTACGAAAGAAAATTACCAGTAGTGCGAGCAAGCGAATTTTTTTTTACCCAGCCTCTAACAAAAGTTCTCATTGGGCCCATGGGAAAAACGTCACTGCAGATTTGCGGGCCTTATCTAATAAAGTTAAGCTTTCCAGAGTCAAAGACAATTTTCCAGAACTATTCCAGGACAATTTGAAAATAAATCCAGGGACGGATTCAAAAGAAAGGGGGGGGGGGGCTATCCAGACTCCCTGCAGCACCTACACCCCCCCTGCCTTGGGAGGGGAAAAAAGGGATTTCTTTATAATATGCATGAATGTAGCCCACACGCGTCTACTAACCCATTAAAGTTAAAGTTGATGCCCCCCCCCCCCCCTGGTCCCCCCCCCCCCACCCTAAAAGCTGAATCTAAAACTTATTTGAGATACTTTGAGTGAAATTTGTAAGTCTAGTTTAAGTTTCAGTTCTTTCATCAATGATTATGTGTATAGTGTTTGTTCGGCAGGGTGCGTTGACGTTTGGCTACATCGCGCTGCTGTCTCAGGCCGGGGAGCGCATGGCGGCTCGACTCAGGAAGAACCTGTTCCAGAACATTCTGTCTCAGGACGTCAGCTTCTTTGACGAACACAGGACCGGGGAGATCATCAACAGGTAACGTAAAACCATGTCCTGTCAAATCTCGCTTATTAGCCGCCCCCTTCACTTTAGAACATCCTGTCAGCCTCAAGGGAATCTGGTTTTGGCCATTTTAGTACTGTACCATACATCAATAAAACTGGCGTATAAGCCGCACCCCCACTTTGTGCAGATCCTATAAGCCGCACTCGCAGTCTGACTTGCACATTAGCCGTGGCCTGAACTTGAGGTTTTACGGTGCAGTAAATTCTTGTTAGACTCATCTTTAGTTTAATAGGAAGCATGCCTACTATACTATAAAAAAAACTATAAGTGTACTACAGTATTGAATTAGAGTTTTTAAGATCCTCTGTTCAGCTTGAATGATTTTCCAACAGTAGGTGTAAAATATGCATTTTTGTAATAAAAGAGGCCCTGATGGCACACAGTAGCGGCATTAAAGCACTCTGCTGTCCTTAAAGGGTAACTTACACTTTAACTGTTTATCCACAGACTGACAGCCGACATCCAGGACTTCAAGAGCTCCTTCAAACTCTGTATATCTCAGGGTCTCCGCAGCTTCACACAGGTAGGCCATCTACGGATCATGATATCTGTTTGGCTGCTTATTATTTCATTCAGGAATACACATTTTAAAGAAAACTGCTGTGGGACTAAATGGGAAAAAAGTGGGAAAAGTATCATGAAAATAAAAAAATATCGAGAAAAAGAAAACTGACAGAAGAAAATCCGAAAAAATTGAATTTTATTTTGAATAAGAAAGAATTTGAATCAGTTAGAAAACTGACTTAGGAAAATGTACTCTGAAGTTGAATTGTCCCTCAGGTAGTATTTTTGTCCCTCAGGTGGTGGGCTGTGGTTGATGCTGATACCTGTATATACTTCAGGTGGTGGGCTGTGGTTGATGCTGTTACTGTATGTACCTCAGGTGGTGGGCTGTGGTTGATGCTGTTACTGTATATACTTCAGGTGGTGGGCTGTGGTTGATGCTGTTACTGTATGTACCTCAGGTAGTGGGCTGTGGTTGATGCTGTTACTGTATATACCTCAGGTGGTGGGCTGTGGTTGATGCTGTTACTGTATGTCCCTCAGGTGGTGGGCTGTGGTTGATGCTGTTACCTGTATATACTTCAGGTTGTGGGCTGTGGTTGATGCTGTTACTGTATATACTTCAGGTAGTGGGCTGTGGTTGATGCTGTTACTGTATATACCTCAGGTAGTGGGCTGTGGTTGATGCTGTTACTGTATGTACCTCAGGTAGTGGGCTGTGGTTGATGCTGTTACTGTATGTACCTCAGGTAGTGGGCTGTGGTTGATGCTGTTACCTGTATATACTTCAGGTTGTGGGCTGTGGTTGATGCTGTTACTGTATGTACCTCAGGTGGTGGGCTGTGGTTGATGCTGTTACTGTTTGTACCTCAGGTGGTGGGCTGTGGTTGATGCTGTTACTGTATGTACCTCAGGTAGTGGGCTGTGGTTGATGCTGATACCTGTATGTACTTCAGGTAGTGGGCTGTGGTTGATGCTGTTACTGTTTGTCCCTCAGGTTGTGGGCTGTGGTTGATGCTGTTACTGTATATACCTCAGGTTGTGGGCTGTGGTTGATGCTGTTACTGTATATACTTCAGGTAGTGGGCTGTGGTTGATGCTGTTACTGTATATACTTCAGGTAGTGGGCTGTGGTTGATGCTGTTACTGTATATACTTCAGGTGGTGGGCTGTGCTGGGTCCTTGATGCTGATCTCCCCCAAACTGACGGCCTTGTCCCTGGTGGTGGTGCCGGGAATCATCCTGGTGGGATCCGGCATCGGGTCGGTACTACGGGCACTCAGCCGCAAGGCACAGGCACAGGTCGGTAACACACGGGCCAAAGTCACAAATAATGAAGATAAGAATTAAATAAGATATACCGTATTCAACATAATAAGTGCACACTGCGCTTAAAAAATAATTATGGACACCTTTTAGTAGTTGAGAATTTAATTGGGGTAAAAAAAATTGAGGTATTTATAGGTATTTGTTGTCTAAAAATCGGCCCAAACGGGTGTGTGCGCTTATTACGTCGAATACGGTACTGTTCACAGTATCCACACCGAGTGTGGGGGCTCTGCAGTTGGAGCTCATCTACTAAATGGTATTCAGCAACAGATGAATAAAAAAATGGGGAATGTGGACTTGATAAGTTTCTGTTAGATATAGATTTTTAATAGTCACATTTAGAACCTGAAAAATGTACATTGCTGTTTATGATTAGGATCAGACAGTACGTTTTACTCATGAAAATCATTCCTTTTACAAGGTGGCCAAATCAACAGCGGTTGCGGATGAAGCGATCGGCAATGTGCGGACAGTACGGGCCTTTGCTATGGAGACCAAAGAAATGGAGTAAGTCACAGATTTTCCAATTTATTTTGTAACCAGTATTTTTTCACTACAGCCAGTAATACTTTAACAGCATGGGTGGCTTTCTTTTACAAGAACAGGCAATATCTTACAATATAGTTACATTTAGTACCCGTACATCCGATGATTGGGACTCAAAAATAGTTTTTTCTAAAAATGAGTTTTTTGATTTTGCAGTGTGTCTTTATTCATAAAATGATGTTTCAAAATACAACAATCAAAAGGCATCGGACCCAATTTCGGAACTTCATGGCGTTACATATCCAAATTTGTCACAGATGCAGTAGGGGTCTAGTGCCCTGCAAGTCATGGTTACAGAGTTGTAAGATTTATACATAGGTATAAGTAAGGACTACGTAACAGTTTAGTTTGTACAGGTGAGAACAAACATTTGTTGATGAGTATGCAGAAGCTTAACATGGCTTCTACATTCCTTCGATCCCTTCGATCTAGTGCACATTTGATTTCATTGTCCAAAATATGGATATTTTGGAATGTACCACTTTATTCCCCCTTTGAAAATACACTAGAAAACCCCATGGTTGGGAGACATTGGATCCGTTTTTGACCTATTACTACCCATGGATAACTATTGATTGACCCCTATCCCATAAATATTATATTGTTAGTGTTTGGAATTCATTTAAGTAAGATTTAGAATTTGATGAAAAATCTGAAAATGCCCCTTTAACCCGTTTTCCCCGTTGTTTTTCCTCAGGTTGTTTAATGCGGAGGTGGACCGGTCCCAGAGACTGAACGTGCTGCTGGGGATGGGCATAGGGGCCTTCCAGGGGCTCTCCAACATGGCTCTCAACGGTAAGGGAGTACCGTATTGACGTTATAAGGGCACAGTGCGCTTAAAAAATGATTATGGACACCTTTTAGTCGTTTACGTTAAGAGTTTAATTAGGGTCAAAATCTAAGATATTTTTGGTTATTTGTAGTCTAAAAATCGGCCAAAAACGGGGCAGTGCGCTTATTAGGGGGTGCACGCTTATTACGTTGAATACGGTAGTCATTTTGATAACTTAGATTTTGGGTTTTTACAGCAAAAGATTTGGGTGAAAAAATAATAAAGCTCCCCTACAGGGAGAGCTGGGTCACAAGATAGCGGCAGAGGGTCAAAGGTTTAACCAAGAAAATGTGCACCCCATAAGAGGGGGCGACCAGAAAAATTTCACCTCTTTTCACCCCTCTCGCAGGGGGGGGGGGGGGGCTGGAGACATATGGTGCACTCTCGCAAAGGTCCAGCATGGTTCTGGAGGCCCTAGTTCTGGGGTCCCTAGTTCTGGAGGCCCTAGTTCTGGAGGCCCTAGTTCTGGAGGCCCTAGTTCTGGAGGCCCTAGTTCTGGAGTCCCTAGTTCTGGAGTCCCTAGTTCTGGAGTCCCTAGTTAAGGGGACCCTGGTTCAGGGGTCCCTGGTTCAGGGGTCCCTAGTTTCTGGAGTCCCCAGTCCTGGAGGCCCTAGTTCAGGGGTCCCTAGTTCTGGAGGCCCTAGTTCTGGAGGCCCTAGTTCTGGAGGCCCTAGTTCTGGAGGCCCTAGTTCTGGAGGCCCTAGTTCAGGGGTCCCTAGTTCTGGAGGCCCTATTCTGGAGGCCCTAGTTCTGGAGGCCCTAGTTCTGGAGGCCCTAGTTCTGGAGGCCCTAGTTTTGGAGTCCCTAGTTCTTAGTTTATATGGAGTCCCAAGTTCTGTCCAGAGTCCCTAGTTCTGGAGTCCCTAGTTCTGGAGGCCCTAGTTCTGGAGGCCCTAGTTCTGAGGATCCTCGTCTCTGCTGGTAAACTCATGTATTTAATAGCCGTGATGCTAATAGTGTAGCGTTGCCTTATCCAGGCATTGTGCTGGGCACGCTGTACGTCGGGGGTTCGTTGATGGCGGACGGGTCGCTGAGGGCCGGGGACCTCATGTCCTTCATGATCGCCACACAGACGGTGCAGAGGTCGCTGGCACAGATGTCGCTGCTGTTTGGTCAGGCCGTGAGAGGCTTCAGTGCAGGCGCACGCGTGTTTGAGGTGAGGACTGTCTCAGGTGTTTAACCATTTACACACCACATGTCGCTAAGAGATGACATTTGTCGGCATGATGCACCAATGCAGCCCCGGTGAGTAACTCGCTGGGGCTGCATCGGTGCATCGTGCCGAGCCTTCAGGAGTGTATCAACACTGTATTACAGGTCGGTATGATGCTTGAATGCAGCGAGTTACTCGCCAGGGCTGCAATCTGCTTGTAACCAAGGTTTTATGGGAATCTAAAACAAACATTTAAAAAGTATTTGTTCAAAAACTATTGAATATACACTCAATTTCCTTCTGATTAATTGGTCGATGATTGTCTACATTATTTATCATATATACTAGTAACTGTTATTTACAGTACCGGTACATGGGGTATTAATATGCTTACATTTAGCTTCCTTCTGATTCTAGTTGTCAATAGCTATTCACATTGTTTACATTATTTGTGTTTGACAGTACGCGGGTCTGGTGCCGAGCATGCCCCTGAGCGGGGGTCGAGTCATCCCGTACCACACGCTGCATGGGGAGGTGCAGTTTGAGGGGGTCGGCTTCTGCTACCCCACGCGCCCCGACCAGGTAACTATACCCCCCCCCCCCCACACACACACCCCTACCCCACACACACACACACACACACCCCTACCCCACACACACACACCCCTACCCCCCACACACACACACACACCCCTACCCCACACACACACACACACACCCCTACCCCACACACACACACACACACCCCTACCCCACACGCCCCGACCAGGTAGGGAGAACTTCAAATACCAGTATATATAGTATATAATGCACCATTGCACCCCATAGACTCCTGTGTTATAGAGTGCTGCCATCTGGTTAAGCACCATGTCTGAACTGAAAAAAACTATATATGACCCCCAGGAGAAGGCCTGACGCTGGCAGGCGGTAGGTTGTATCATTTCCGTTCCAAATGCATCATTTTCAGCTCATTTAGCTCTATTTTCCGTAGTCTACCTTAAATTACCATTTAAGGAATTCTAGAAAAATAATTGAGCTAAAAATAAATAATTTTAGGAGGCTTATCTATGTCTAAGTTCTAACCTGCACCCAAACTGTAGGAGAACACAGTAATCTACCTTGTCAACTTTAGTACTGCTGAAACCCACGCCCTGAGGTTCAGCAAATTTCATAAGCCGCACAAGAGGTTTAGTCCTGCTATAACCCGCGGGTTGTTACGTTAGTCTCTAACTGACTTGTACCTTGTCTCACCCTACAGCAGATCCTGAAGGACTTCTCGCTGACCTTACCGGCCGGCAGGATGGTGGCACTCTGCGGGCTGTCAGGGGGAGGTAAGGGGTCTTTGTCACACCCATATAGTACAGTGTATTGGTCAACGAGTTATCACCTCACATAGTTATGCATTGATAGCCCAGGTCCTTAGACCTGAAGTGGTTTAATCTTTTAAATATATAAGCCTTATTTTCCAAATCACCGGCCATAGGTAGCATCACTAGCCTTATTTGAGGACCACATATTGCCCTTTATCAACATGATGTGTGTATGCAACCCGGACACGTAACCTGCCAGTGCTGCATTTATGTATCGTGCCGACTCTACAGTGTTGATACACTCACTGTAGCTAGAACTATGAAGCCCTTAGTGTTGTTTGTGTAGTTTAACGGAGCCCTTAGTGTTTGTTTGTGTAGTTTAACGGAGCCCTTAGTGTTTGTTTGTGTAGTTTAACGGAGCCCTTAGTGTTTGTTTGTGTAGTTTAACGGAGCCCTTAGTGTTTGTTTGTGTCGTTTAACAGAGCCCTTAGTGTTTGTTTGTGTAGTTTAACGGAGCCCTTAGTGTTTGTTTGTGTAGTTTAACGGAGCCCTTAGTGTTTGTTTGTGTCGTTTAACGGAGCCCTTAGTGTTTGTTTGTGTAGTTTAATGGAGCCCTTAGTGTTTGTTTGTGTAGTTTAACGGAACCCTTAGTGTTTGTTTGTGTAGTTTAATGGAGCCCTTAGTGTTTGTTTGTGTAGTTTAACGGAGCCCTTAGTGTTTGTGTAGTTTAACGGAGCCCTTAGTGTTTGTTTGTGTAGTTTAACGGAGCCCTTAGTGTTTGTTTGTGTAGTTTAATGGAGCCCTTAGTGTTTGTGTACTTTAACGGAGCCCTTAGTGTTTGTTTGTGTAGTTTACCGGAGCCCTTAGTGTTTGTTTGTGTAGTTTGACGGAGCCCTTAGTGTTTGTTTGTGTAGTTTAACGGAGCCCTTAGTGTTTGTTTGTGTAGTTTAACGGAGCCCTTAGTGTTTGTGTAGTTTAACGGAGCCCTTAGTGTTTGTTTGTGTAGTTTAACGGAGCCCTTAGTGTTTGTGTAGTTTAACGGAGCCCTTAGTGTTTGTTTGTGTAGTTTAACGGAGCCCTTAGTGTTTGTTTGTGTAGTTTAACGGAGCCCTTAGTGTTTGTCTGTGTAGTTTAATGGAGCCCTTAGTGTTTGTTTGTGTAGTTTAACGGAGCCCTAGTGTTTGTTTGTGTAGTTTAATGGAGCCCTTAGTGTTTGTTTGTGTAGTTTAACGGAGCCCTTAGTGTTTGTGTAGTTTAACGGAGCCCTTAGTGTTTTTTGTGTAGTTTAACTGAGCCCTTAGTGTTTGTTTGTGTAGTTTAACGGAGCCCTTAGTGTTTGTTTGTGTAGTTTAACGGAGCCCTTAGTGTTTGTTTGTGTAGTTTAACGGAGCCCTTAGTGTTTGTTTGTGTAGTTTAACGGAGCCCTAGTGTTTGTTTGTGTAGTTTAACGGAGCCCTTAGTGTTTGTTTGTGTAGTTTAACTGAGCCCTTAGTGTTTGTTTGTGTAGTTTAACGGAGCCCTTAGTGTTTGTTTGTGTAGTTTAACGGAGCCCTTAGTGGGTTTATGCAGTGTCATTAAATGAGACCTATACAGATGTATAACTCGGTGCCTTGTGTCCCCCTGGTGTGTGTGCTGCAGGCAAGTCGACCATCGCAGCGCTCATTGAGCGGTTCTATGACGTCACGGAGGGCCGTATCCTGCTGGACGGCCACGACATCTCAGAACTCGACCCCGGCTGGTTACGGGGACGTGCCATCGGATACATCAACCAGGTCCGTGTCTAAAACAATATTGCTGTAACTTCCCGCATATAAAATCAAAGTCTGTAAATTGCTGTTTTACTACTTTACTATACTGACAAAACCCCTCGTACCTAGACTTTGAGGATATTATGGAGATTTGGTTCGTGTATAACCCAGGTTATACGTAGGAATTTATGGTACTGTAAGTTCCTGCGGGAATCTACTCTATGTATAGTCTAATGCTCTTAGTCATGATTCCTCCCCTCCCTCCTCTATATAACAATTGATATGTAGCGGTCTTGATTATTTCTTTATCATGATTTTAAAGCTTAAAGAATATTGGTTTTATTTTCCAGGAACCTATTTTGTTTGCCACATCTGTCAGAGAAAACATTCGCTATGGACGACCGGATGCCACAGATCATGAGGTCGGATATGTTATTTTCTCTCTGTCTATGCTGATATTATTGGTCCATATATAAAGAGTAACTCTGGGTTTTGATTTATGTTCATTGTATTCAACATAACTGAAAATTAACATGTATTGAAATTATCAAAGGGAACCCAATTATGGGACAAAATATGAAACACAAAAAAATAATAATTCCATAGACTCCTTCTATGGCTGCCCTCTCCCATACTGTGGTAGACTTACAGCATATGTAAGGCCTGTCCCTCTCACACTATGTCTATGTGGTGTCGAAGGAACCCTTTCTACAGTAAATGTGTAGGAGTGGGATTTCTGTCTTTGGCTCATGTTAAATGATTTTTTTTGTATAAGGGAGATTTATTGATTGATCTATGACATGAAGAGGTGATAATGAGTACAATCAAAGGGTTGGTCTCTGTGTCTTTGGATACATGATCAGCATGAAGTATGGACAATGATTATTTCCATGATGAGGTTATGTTACAAGTATAATTTATGAACCATGTCCTATGAATTAAATGATGCAGCCTTATACCATACCCTTTACCTCCTAGGTGGAGGAGGCAGCGCGGTTAGCTAACGCTCACGACTTCATCAGCCGGTTCCCTGCCGGGTATGGTACGGTGCTGGGGGAGCGAGGGGTCACCGTGTCTGGGGGACAGAAACAACGCATCGCCATAGCACGGGCCCTCATCAAGAACCCCGCCATACTTATACTGGACGAGGCCACCAGGTGAGAGAAACACTGGGCTCTTAGAGACAATCTCGCATCAGAGGAGAGATTGTTATACTACATTGTCCCAAAATGGCCAAAAAGTTATTTTGAAAGGGGAACAAGTGATTTCAAAGGAGAAAAAAGTGATTTAAAAAAAGTTTATATTTTCAAATCACATTTTCTTAAAATGGTTGCTGTCAAATTGACAGTTGACAGCAACCATTTTGAACTGTCATTTTAATGCCATTTAACTTACACACAAAAACAGAAAATAAAATGCCCAAATAGAGAATGAAATTTCCAAATTACTTTTCTTCAAAATGGGTGCTGTCAACTCAAAGTTTTATTTTTATAAAAGAAAGTGACCTGCTAAACTTTCACAAAAAAAGTTAGCACTGTCAATTGTCAACTTGACAGTTGGCAGCAACCAATTTTTCAAAATCAGTTTTTGGCCCTTTTGGGCAACTGTAGTATCCCATTTACATTCTTCAGTAAAAAGTGATTGATCATCTGAATTAAGTAAAGGGAAAAATGCTAAAATCATGTATTCCAACTTTTTGTTTCTAGTGCACTGGATGCAGAGTCAGAGCGAGTGGTTCAGGAGGCGTTGGACAACGTGGTCAAAGGTCGCACGGTGCTCGTCATCGCTCACCGACTCAGCACCGTCAGGGACGCCGACGTCATCGCCGTCATAGACAACGGATCTATAGCCGAGGTAACTCAAGTTCTTTAGGCTAGACCAAAAAAAATGGTCAATGGATTTTCGATAATTGAATATTTTTTTGTCAATGGATTTCGTTTGTCTAATTTTTTTTAAAGTGTCTTTTTTTTCTACTGATCAACCAATTAGTTTTTTGTTATGGGTTCACCAAGAACTTTTGTTGGCCACTGGGTCAACAAGAAAAATGTGGCTTTGACCACGGTCGGGTTTGCTGGCAAACCCTCCCGTGGTCAAAGCCACATTTTTCTTGCATCCGCCACGTCGCAACATAATGCCGTGACGTGATGTGTATCTTACATAATGTTGAATAATCAAGTGATATCCAAACACATGCAATCAGTTTCTTCAAAATGCAGGTTCCCCTGGACTAGACTGGTTCTATCGAAGTACAATTACTACAAGTTTATCAGTTAATTACACTGCAACCATGATTCTTTTCCTAGATAAAAGTTGCAGTGTTACCTAGGAATTTTGATCATTATTTGGATTAAAAACTTCACTTGGTGGGCAATTCAATCAATTCAATTTTCAAAGTTTTTATTCGGTCCCGGGAAGGTACAATCATCTTATTCAGTTGGTCTTCCTTGTATATACTCAGCGTGTGGGAGAGGGCCACATGACCAGCTTTTTGCCTATGAAGTTGTGAGCAAATCACAGCTAGGCATACGGCCGGGATATGCCCACGCGTTGTGTGTTTGGTTAGTACGCTCCCGACTATTTCATGTTTGCACAAACGATGCGGCGCGGAATTTTCACGATTTTCCAATCGTCGCTGTGAAGTTAATACTTATCTCATGCCTTAATCTTCTAGATATTTCATATCCCAGCAGCTTTGTTGATGGCCTGAGCGAATAACAGCACCATGCAAGTAATAGCTATCCAGTAAGCGCCATTTAAAAACACTCCCGCACAGTTAAATTTCACAAAAGTAGCGCTCAATGTTTCAGTGACGTGTACTTTGGCTGTAGCCATGGAGACCGTACCATCGCCGGGAGATGCGTCATCAATCTCGGCGCGCACCACAGACCTCTTAGGTCCATGAAAAGCAAATGTGTGGATACCGAAAACGCCTGTTTCATGTCAGTACGGCATGAATCTAGGCATATGGCTTAGATTCTAGACCATACTCAGTGTGAGGCCTACTTTATGTCTACTACAGCATGCTGTATAGTCAGTGTCGCACCAGCCTTATTTTCATGACCACAATCTGTCCTAGTGACGTCACAGATGCCCCATGTGGTGCGTGGGGGAAACGAAAACATTAATAGGGTTTGCCTTTAGGCGACGTCTCCAGTCACTACGTTCCCGGGCCGCTGGCGCGGCTGGCAAACCCGAAAAAAGAAAAAATTGTCGCTTGCTCCACTTTTTCGTCTACAAAATCCATTGACAAAAAATTATTCTTTAAAAAAAGATTTCGCTGGCTCACACCATTTTTTGAAAAGTAAAATCCATTGATCAGACTCTTTTTTTTGGGGGTGTGGCCTTAGTTGACTTATATAGCACTCCTGAAATTGTAGTTTTTGATATGTCTGTGAAGCACAAATTGGGTAAGAATTGACACAGAACCCACATCCACATGCTAAAATTCTCCGGGGGGAACTAACAGAAGAAAAGAAAGGAGACTGTAAAAAGACTAAATATTTTTCATGTATCAACATATTAAAGTTGAAAATAACAAGGGGATTACTATGAGAGAAAGTGTTAATGAATCGTTTTCTTTTTGTAGATTGGAACACACGAGGAGCTCAGAAAGAAAGGTGGAATTTACTGGAACCTGATCCGCCAACAAGAAACACAAGATGGCGCCACGAGTAACAAGTCCCGAAGCTTCTGGGGGAAGGGCTGAGGGATCGTTTACATAATTTATGTTAAATAATTTTACAATTGGTGCAGAAGTTATACAATCTTCTATGTGATGTCTTCAATAGAAAGAAAGTGCATGTATGTAATTGATTCATGAAATAACATAACTCAGGTAATGTTACATTTCATCACTTAGGTAGCAAATCATATCTTTTTTTCATGCGCCATTAATGGTGTAATCATAGACAATACGCATGGTGCGATGTAAATAGTCCTACAAGAACATGCCAAAGTCATGTGATTTGTGATAATTAATGTTACCTTGCTTTTTCTGTCAGTGTCAACTATGTATGTGAACATATTGTGTACAACTGCATTTGAATGTGTTAAGGTGTAAATGGAGTGTATGTTGCAATAAGAACATGTAAATAAAGAGTTAAAGAATATAAAGATATTTCCAAAGATTTGAGACTCATTTCTACAATTATGTTACATGTATTGGAATAGCCCTATATTTTCTAAAAGGGTGTGGTTCTGTAATTTAAAGGAATAATCTTTTCACTGTGAGCCAAACAATTTCACATCTCTTTAGCGCCCGGAATTTGGGGTGAGCCAGAAAATGTTGATCCCTTGGCGCCGGAGTAGGGGAGGAGGGGGCGGCACCAGTTTAGGGGGGGGGGGGGAGACAACTCCCCCCCCCCCCCCTCCCTTCTCTATTCGTTGAGACGGTAACTACGTTTCTAGGGTTACGTTTTGACGTAACTACGCACGGCCGCCATATTGCCCCGGGTACAGAGTCGTCGTCTGTGCTCTCTGCTCTGCCTTTTGAAGTGTCTACACTGGCACCTTGCGCATAGATAATGTCCGATTATGGCCATGATTTTGCTTTAAAGGGTTAATGGCTCGCACACCATGGCCGGGGGTACCGTACCCTCCAGCGGTATTAAAATAAAGTCCCCACCTGACATAAATTTGAAGAAATTAGAGCTTGACCGGCGCCCCCCGTACTGAAGCATCTAAAAGTGTACCCGGCACAGTATGGCGTCCGTGCGTGGTTACGTCAAAACGTAACCCTAGAAACGTGGTTACCGTCCGCACGAATTGTTAAAAGATGGGCCCCTCCCTTAGAACTATAGTAATGTGCAGGCTTTTTTATGCTAAAAAGGAGCATCATTTTTAACGCCCCCCCCCCTTCTCAAAAAGGGTCCGAATTTTTTAACTCCCCCTCTAACTAATAAATGAACACTCCATAGTAGGCTACCCCCCAAAAATGACTATTAAAGAATAATAGAATTGCATCCCTAGTCCAGCTATCAAACCCAACCTACAGTTGTAATTTTTTTTTAGAAAGTTGCCTAGCCGAATGCGCCCACATAGAGAACTGAGAAATTTGATTAGCCGAATGGCCCCACACTACACTGTAGCCGCATGACGTCACCACGTGGGGGCCCGGGCCCTGTATCTGCAATTTCCTCCCACGTTACATGAACGTGTGAGATTTACTATCCACCACCCGGGCGGGTTGTGACGTCACGGGGCAGGGGCCCGGGCCCTGTATGTGCAATGCCCGGTCTGTAGTTTATGTCTGTGTGCTTCGTTATCCTCTCCCCAGGCCCCCGACACCCAGGGCGGCAGCTGCGGTGCATGGCGGTCTAGAAGCAAGGATTTTTGGGTAAGTTTTCCCAGTGTTCCTCGCAGTTCTCCATATCCAAATCTGAATTACACATGTCGGTCACTTTTAGGGTTCCCTTAGACGCCTTTTGGGTATCAAATAGCCACGAATTGGCTCCATATTTTGCTGAAGTCGGCGTGAAAAGGTTGGGGTCACCTTGAGTGGGTTTTCCAATATGGAGACTTGGAAATGCGTGTGACAAACGCGACGAGAGGCGAGGTGGTTTGGCCAAATGTCGGCTGTAGTCCAAACCTGCGGCTCCGGCCCCGGGAACCGAAAGGAAATCACCGGAATTGATGTAAAAATGGTGAATTGTAGTGAATTGGTGGCACACGTGGTTGGGTTGAGGTACAATGATGTGTCTTGGTGTGTATACATTACGTAATGGCGCCGATAGCCTCGGATAGGGTGCAGTCAGGGCCGACCTCGTGTAGGGCCGGGGGAAGAGACCGGCAGACGGGCAAGGCTGACCGGGGCTGGGGGCGAGGGGCGCCCGGGCGGCATCTAACCTGGCGACGGTCTCTTTTGGTTTCTTGCTACCCCCCCCCCCCCCCCCCCTTTCAAGTGTGCTCACCCCCCCCCCCCCCCTCACGCGCCTCCAAATAATTTCCATATTTAATAGCTGTGCACCCAATTAAATAAATTTGTTCCTCCCATCCCCGAAGGAGTGCTCTCTGGTTGTTGTTTTTTCAGCAGAAGGGGGGGGGGGGGGGGGGGGGGGAACCTTGCACTTTGCAATGAGTAAATAAATAAATGGTTATTTTAAAACGATTATTTTTTGTATAATTTTTGCAAAAATAGCTAAGGGAGTGTTCATTTATTAATTACAGGGGGGGGTGGTGAGATTTCGCCTCACCCTCGAGAGCACGTGGAACGTTTCGTGCCCCCCCTCGCCGAAGGCGGCGAAAAATTTTCGCCCCCCCCCCCTTTGAACTATAGTAACGCGCGGGCTTTTTTGCTAAAAAGGGGCTTAAATTTTTACGCCCCCCCCCCCCCCCCTCAAGAGGGGTCAGAATTTTTTGCGCCCCCCCCCCCTCAGGAGGGGTCGGAAATTTTTACGCCCCCCCCCCCCAAACCCACCACCCCCCGCCTGTAACCAATAAATGAACACTCCCTAAAATATATTCCCAGCGAAATATAACTTTCACAGTAATTGTATTACAATCCCAGTGTTGTGTATTGCAGACTTTCCCTTTACCACAACCTTTACCAAGATGGAGGAGCAGGAGTCGGTGGTGCAGGGTCTGGAGGAGGAGACGGAGGAAGCTGCCAACCACGCCCAGCACGTCATGGGCCTCATGCTGCAACAGGTAAAGTACATGTACAAACTGTCAGCCAACCACACACAGCACGTCATGCTGCAACAGGTAAAGTACATGTACAAACTGTCAGCCAACCACACACAGCACATCATGCTGCAACAGGTAAAGTACATGTACAAACTGTCAGCCAACCACACACAGCACATCATGCTGCAACAGGTAAAGTCCATGTACAAACTGTCAGCCAACCACACACATCATGCTGCAACAGGTAAAGTACATGTACAAACTGTCAGCCAACCACACACATCATGCTGCAACAGGTAAAGTCCATGTACAAACTGTCAGCCAACCACACACATCATGCTGCAACAGGTAAAGTCCATGTACAAACTGTCAGCCAACCACGCCCAGCACGTCATGGGACTCATGCTGCAACAGGTGCGACCAAATATTAACTAGGCCTAAAAAAATAATTGTGTTCCAGTAAACCGACTGACCCTAATTTATTTAGGCTTTTTTTTTCAATTTTCAAAAACATTTAACACTTTTGGCATTTTGACCATTAAAGTAACTTCTTTTTTACTAAAAAATAAATGGTAAAGAACAAATTCCAAATAAATACCATCTTGTATAATATTTAATTTAATCAGATTTTTTTACTCATGAAAAAATCCTTTGAACTTTGTGAAAAATCAATACCATTGATCCGTTTCCCAAAACAGTAATGTATCTTGACTTACCATAGTTGACATAACAATGCCCTTATATGATTAATTTTGTATCATTATAGTACTTAATAATGTCCAAAGTCATGAAAATGAAGGATTTTTTCTGGTTCAAAAAAGCTGAAAAGGGGGAGGATGCATATATATTCGGTTGAATACAGTATACCATGGCTAAAAACATATTGAAAGTAGTCAGAAAGAGCCATGCTAAGATAACACATTTACTTTACTGTGACAGAGTGAAGGCGAGGTGATCAACATTACACCTGAGATGGCCGTCATGGAGGTAGAAGAGTCAGACTTACACGGACAGGTAGAAGAGTCAGACCTGCACCACCAGGTAGAGGAGTCAGATCTCCACGGTACGGTAGAGGAGTCCGTTCTACACACAGAGGAGTCAGAAGACGACAAACAGCAGCTGATGGCCACTGACGGGGGCCAGATGACGACGGCACAGTTAGTGACGTTAGCAGACGGACAGCAGGTACAGGCCGTCAGCGTCACCCTTCCTGAAGGTACGTATGGTGGTATAACCTAGCACATTACCTGTATCTTACTTATAATGTGGTACAGGCTGTCAGCGTCACCCTCCCTGACGGTACGTACCCGATAACCTAGCAACTGTGTCTTACGTATTACCTTACCTGACGGTATGTTTCGGGTAACCTAGCACATGACCTGTGTTTTACGTATAATCTGCACATAGACTTTGAGGAGATCCTATAATCAACACCTCGGCTCTGAAAATTGCCTCTTTGACTATACTATCAAAAACCCTCGTATAACTGCATCCAGAGTTTTTGCAAACGCTAACAGGGATATTGTAATTCTTTGCAGACGATTAGCGAAAAGCTAGGACTAAAAAAAAACAAAAAAAAAAACTAACAGGGATATTGAGAGGGCTATGTCCTGCGCCATTGGACACATTCACATCTTCAATGGCGCATTAAATTCCCCAACTGTGCGCCCAATTGCACGTTGGTAATAATCACAATTTCTTTCTTAATAGTAAAACTAGCCATACGTATCCAAAATGGCGCATTGGCAAAAATCCTGTCAATATCCCTGTGCTAAAACCAGCACTGGGGTTCTGTCAATGTTTCATGATGTACAACTTAAGGCATTGGGGGTATTTCCAGGTTAATCCAGTTTTATATTTTCTCAGGGTTTGATCAACTTACCCAATCTATGTGAGCCAAAACATCAATAGGCTTGAAGGACCTGAGATATACATTTAAGCTTTTGATGTAAGATATAGACAGCACTGGGGAGGTTTGACTGTTCAGCCCAACAAAATGACAATGAAATAATGGTTTGATGGATTCTCACAACTTGCCACCTATTTCAGACGCTAAGATGTATGAAGGTCAGACGATTCAACTGGAGGATGGCACCACGGCCATTGTACAGAATGTGATGCCGGAAAATGAAGGTGTGTTTTAATAACCATAAAAACTATGGGGAAAACATTATTTTAAACAAACACACATTCTATTGTGTGAATGGTGCCAAGTATTTGGTTGAATATGACCCAACATGTAAAATATCTATATTTATATGAGGGATCTGCTGGTTCTTAAATGTAAAGGTAAACAAACATTGGTCACTGTGTACAGCTTTAACAGAAAATCCAGCATTCATTAATAAAAATTTAGATAATTGATTTGTGTGTTTGTAGAGCCAGAAGAGCAGCCACAAATAATCCAGAACCAGCTTCCAAAGTTGGTCGAAGGTCAAGCTATCCAGCTGGAGGACGGGACGATAGCCTACATCCAAAACACCAACAAAGGTGAGTTACACTGTGTCATATTTCCCATGCAACGTGTCGATCAACCCTTGATGTTTCTTTCTCACGCTGAAAGCAATGAGTATAACACTTAGCAACACTTGAAAAATATATACGGTACCAAGTGCTGCTAGTTTGAGCTCTTCTCACACATGCTGTAACAATAGAAGAAAAAACTACCTCATTCTCTTTTCCAAAACATAGAGCAATGTTCACAACCCTTTCTGTAACTAGAGCAATAAGACAGCCCAGGTTGTACTTGTGTGTCATGTCAGGGTGTGACATGTTGCTGTATGGACTGTCTGCAGATGGTACAGCCACAGGTACATAGACAAAACCCCATACCATTGATATACATGCACATCATACTTCATGAGTTGAAGCTGGGTCATATCACACAATGCCAAAGGCTGAGTGTGATATGATCCAGCATCAACAAGTAATGTATGATGTGCATGTATGTCAATAAGTGGGGTTTTGTGTTTATTACATGGCCGTACTGTCTTAAAATGAAGAAAATCAACACATTTTGGAAGGTATGGAGTATGGCTACACCAAACTCCATGGGGGCATGAAGTATGGAGCTCCCAGAGTTTTAACATAGAGAGGGTCGTATCCACCATGTAATAAAACAGCATGTTACTGTATACATCAAGACTCTTAGTTCAGTTAGCCTGTACTACACCCTATATAAATAATGCTGCTTACAGACGGCCTACAGGCAGTTCAGCTAGAGGATGGTACCACCGCCTACATCACATGTTACTATGTATGTTATTATACCCTATATAATGCTGCTTACAGACGGCCTACAGGCAGTTCAGCTAGAGGATGGTACCACCGCCTACATCACATGTTACTATGTATGTTATTATACCCTATATAATGCTGCTTACAGACGGCCTACAGGCAGTTCAGCTAGAGGATGGTACCACCGCCTACATCACATGCGCCGGTGCCGAAACGTTATTCACGGACGGTGCCCAACTAGAGGCCACCCAACTAACACTGGAACAACTCAACCAGGTCAGTCATGTAACCAACACCTTGGTACATACAGAAGATGCTGATTTGTGTAGTGTCCTAATAACATAGCTAATTGGTGGGCAGAGGGCACAAGAAACCTTTTTCATAAGTTTCCACGTTTAAAGAGATCTGTCTCCCCTTTGGTATACAAGATGGTGGGTCTATCACTGGAGGCTAAGGCTGAGGAGAACATTACATTAATGGTGTTATGTAACTGGGCACATATATATATATATATTGATATGCATTTCAATTCATACCCTGCAGTCTCCATGCCTGCATACCTCCCTCATTCCTTAACCTAACTAATGTTAGAACTGCTATTGCTATTGTCACTTTGAGCTGTAAAATATGGTTGCTTATCGTTTCAGCAAGCGTTGGCGGGAGCTGCTAACGGCGCGGTGCGTGTGGGGGGCAGTGAGCGAGCCATGTCCATGTCAGAGAAGGCCTTCAGGTGTCAGTACGAGGGGTGTGGGCGCCTCTACACCACGCAACACCACCTTAAGGTAACTGACAACCTTTACTGGGCTTATCACTTATCTACTTTATAGTATTTGGCTGCACTTTTGGCCCTGTCTATAACTCATTGATAATAAGGCAATTGAAAGATGTGCTAGATATGCAACAAAATAATCATATAAATGCATGCCTGCATTTTCATTGAGAAATTGTTGGGGTATTTTTTTCTGTGTTGAAAATTGTAGAAAATTCGATTTTCTCATGAGGGCCTATATGTAATGCACTTTTTTTTTTTTATAGATTTTTATTAAGGAATTAACAGCATAGTAGGTTTAATAACCTACAGCTGGCTACCGAACTCCGGCTCACGCCGATCTGCCGTTCGGGCCTTCTTTAATGCCTGTCTGACTAATATATGATAAAATAGATGTGTAATGGCGACACTGTGATTTATATATCTATATCTTTTACAGTAATGCACATTATATGATATTTGCATGAGGAAAAGGGGTGGTGGGGGGGTGGGGGGGTGGTGTCTTCTTAAAAGTAAATGAGACCAATATGGCATCAGAGCGTATGCAATATCTATGCTCAGCTGTATGAGAACATGTGAACAGCGAGGCATCTAATTTACAATAAACAATGCACAGGAAATAATAATATCAAGGTAGAACATTTTATCTGAGAGGGCAGCCAGGCAACGCAACAAGATTTAGAGATAAATGTAAACAATAATTAAAAAGAAGAAGGAAAAAAGGGGGGGGTGGGTGTAATGTGTGTATATCGGGACTCCAGTTAATACTGGGCCCCAGGATTAATCGTATAGCACTGGGGATGAATTTCTTTGATTTCTAATTTAAATAGTTTTAGGGAGAGTATATTTGTAATGGCTGGTTTCAGTTTATTCCATTGCCTAATTGCCCTCTCAAAAAAGCATCCATATATTACAGGATTCCTGGAAAAATGCTGAATGTATCTAAGACCAATATTGTAACGGGTGTTTCTCCCTCTTTGGTCAATTATGCCAGGCTTATATTGTAGGCTATATGCAAAGAATAATAGGTGCATATCTCTCCTATCTCTTAGTGACCTGCATCTGCCCATCTCATGCATTTGATCAGTATTGTACATAGGATTTGGACCCAATTTTACTCGATATGCAATTCGTAAGGCTGTATTTTGGAGTAACTGGAATCTGTAGGAAAAACCAACAGTGTGCTTATCCCATATAATATCCATGTAATCCAGAAGAGGCAAAATCATGGTCTTATATATCCTAAGTGCGTCAGGGGTATCAATATAGGTACGTATGTTCCCAAATTGGTGCAGTTTCCCAAGTACATTATTATAGACTTTGTCTTCGTGTTTGCTAAAATCCAACTTTTCATTCAATATTACACCTAAATAATTGAAATTGGTAACTCGTTCCAATGGCACATTACCAATGGTTGGCACCAAATTTGGTATGTCCTCTCTATGGCCAATGGCCATCCATTTGGTTTTTTCCCTATTAATGGTTAGTAGGTTTACCTCACACCAAGCTTCTACTGCAGCGACATTATCTATTAAGGTTTGTAAGTTATCAGAAGAAATTACAGCATCGTCAGCATAGAGGAATGTTTGACAATTTCTGGTACAATTTGGTAAGGAGTTTATATATAATGTAAAGAGAATAGGCCCTAATATGGATCCCTGGGGTACTCCATATTTAACATCTTTGAGCTGTGATAATATAATATGTGAATGCCCTGTAAAAGACAAATAAACCCTATGACATAGGCTTTTTTTTCTTTTCTTTGGGTTCCATAAGCATCAGGCTAATATCCCTAGGAATGATTACGGAAGATTGTTGGTCGATCGAAAATTAGCTAGATTGTGTTATATACCCTTAACTGTCAGCTGTCACTTAACTGTCAATACCTCCTGTTCTCCCCAGGTACACGAGCGGTCCCACACGGGAGACCGTCCCTTTAAGTGCACCCAGGCCGGGTGCAGGAAGGCGTTTGCCACGGGTTACGGCCTGAAGTCACACGTGCGGGTCCACACGGGGGAGAAACCTTACCGGTGCCCGGAGGAGGTGTGTGACAAGGCCTTCAAGACGTCCGGTGACCTGCAGAAACATGTCCGCACACACACAGGTAGGGCGGACCCTGCCTATACATTACTGCATAGATGCAGTACCACTGTAGAACCAATACGTCATATATGCAGCACACTGTCTTTTCAGTACTCAAAACCCGATACCGCATATGTGCAGTACCAGGGTAGCTCAAGTATGGCTAAAACATAATGCTCCAAAATTAAATTAAATTACCCAATTTGGCCCAAAAGCCAACAATGCAACTTCAAAATACAATGTATGACTGTAATGTAGTGCTCATTTTATTAAGAGATATTCACCTGTAATGCTCCCAGTAGTTGCTAAGGTTTTCTTTATTAGAAGAGAAGTAGCTCTTAAAGGGTTAAACATGGGCAGTTCAGAAATCCCATATTGCTTAAAGTTTAGTGGATATTTAGGGGTTTTGAATTAGGGGGGTAGAAATATTTTTCTGGCCCCTTCTGGTAGGACTTTGCATATCAATACAAAACTTCCTTCAATGTTATAAAAAAAAAAGCTCTAGAAAGCTACAAGAAGTATTTGAACTAATCTTGGTTAAAATTCATACCTTTTGTCAATATGGGGAGTTGTCTTTAATATATATATATGTGAAATTCAAAAAAGTATGCAAAAATATATGGCCCATGTTTCGTGGCAGCACATCTGCTCACAGACACATCTAATACTAACGTATACAATATGTGTCCTGTTTCAGGGGAGCGTCCGTTTAAGTGTCCTTTTGAGGGCTGCGAGCGATCCTTCACCACGTCTAACATCCGTAAGGTGCACATCCGCACACACACCGGGGAGCGGCCCTACATCTGTGACGAGGAAGGCTGTAACAAGGCATTCTCCTCAGCCACCAACTACAAGAACCACATACGCATACACACAGGTACGTAGAGTGGGGCATACGCAAGAGGCGGGTTATAGGGTACAGTGGCCCAAAAATGCCATAAAGTGATTTTGAAAAAAATAAGTGATCTGGACAAAAAGGATTTGAAAAAAAGGTTGCAAGTAACCATTTTGAAAAAAAAGAAGTCATGAGCCCAAATGCAAAATGTAATAGATGTACCCAAATCATTTTGATCTGAAGTTAATTTAAGAGTCCAAATTGAAAATGAAACCCCCAAATGGGTGGTGTCAAGGCAGCCAATGTTTTTGAAATCGCTCTAATTTTGGTCCGCTTGAGTCACTGTAGTGCGGGTTTCACACAAGGCTTTACAGTATTTTTATTGTCCTGCCCCCTGTAGGAGGGAAGCGGTACGTGTGTACAGTAGAGGATTGTGGGAAGCAGTTCACGGAGTACTCATTATATTGTTGTTGTTGTTGTTGTTGACTTGTTGTTTATTGTTGTAGGAGAGAAGCCGTATGTCTGCACGGTAGAGGACTGTGGGAAGCGGTTCACGGAGTACTCATTATGTTGTTGTTGTTGACTTGTTGTTTATTGTTGTAGGAGAGAAGCCATATGTCTGCACGGTAGAGGACTGTGGGAAGCGGTTCACGGAGTACTCGTCTTTATACAAACACCACGTGGTGCACACCCACAGTAAGCCCTACATGTGTAACCACTGCGGCAAGAACTACCGCCAGACATCCACCCTCTCCATGCACAAACGGACCGCTCACGGCGACGACTCAGTGCTCGACCCAGAGACGGCCCTGCTGCTGCCACCCAGCCTCAACCCTCACAATGATATATGTAAGTATATATATAGCCTCAACCCTCACAATGATATATGTAAGTATATATATAGCCTCAACCCTCACAATGATATATGTAAGTATATATATAGCCTCAACCCTCACAATGATATATGTAAGTACATATATAGCCTCAACCCTCACAATGATATATGTAAGTATATATATAGCCTCAACCCTCACAATGATATATGTAAGTATATATATAGCCTCAACCCTCACAATGATATATGTAAGTATATATATAGCCTCAACCCTCACAATGATATATGTAAGTATATATATAGCCTCAACCCTTACAATGATATATGTAAGTATAGCCTCAAACCTCACAATGATATATGTAAGTATATATATAGCCTCAACCCTCACAATGATATATGTAAGTATATATATAGCCTCAACCCTCACAATGATAAATGTAAGTATATATATAGCCTCAACCCTCACAATGATATATGTAAGTATATATATAGCCTCAACCCTCACAATGATATATGTAAGTATATATATAGCCTCAACCCTCACAATGATGTATGTAAGTATATATATAGCCTCAACCCTTACAATGATATATGTAAGTATAGCCTCAAACCTCACAATGATATATGTAAGTATATATATAGCCTCAACCCTCACAATGATGTATGTAAGTATATATATAGCCTCAACCCTTACAATGATATATGTAAGTATAGCCTCAAACCTCACAATGATATATGTAAGTATATATATAGCCTCAACCCTCACAATGATATATGTAAGTATATATATAGCCTCAACCCTCACAATGATATATGTAAGTATAGCCTCAAACCTCACAATGATATATGTAAGTATATATATAGCCTCAACCCTCACAATGATATATGTAAGTATATATATAGCCTCAACCCTCACAATGATATATGTAAGTATATATATAGCCTCAACCCTTACAATGATATATGTAAGTATAGCCTCAAACCTCACAATGATATATGTAAGTATATATATAGCCTCAACCCTCACAATGATATATGTAAGTATATATATAGCCTCAACCCTCACAATGATATATGTAAGTATATATATAGCCTCAACCCTTACAATGATATATGTAAGTATAGCCTCAAACCTCACAATGATATATGTAAGTATATATATAGCCTCAACCCTCACAATGATATATGTAAGTATATATATAGCCTCAACCCTCACAATGATATATGTAAGTATATATATAGCCTCAACCCTCACAATGATATATGTAAGTATAGCCTCAAATCTCACAATGACATGTAAGTATAGCCTCAAACCCCATAATGACATATGTAAGTATACTGCCACCTAGCCTCAACCCCCATAATGGTATAAAGTATACTATATATGGTCTCAACCCCTAATAGCAACATATGTAAGTGTATATAGCCTCAAACCCCAGATACTACCCTGGTAGTTTGATATTCATTAAACCAGTGTTCCTGCTTTAAAATTGTATTCTCTAAAGACATTTGCGACAAGGAGAAACGAAAAGCTCGGCTGTTCGACAAAAATAAAGATAAATGCAATTTTACTTCCAGTTTTATGGTAGTCTAGTTACATTGTTTCAACATGATTGGGAAGTTAACTGTTCCTCTAACAGCGTGTTTCTGGCCCCCACAGCGACCTTACACCCGCCGTTACCCATCACGGGCAGTCCGGGCTTCAAGCGGGTCAACGTGCAGCTGCCGGGGGGCCTGGTGGGGGGTCTGACGGCCCCCGCTGGGGAGGGCGCCATGGAGGAGGACGAGGGGGCCCTCGTCATCAACACATCAGACGCACCACAGGTGGGTACTACAGGGCCATCAGGTTGATTAGGTCTGCCTGAGAGAGGGTCTGAAAATTGCCAATTTAGTACTGTAGTATACTGATAAAAACTCCTGTATAAGCCACACCTTGACCTTGGGCTGTTCCTCTCAGCCGCATGGGTGATCGGACTCACGTACTAGCCACAGCTTCTATGTGAGAATTTTCTGTAGAAGTCAGCAGGAAAGTAAGATATTCATCTAAAAGCTAGACATCAATATGATGCTAAGAAACTACTCTTATTTCTACATAAACAAATAAAAAAGAACCCCTTAATTGCCCAATGTGGCATAGTCTGTATGCCTGTCTTGACCTGCAATGGTTTGGGATTTAATACCTACCGACCATTGCCCAAGAAAAGTAAAAAATAAAGACAGTGTAGGTGATAATCAAATAAATATGGATTGTTTAAACCACCTTACAAAATTTGTACCTGACATTTGGTGTGCAGGTGACGATGATGACAGACAGCACGGTGATCGGAGGTTTCAGCCAGGAGGCGGCCCAGGCCACATTACAGCAACTGACGTCAGGACAAGGCATCACGCTCGCTGACGGAGATGGGCAGCAGCACATCTACGTGGTCACGGACCCCGCACAACTAGAGGCTCTACAGGTACCGTAAAACCTCTTGTATAAGTCTAAGTCGCTTATTAGCTGCATCCATGACTTTGACAAATCATATAAGCCTCAAAGAGGGTCTGAAAATTGCTAACATAGTATTCTAGTATACTTATAAAGTTTTGCACATAAGCCGCACCCTGACTTTGTCCCTATCCTATAAGCTGCTCTGGCCTTCTGACTTGCATACTAGCCACAGCCAACATGTGAGGTTTTACAATAAGTGTATTAGGCATGGCACTCTTCTGGAATCTTCTGGAAATGTGGAATTTTTTAAGGCTAAAAGGGTCACACCTGTGGCATAGATCCACTGAGAAAATATTTAGCATTAAGGGAGAAAGAAATCCTTAGTCTCTGGAGAAGACCCATCTCATACAACTCATCTAAAATACAACCAGGAGACAGGTTTCTGCCCCGTTTTAAAATTTTCCTCGAAATTCTGTCCCGTGCCTGGTGTATACTGATAGTCTCTTGTACAACCTGCGGGTATTTCTCTTTTTTTTAAAACTCACTGTGGGGTATAGGGTTAGCCTGAAATCATTGTCTGGGTTAAACAAGGGTTTTAAGAGTACCATAATCAAACCCCAGGTGCAGGGCACACCATTTTCTCAAAGTCTAGGTGTGGGTTATAAGAGAAACTTTATGTGCATTGACATGAACAAGGCATTTGACACTGTGCATCATGGGTGGCTTATAGACAACCTGGACATGGTAGATGTTTATAACAGCTAAGTTGTCTGGCTTCCTAGTTATCTAAACACTAGAGCTCACAGAACTGTGATGAAGAACAATCTATTGAAACCCATCAGGGAATGGTATGGAGTCCCCCAAGGGTCTATGCTTGGTCCTTAATTGTTCTCGGAATAACATGCTCTGAGTTACAACATTCTCATTCATGCTGCTAACAGAGTGATGAAATGACCCACAAGAGAAAAAGTTTGTGTCCTAAAAGATCTTAACAAATAAAACAAAAAAGGTGTCCACCCCTGCCTATGATGTTAAAAACTCTCTTGTTTGTGTTGCAGCAACTGGCCCAGCAGCAGCTGTTCGTTCACGGCACGGAGGAGGGCGCCGCCATCGCTGCTCCTGACGAGGCCGGGGGAGAGTAGACGTCTCATCACCTTCACGCCTTCATGCCATAACTTATTGCTGTCAGCCGCACCCAGCATCATCACATTGTACATTGTACTACTAAAGCTTGTTGACATGGTCATTGTGTGGACTGTAAAGGTGTTTATATTCACGGGGATACATTTCCACGGAAAAGTGAAAATCTGCAATTTCGCTGGTATTTATTGCATACTGTAGTATACGTAAAAAATTTAACTTTAATGTCTGCAAATTCTGTGAAAATGTATACCCCGCGGAATAAAGTAAGACCACAGTAAGCTATTCAATATAATATCTAGACATCTTACGCAGAGAGGGAACTTTTAGTATTACAGAGGTGTCATTGAAAGGAGTGTGGTGAAAGAAAGTTTGTGAAATTTGACGGCCGCAGAAATAAAAGCTCTGTGTAGCGTGACGTATTGGACATATCATATCAGGTACTATGTCGTGGTTTGCGTTTCATATTGAAGAAGAAAAGTTACACGTGGGAATGATCAGGAAGGATAATTAACCCTCTGAGGATGCATCTTCATTTGTCATCATGCTACATCAAAGCACTATGCAGCCTTTGTAGGGATGGAGGGACACTTTATTAGTAACTTATTACTAGTCACATCATGCATCCACACCACAGTATAGAGTTAACCCCTCTCAATGGTCGTCACGATGCACCAATGCAGCCCCGTGAGTAACTCGCCGGTGTTGCATTGATGCATCATGCCGATCCTCCGGGAGTGTCTCAACCCTGGACGGTTGGCATGACGCTTGAATGCAGCACTGGCGAGTTACTCACCAGGGCTGCATTCATGCATCATGACGACCAAGGGCATGATGCATTAAGGCATGATGCCGTCCTTACAGGGTTGACCCTCATCAGCACTGTTGGAGCTGGGGAGGACTGTTCAGACGCTCCCCGTGCGTTATATTGTAATAACATGCATTACTCGTTAGCATTGTTTTAAATAGCCTCATCTTCATTCATCCTCAACTTGTTCCTGTGATACGGAAGAGTAGTCCCCCCATATGGGGTCCAATTATGTACTCTAGTAGCAAGCGGCTCACTTCCTAATGTCAGTGTAAGCGCAGAGCCCAATGAAGTTTGCAGAGAAGAAATTATAACGTTTGGTCAGCAAAGTGTGTCATTTAAACGCGACATCATCAATCTGTGTCTACATGAGCATATAAAGGACAATGTATCAATCAAGCCAAAAACAACTATTTAGAAAAACTATAGAAAAAGTGTTCAGAAACTTAAACAGGAAGATTGCATCAGGAAAAATCATTACCTGAAATATGGCATGGGAAAGCCACAAAGCCAGTACCAGTGAGTTGGAGACTACATTCTAGACCCAAGTTCTGACAGCTTAGCTTTGTAGAACCAGTCAAAATGCTCAGATCTTTGCAGTTGCTATTACATGTGAGAATGTGTATCTTGCATGTATACATGGTTTGATGTATATCAGGTTTCTAGCTATGATATTGATTAGTTTGGCATAATTTTGCTAGATGCAGAAGTGAGTTTATCGAATATCGTGAATTTAAAGTGTTAAATGAAGACTGTTATGTGCCATGTTGACAGAGTATAAGCGTTAATAAAATATGGAAAATATTGATAATTAGGGTCTTGTTGTTCTGTTCTGACTTTACTTCTCAACATAGTGCATCTACATGGGTCCCCATCTTTTTGACCATGTCGATTTTTACCAAAAGGTCCATATCATCATGTCGATTTTTATGCATATAGAATGTACTAGTGCCTTGTGAAAATGGCTGTGTCTGTCGATTTTTAAGAGGGCCGTGTCGCCAGTGTCAGTTTTTAAAAGGGCCGTGTCGCCTGTGTCCATTTTTATCCATGTAGAGGCACAACATAGATATAATAATAACCCTCATGGCTCTCACGAGGGGATTTCCTGTCAGACCAACCATATAGCAGCTTAATACATTGGTAAGAAATACCCGCGTTATTTGCGTTCCCTGAGACTACCGTTCTTCCCGGGGTTAGTCTAGGGCAATGAAGCTGAAAGCTGAGTGGGACAAATTTGACACACTCCATGGACCTTTGCCTATATTTCATGTTTTTTTCCCTCTTCCAATTATGTTAAATTGCATTTAAATGGCAATAGAAATCTAAACAAATGATAACATTACAGACTGCGTGCCTTCTTGCTGGTGGTCTGGCATGGGATCACTCCTCAGTGAACCACCTCTGAGATATCAAAGTATTCAAAGGCTGTGGTTTGTCTGGCTCTGCCTATTATGGTATAGCCCAGGTATGTAGGACCTGGCAAATTAAAACACTTGCTATCCTTCGAAAAGAGTAGCCCCGGTAGCAGTTTTCTCAATCACCTCATAGATGCGGTAATTAATTTCATAGATTCCATCATCCATCAATGCGGTCACTGCTGTATTGGCAGCAGCATATAAATATCTGTCCTACTACTGCGAGGCAGACTATCACTATTTGTGGCCAACTTGAGATATGTCCCAGGCGTCACAGTACACTTGGACGTAAAACAACCAAATCAATCAATGTGTGATATGGGTACACCGTTTTCCATGGGACATGGGATACAGGCTTGTAAGCAAAGAGGAGACTTGAAGCAGTATTTGTAGTCAGTGGAGTTTATTGCAGTACATAGTGTACATTACGCTGGAGCTGTATCACAGAAGACAAACCCATTCACTCTGTTACACACGTCACAATGTTTGTTCTGTAATCAAGTACCACAACGCGTGCCAATCACTTCTGGTAATAGTGAGATCTAAACAAAGGTGCCTTTTTTCTGTTTCTGTGTTGGTTATTTTGGGATTTAACCCTCCAGTATGTACTCGTTGAAATCGATTTATTTTTTAAATAAAAAAAAAATCAACCGTTCACATAAAGCGCATATTCACTCAAGACTGGTCGGTTTCGGTAAGAAACAGGTCCCTACAGATGTAGAGGGGAATGAGTGACGGGCCCTCCTATGTGCACATTTCTAGTGGAAATAGATTTTTTTTTTTTTTTTTTTTTTTTTTAACCATATGGAGCCCATATTCACTCAAAACTGGTTGATGTCGGTAAGATAGAGGTCCCTAAAGGTGTAGAGAGGAATGAGTGACACAGGGGCCTTCCTGTATGACTACTCGGTAACTCGGGTAATCAATGGATCTGTCAACTTGTGTTACACGTCTATTTGAAACCCACACAAGCAATCACATAAGACGCAAACATTGTTCGTACATTTCATGAAGTACTAAATGTAAATGAGCATGTCAGTGCTGGAATTGAGAAGTTATTGTTACATAGGCCAAGCCAGTCTGTGATAAGTTCATGATATTATAGCATACATTACAGCTTCACATATAGCATTTCCACATAGTCTACATATACCGGCTTATTCTTCGGGAGATAGGTGATATTACAGCAGTCAGCATTGACAGAATAAGGAGTCTCTTTACTTCACTGACATGATACTTCTCATTTGTACAAAGAAGAAGAATTCTGGATATTTATTACAACAACAGCTTGATCTGAATGGACATGTTTTACTTGGTTTGTTCTACATATCTCACATACTTTAGTAGGAGGGCGGCATGGCATAAGATGGCAAGCAAAAGTATCGTACTCCATCATACTGAGACTGGGATACTACCCCTACTGCTGCAAAGTCTGCCCCAGGGGGACTGACACGATTGGTTTACATCAGTTTATCGGTTAGTGTACATCCCGGGGGTGGTTGGTATACAGGGCATGTACAACCCTCTTCCTGCCACCATATTGGAATGCTACAGAATCAAATCACAACGTTCAAAGTGAACTGTCGCCATTCCTGATCGGAGTATCAAAACTGTCACGCGGTCTGGACTGCCGCATTTCTAATTGGTCTACATTGCTGTGTGTTCTGATCGGTCTAAACTGTGGCGCGTTCTAATTCTCAGTCAAAGGCCTCTTATATGTCACACAGAGTGATGGTAAAGGAGGACAGACAACAAACTGATAAACTCGGCAATGGCATGGTACCACAAGATCCCTGAAAGTAGAATGACCCCCTCCCCCCCCCCCCCAGTTTCAGCCATAGCCAATATTTACATCAATTCCGTTTGATACAAAACTCGCTACATCTTAAAATTCATCACTCATCACTAAATTAGTTAGACATCCCCAATCTAATTAATTATCACATTTTCATGTTTCAATTCTCCATTTCATGACAACCAAGTATTCACTGTTTTGTACAAAACACCCTGACAACTGCCACCGTCCACTACTGGTAGTGTTGTTTGTAGTCTTGTAGTGAGTCATACTTTACCATGATTAAATTAAAACACTTCACACGGACAGAGGGTCGGCATAACGCACCAATGCAGCACCGGCGAGTTACTCGCGGGGGCTGCATTGGTGCATCATGCAGACTAATGTTTCTACACAGCGACATGCGGTCTGTACAGGGTTACTTCACACAGACAGCGAGTTATTCGCCGGGCTGCATTCACACGGACAGACTGCCCTCCCTGAAGTTTGTCTTCCCGATGAGACAGTTGATGAGGACGCTGTTCCCGGCAGCCATCTTGGATTGAGCCTCCTTGAACACTTCCTGTATCCGGTCCTCGTTAGAGCGGTCCAACTTGTATCCCTTCCCACCGTACCCCTCCGCTACCACCTCGTAGTTAGTGAACTGAAACAGGAGGTATTAACGTTACAACAGTCCAACTTGTATCCCTTTCCCGTGGTTATACGCGACCCAAATATCTAGTGCAGGTTGTACAATATTCTCAAAGTCAAGGTGCAGGTAATACGAGGGTTTTTGAAAGTATAGAACAGAACTTCATTCACAGGTCCAGGCGCTACTTACCTCCAGTTCACATGCCACGTTGCTCCCAAACAGCGGCACTTGTTCCCGCGCGATCTGCGTCCAGCCTGCGTCGTTACCCACCAGCGCCAGCACCGGCGTCTGCAATAACAATATACAATTAATTTAAACACAACCAATGTTTAGTTTAAATAAACAATCAAAGTTTAATCTAAATGACCAATCTATGTTTAATTTAAACACAATCAATGTTTAGTTTACTTAAACAATCAAAGTTTAATTTAAACACACAATCAACACTTCTTATTAGCACCCGCGACTGTTATGAAGCTATCATGGTTTCAGTTTAACTTCTCAAGTTAAATTTCTTTTTTTGAGTACATCATAATTAATTTACAGTCTTTGAAAACTATAAGAAAACCATAAGAGTTGAGGGGAGGGGTGAATTTCTTACTCAAAATAGAACTAAGTGTGAGGAACACGGTTTCTCCAAAAATGACATTTCTCAGAGACACCGGTACTTGAACCCGGGACCTCCCACTCCAAAGTGGGTGCTCTACCACTGAGCTACCTCCCATGTCACATCATATAGACTGTGTCTCAGATTACTGCATCGGTATGGTACAGAGGGGAGCAGGATTACCCGAGTGATAGCCCCTTGCAGGTTTATCACCAAGGCGCCAGTAATCTGAGACCCTACATGAGTTTATTTAGAGACATCCCTACATAAAGTACACATCAAATTGATTTTTATGGTTATGTATTCATATCATATAAATTGGCATCCAAAGGTCCATTTCTCAGAAAAACTCCAGCTTGTGTCACGGCCGGTCTTACCTTGTGTCGTGTGAATGTGTCAAACTCGGCCACGCTGTAACCGAGCGAGCCGTCCCCGTAGATGATCCACACCTCGCTGTCAGGCCGGCACAACTTGGCACCCAGCGCAAACCCGCCTCCTACTCCCAACGTGCCGAACGCACCCGGGTCCAGCCAGTGTAGGGGGCAGCGCGGTCTGTTATAGAGACAAAATAGACATTATGTACACAATATATACACAGTAACCCCCCCCCCCCCCCACACCTAACATACCCCCCCCCCCCAACCCACTCCTAAGGTGCCAAACGCACCCGGGTCCAGCCAGTGTAGGGGGCAGCGCGGTCTGTAAGACATCAACATTATATACACAATATATATACACAATGTACCAGCCCGACTCCCACTGCTAATTTAAATGGGAGGCATTGTGAGAGGCCAATAAAGGGCTTGAATAGTGTATTTTCGATGGGTGGACTTACAGACAGAGGTCCACCATGATCTGTCTGAATAACAGTTGAGTGGTATCTTGGATGATATGAGCCGGGTGTGATATCATCCAAGATACCACAAGTAGAGAAACCAGGAATTCAGACTGATAAGAGTGGATCTCTGCATCAGTTTCTCCAAGGGTGTGTGGAAAACTGCCATTCTAGTACTTTAGCACAGTAACTGTGTTTCTACACATGAAATAAATAGAGTTACCTCAGTATATAGGCGGCAGTCCCCACAAAGTCCCCTCCGTCAGCCACCAAGATGTAGGATATAGGGGTATAGTTACCTGAGTATATAGGGGTATATGTTGTATGTTATAAGGGTTAATACCTCAGTATATAGGCGGCTGTCCCCACAAAGTCCCCTCCGTCAGCCACCAAGATGTAGGATATAGGGGTATAGTTACCTCAGTATATAGGGGTATAGTTACCTCAGTATATAGGGGTAGTTACCTCAGTATATAGGGGTATAATACATCAGTATATAGGGGTCTAGTTACCTCAGTATATAGGGGTAGTTACCTCAGTATATAGGGGTACAGTTACCTCAGTATATAGGGGTAGTTACCTCAGTATATAGGGGTATAATACATCAGTATATAGGGGTCTAGTTACCTCAGTATATAGGGGTACAGTTACCTCAGTATATAGGGGTACAGTTACCTCAGTATATAGGGGTAGTTACCTCAGTATATAGGGGTATAATACATCAGTATATAGGGGTACAGTTACCTCAGTATATAGGGGTATAGTTACCTCAGTATATAGGGGTACAGTTACCTCAGTATATAGGGGTCTAGTTACCTCAGTATATAGGGGTACAGTTACCTCAGTATATAGGGGTAGTTACCTCAGTATATAGGGGTACAGTTACCTCAGTATATAGGGGTATAGTTACCTCAGTATATAGGGGTATAGTTACCTCAGTATATAGGGTCTAGTTACCTCAGTATATAGGGGTAGTTACCTCAGTATATAGGGGTACAGTTACCTCAGTATATAGGGGTAGTTACCTCAGTATATAGGGGTACAGTTACCTCAGTATATAGGGGTACAGTTACCTCAGTATATAGGGGTATAGTTACCTCAGTATATAGGGGTAGTTACCTCAGTATATAGGGGTACAGTTACCTCAGTATATAGGGGTACAGTTACCTCAGTATATAGGGGTAGTTACCTCAGTATATAGGGGTACAGTTACCTCAGTATATAGGGGTAGTTACCTCAGTATATAGGGGTAGTTACCTCAGTATATAGGGGTACAGTTACCTCAGTATATAGGGGTAGTTACCTCAGTATATAGGGGTATAATACATCAGTATATAGGGGTATAGTTACCTCAGTATATAGGGGTACAGTTACCTCAGTATATAGGGGTACAGTTACCTCAGTATATAGGGGTAGTTACCTCAGTATATAGGGGTATAATACATCAGTATATAGGGGTATAGTTACCTCAGTATATAGGGGTCTAGTTACCTCAGTATATAGGGGTCTAGTTACCTCAGTATATAGGGGTCTAGTTACCTCAGTATATAGGGTATAGTTACCTCAGTATATAGGGTATAGTTACCTCAGTATATAGGGGTATAGTTACCTCAGTATATAGGGTATAGTTACCTCAGTATATAGGGGTATAGTTACCTCAGTATATAGGGGTATAGTTACCTCAGTAAATAGAGGTATAGTCACCTCAGTATATACATGTTATAGTTACCTCAGTATATAGGGGTATATGTTGTATGTTATAAGGGTTAATACCTCAGTATATAGGCGGCTGTCCCCACAAAGTCCCCTCCGTCAGCCACCAAGATGGCGTCGTCAGGCAGCACCTTCTCCACCTCGTGTAACACCTTCACTGGGTTCAGGTGCAGCTCCGTCTTCTCTGCACACTTCTTCCTGTTACAAAGACAACACTCAGTCAGGGTGAGGCACTTCTAGCACTTCTTTCCTGTTAATGGGGATTCATTTTAAAAGTTATCATTTTATGAATTAACAGGGAATATTGATCATATTATGTGTTATTATAGGTGAAAACAGTACCGTATTCAATGTGATAGATGCCTTGCCCCTGATACGCAAAAGGTCCAAATAAAATACTCTTTGGATTAAGTAAAATATTGAAAGTAAATTATGCTGGTCTCTATGCAAACAAAAAAGAGGAAAGATACACTGGTCAATTTAGTCAGACATTGTGTGTACCTGTTGGCCTCCTCCTTGACGTTGTCTCGCTCCTTGAGTGTCCGCGCCCAGTCCGGGTCGCACGTGTACGACCCCAGACTCTGCTGTAACGATACCAGGAAGCTGCCCGCGTCCGCCTGGATCGCCACCGTCGGCTTCCAGAACATGTCAGAGTTCTACAACACAAGGTCACATAATGAGGAACAGTTCTGACAAACATAACAAACATGTCAGAGTTCTGACGGAGAAAACAAATAACATGTCAGAGTTCTGACGGATAGAACGTTACATAACAACTTTACATTTACCTTTATTTCATAAAATTCTTAGTTTTTGAGCCCACTTTAACTTTTAAAAAAACGTGTTAATAATATTCATTTGTATTTCAATTGTCTTCTTTCTGTAGCATAATAGTGTATTGAGTGTTGTTGTGCATACCTTGTAGAGTTGGTCACTGCTGCGGTTGACTGCGATGATCTTTGCCTTCCGTGGCAGAACGCGTCCATAACTCAGCCTGAAGTCACACACCGCGCCTACAACAACAACATAGGATTAACCCTCTCGCTTGTATCCCGAATAATTATTTTTTGGTAGAAATTTCAGGTATCATAATCAAAGACATCAAGAGGATGTGTATTTTGAAATTGATTTTGCCCCATGCCCTGTGCATCATTTGTTATTTATCTACATAGAAAGCTATAAGTGTATGGTGACCTACATAAGGCACTATACCTGCTAGTATGGTGACCTACATAAGGCACTGTACCTGCTAGTATGGTGACCTACATAAGGCACTATACCTGCTAGTATGGTGACCTACATAAGGCACTATACCTGCTAGTATGGTGACCTACATAAGGCACTATACCTGCTAGTATGGTGACCTACATAAGGTACTATACCCGCTAGTATGGTGACCTACATAATGCACTGTACCTGCTAGTATGGTGACCTACATAAGGCACTGCACCTGCTAGTATGGTGACCTACATAAGGCACTATACCTGCTAGTATGGTGACCTACATAAGGCACTATACCTGCTAGTATGGTGACCTACATAAGGCACTGTACCTGCTAGTGTGGTGACCTACATAAGGCACTATACCTGCTAGCATGGTGACCTACATAAGGCACTATACCTGCTAGTATGGTGACCTACATAAGGCACTATAACTGCTAGTATGGTGACCTACATAAGGCACTATAACTGCTAGTATGGTGACCTACATAAGGCACTGTACCTGCTAGTGTGGTGACCTACATAAGGCACTGTACCTGCTAGTGTGGTGACCTACATAAGGCACTATAACTGCTAGTATGGTGACCTACATAAGGCACTATAACTGCTAGTATGGTGACCTACATAAGGCACTGTACCTGCTAGTGTGGTGACCTACATAAGGCACTATAACTGCTAGTATGGTGACCTACATAAGGCACTATAACTGCTAGTATGGTGACCTACATAAGGCACTATAACTGCTAGTATGGTGACCTACATAAGGCACTATAACTGCTAGTATGGTGACCTACATAAGGCACTATAACTGCTAGTATGGTGACCTACATAAGGCACTGTACCTGCTAGTGTGGTGACCTACATAAGGCACTATACCTGCTAGTATGGTGACCTACATAAGGCACTATAACTGCTAGTATGGTGACCTACATAAGGCACTATACCTGCTAGTATGGTGACCTACATAAGGCACTGTACCTGCTAGTATGGTGACCTACATAAGGCACTGTACCTGCTAGTACATGTATGATAACACAGTTTATGATGTACCTGCTAGTATGATAACGTCGGCCTCCTTGAGCGCGTCTCTGCGTGCCTGGCGTGCCTGTATAGGACTGTCTCGTCCCAGCAGTCCGCGAGCCATGCCTCCCAGGAAGCAGGGGATGCCCATAGCCTAGGGAGGAGACAAAGTAAGGCACAACATAAGGCCATCAGTCATGAATTCTCTGTCTGCTAAGAGTATGCCCTAAAAAAGTTGTGTTCCGGTAACACGGCCAAAAATGAATAAGGTCAGAAGGCGATTTTTAAACTTTTTTTTAGTAAAAAAGATTTGTAGAAAAAAACAAAAAAATGTCATACATTTTCTCAATGATAACTAGGGTTGGTAGGGATACCAGTACACAACTTCTTCTTTTTTTGCCTAAAGAGAGATGAAATCTGTACTTACCGATATATAATATATTTCTATACTTTGTTTAAGCTTTACAGATTAAACTGATTTTACAGATTAAACCTGCTAATGTCAAATATGTGAGGGACACGGTTTCTCTGAAAATGATGTTTTCCGAGACACCAGGACTCGAACCTGGGCCTTCCGCCTGCCAAGCGACTGCTCTTCCACTGAGCTACATCCCCTTGTCCTATCAGATAGACCATGTCTCAGTTTACTGAATCGGTATGGTACAGAGGGTGAGGATTACCCAGGTGTTTCATCCCTTCAGGCATTCCACCAGGCTACGGGGAATCCTGCCCCTACAAAATATTTCCTTTATTGGGAAGCGGTATAAGCTAACCCTCTAAGGGCTGCATGACAATTTAATGCTTTATGCGCTTTGTAGTTCTATGTGGCCAGGGGTTGATAACTTACTTCCAGAGACTTCCTCAGGTTGTTGATGGGGGTGGGGGGTAGGGTGGCTTGACTCCCGACGAGGATCAGCGGCTTTTTGGCTCGCGACAACAACTCCACACATTCCTGAACTAAAACAAAACGAAAACACAAGCACATTAACTATTAAAGGTCATATTTGACTTATAGGTAGGTAGGGTTATAAGCTAGGATTCATGGTAGGCTTATATGGAAAAGAATTACCAAAAATATATATATACTATTATTTTCAAGTTAAAAAAAAGGCAATTTTAGTAATAAAACCCCCAAAAATTCTATTAAAGATTTTTATCGGCTCTGAAAAAATGTAATGTCGGTTGAGATACCGGAACACAGCTTTTTTCTTTTTTTTTTGACTTTTTGGATTACTCACGCTGGTTGGGGTGAGTGAGGGGGCGGTCCACACTGAGTGGGGTCACGTCACGCGTCTCCCACGCTCCCGCAAACAGGTTACTAAGGTGGTTACCTAGGTACCTGTGGAATAAAGAAATTAAGCATTTAAGGCCACAGCAAAGGAAAAAAATTCGCTTTCAAAAAATTGTCTTAAATGATAGTATACCCATTTGTCTTTTTACTGAGTAGTGTCTAAGTGATCAATATGGCCTACCAGTTAATGCCCTTACTGAATGATTGACCTACAGTTAATGCCCTTACTGAATGATTGACCTACAGTTGATGCCCTTACTGAATGATTGACCTACAGTTAATGCCCTTACTGAATGATTGACCTACAGTTGATGCCCTTACTGAATGATTGACCTACCAGTTGATGCCCCTGCTGAATGATTGACCTACCAGTTGATGCCCTTACTGAATGATTGACTTACAGTTAATGCCCTTACTGAATGATTGACCTACAGTTGATGCCCTTACTGACTGATTGACCTACAGTTAATGCCCTTACTGACTGCTTGACCTACAGTTGATGCCCTTACTGAATGATTGACCTACCAGTTGATGCCCCTGCTGAATGATTGACCTACCAGTTGATGCCCTTACTGAATGATTGACTTACAGTTAATGCCCTTACTGAATGATTGACCTACCAGTTAATGCCCTTACTGACTGATTGACCTACAGTTAATGCCCTTACTGAATGATTGACTTACAGTTGATGCCCTTACTGAATGATTGACCTAGAGTTAATGCGCTTACTGAATGATTGACCTACAGTTAATGCCCTTACTGAATGATTGACCTACAGTTAATGCCCTTACTGAATGATTGACCTACAGTTAATGCCCTTGCTGAATGATTGACCTACAGTTGATGCCCTTACTGAATGATTGACCTACCAGTTGATGCCCCAGTACCGAATGATTGACCTACAGTTAATGACCTAGTACTGACTGCTTGACCTACAGTTGATGCCCTTACTGAATGATTGACCTACAGTTAATGCCCTTACTGAATGGTTGACCTACAGTTGATGCCCCAGTACCGAATGATTGACCTACCAGTTGATGCCCCAGTACCGAATGATTGACCTACAGTTAATGACCTAGTACTGACTGCTTGACCTACGTACCAGTTAATGACCTTCTGCACGATGCCCTTGGCCGAGTCCTTCATGCCGATCTCGCGTTTCACCAGTTTGTAGGGGTACAGTGTGTCTATAGGGAACTCCACAAACACGGGGCCTGGCCACAAGCATGGACATGGAGTGTTGTACAGTCAGTTATCAAGTAGTTATAGTAATTTAGTTTCAAGTTTTTTTTATTACTGACATACAAATGCATGATTTCTAGTGAGCAATATTGGGCAGCAAGCCCCCGTGCTAATTGTTGGAGAACAGATCACATTAGTTAAGTCTATTTCTCAGCCGCAGCTTCAAGAAAAAAGAAGTATATTTTACACCATATTCGTCCATCGTCATTTATAGAAATAGAGTAAATTCTTTATATACATGTACACATGGTTTGATGCTGTATGTGTATTGTTGGTGCCCTGTATACCTAATAACAGACTTTAGTTTGACACATAACACATAGAGAGTACCGTAAATTCTCGCGTATAAGCCTAACTCACGTATAAGCCGCACCCCTAACACTGACAAATTATATAAGCCGCAGGGGGGGTCTGAATATTGCGATTTTGGTACTGTCGTATACTAATAAAAACTCTCGTATAAGCCGCACCCTGTATAGGCATGTTTGGTATCAAAAGAAAGCTGAGTCTGACTCGCGTACAAGCCGCGGCTTCTACGCGAGAATTTACGGTACATGGTTACCTGGGGTGCCTGACTGCGCCTCCCTCAGGGCTTGTCTCACGGTGGGCACGATGTCACGGACGTGCGTCACGGTGGCACAGAACTTACACAGCGGCTTGAACAGAGACATCTGGTCTATGTCCTGTAACGCTCCCCGACCCTGGTAACAGAAAATAGAGAATTTAATTACAACAACTCTCAAGATAATTGAAAAAAGCCTCTACAACTTTGTGACATATCCATCACAATATCTGGTGATACAACAACACCTACTGTAAACCTTGCCTAACTAGCATTAATGCCGCACCCCGACTTGGGGCCCATCCTATAAGCCACAGTGCGGATCTGACTCGCGTACTAACCACCTTCGCGAGGTTTTACGGTATGTTTATTACGATATCATTATAACATGCAACATCTAACATTGATCTGCAGGAACTGAATGTGTGAGATACATTGGACTTAGTGTGCCCTGGCATGGATGATAAGCCGACTGGAATCTCATCAACTGAGAATATCACCTTCTATAATATAATCATTTACATTCTTTTAATTCTAAAGAATTATTTCATTTATCAAATACATGTACACATAGATTTATCAACTGTCCCGTTGTGTGTACCTTGAGTAGACTGGCGGCGGCGCCCCCTATCAGCAGCAGCGGGGACTCGGCCATCTGAGCGTTCTTGACGGCCGTGACGGTGTTGGTGAGACCGGGGCCGGCCGTCACCGCCGCCACGCCCACCGTCCCCGACATGCGCGCCACCGCGTCCGCCGCAAACACGGCCGTCACCTGAAGTAAGGAGGGGAGGTTAGTGACAGATACAAACACAGCCGTCACCTGACGGGGGAAGGAGGTTAGTCACGGGAAACAAGTGTATACAGCTTACCACTATATCTATAAAACACTTACAGTAGGACACTTAGTAACACTTTAAGGACGGCATCATGCCTCAAGACATGAGGTATCCTGATTGCTGAGGGACAATGCTAACCTATGGGAGAACTTCTACTAAAGTGGACCCTGTTGGTATGTCGCTTTTACTGCTCGATTTACAGTTCAATTCTATCTGGCCATAGGGGATTGTGCTTTTAAATGGTGCTAGTTCCCAGAAAGACGTGTGGAGAGTTTATACATCCATATCAGTATGAGACATTTGGCTGCTGTGATTACTAACCTCATGTATACATCCATATCAGTATGAAACATTTGGCTGCTGTGATTACTAACCTCATGTATACATCCATATCAGTATGAAACATTTGGCTGCTGTGATTACTAACCTCATGTATACATCCATATCAGTATGAGACATTTGGCTGCTGTGATTACTAACCTCATGTATACATCCATATCAGTATGAAACATTTGGCTGCTGTGATTACTAACCTCATGTATACATCCATATCAGTATGAAACATTTGGCTGCTGTGATTACTAACCTCATGTATACATCCATATCAGTATGAAACATTTGGCTGCTGTGATTACTAACCTCATGTATACATCCATATCAGTATGAAACATTTGGCTGCTGTGATTACTAACCTCATGTATACATCCATATCAGTATGAAACATTTGGCTGCTGTGATTACTAACGTCATGTATACATCCATATCAGTATGAAACATTTGGCTGCTGTGATTACTAACCTCATGTATACATCCATATCAGTATGAAACATTTGGCTGCTGTGATTACTAACCTCATGTATACATCCATATCAGTATGAAACATTTGGCTGCTGTGATTACTAACCTCATGTATACATCCATATCAGTATGAAACATTTGGCTGCTGTGATTACTAACCTCATGTATACATCCATATCAGTATGAAACATTTGGCTGCTGTGATTACTAACCTCATGTATACATCCATATCAGTATGAAACATTTGGCTGCTGTGATTACTAACCTCATGTATACATCCATATCAGTATGAAACATTTGGCTGCTGTGATTACTAACCTCATGTATACATCCATATCAGTATGAAACATTTGGCTGCTGTGATTACTAACCTCATGTATACATCCATATCAGTATGAAACATTTGGCTGCTGTGATTACTAACCTCATGTATACATCCATATCAGTATGAAACATTTGGCTGCTGTGATTACTGACCTCATGTATACACACATATCAGTATGAAACATTTGGCTGCTGTGATTACTAACCTCATGTATACATACATATCAGTATGAAACATTTGGCTGCTGTGATTACTAACCTCATGTATACATCCATATCAGTATGAAACATTTGGCTGCTGTGATTACTAACCTCATGTATACATCCATATCAGTGTGACACATTTGGCTGCTGTGATTACTAACCTCATGTATACATCCATATCAGTATGACACATTTGGCTGCTGTGATTACTAACCTCATGTATACATCCATATCAGTATGAAACATTTGGCTGCTGTGATTACTAACCTCATGTATACATCCATATCAGTGTGACACATTTGGCTGCTGTGATTACTAACCTCATGTATACATCCATATCAGTGTGACACATTTGGCTGCTGTGATTACTAACCTCATGTATACATCCATATCAGTGTGACACATTTGGCTGCTGTGATTACTAACCTCATGTATACATACATATCAGTGTGACACATTTGGCTGCTGTGATTACTAACCTCATGTATACATCCATATCAGTGTGACACATTTGGCTGCTGTGATTACTAACCTCATGTATACATCCATATCAGTGTGACACATTTGGCTGCTGTGATTACTGACCTCATGTATACATACATATCAGTGTGACACATTTGGCTGCTGTGATTACTAACCTCATGTATACATCCATATCAGTATGAGACATTTGGCTGCTGTGATTACTAACCTCATGTATACATCCATATCAGTGTGACACATTTGGCTGCTGTGATTACTAACCTCATGTATACATACATATCAGTATGAGACATTTGGCTGCTGTGATTACTAACCTCATGTATACATACATATCAGTGTGACACATTTGGCTGCTGTGATTACTAACCTCATGTATACATCCATATCAGTGTGACACATTTGGCTGCTGTGATTACTGACCTCATGTATACATACATATCAGTATGAGACATTTGGCTGCTGTGATTACTAACCTCATGTATACATACATATCAGTATGAGACATTTGGCTGCTGTGATTACTAACCTCATGTATACATCCATATCAGTGTGACACATTTGGCTGCTGTGATTACTGACCTCATGTATACATACATATCAGTATGAGACATTTGGCTGCTGTGATTACTGACCTCATGTATACATACATATCAGTATGAGACATTTGGCTGCTGTGATTACTAACCTCATGTATACATCCATATCAGTGTGACACATTTGGCTGCTGTGATTACTGACCTCATGTATACACACATATCAGTATGAGACATTTGGCTGCTGTGATTACTAACCTCATGTATACATACATATCAGTGTGACACATTTGGCTGCTGTGATTACTAACCTCATGTATACATCCATATCAGTGTGACACATTTGGCTGCTGTGATTACATACCTCATGTATACATCCATATCAGTGTGACACATTTGGCTGCTGTGATTACTAACCTCATGTATACATCCATATCAGTGTGACACATTTGGCTGCTGTGATTACTGACCTCATGTATACATCCATATCAGTGTGACACATTTGGCTGCTGTGATTACTAACCTCATGTATACATCCATATCAGTATGACACATTTGGCTGCTGTTATTACTGACCTCATGTATACATCCATATCAGTGTGACACATTTGGCTGCTGTTATTACTGACCTCATGTATACATCCATATCAGTGTGACACATTTGGCTGCTGTTATTACTGACCTCATGTATACATCCATATCAGTATGACACATTTGGCTGCTGTTATTACTGACCTCATGTATACATCCATATCAGTGTGACACATTTGGCTGCTGTGATTACTAACCTCATGTATACATCCATATCAGTATGACACATTTGGCTGCTGTTATTACTGACCTCATGTATACATACATATCAGTATGACACATTTGGCTGCTGTTATTACTGACCTCATGTATACATCCATATCAGTGTGACACATTTGGCTGCTGTGATTACTAACCTCATGTATACATACATATCAGTGTGACACATTTGGCTGCTGTGATTACTAACCTCATGTATACATCCATATCAGTATGACACATTTGGCTGCTGTTATTACTGACCTCATGTATACATCCATATCAGTATGACACATTTGGCTGCTGTTATTACTGACCTCATGTATACATCCATATCAGTATGACACATTTGGCTGCTGTTATTACTGACCTCATGTATACATCCATATCAGTATGACACATTTGGCTGCTGTTATTACTGACCTCATGTATACATCCATATCAGTATGACACATTTGGCTGCTGTTATTACTGACCTCATGTATACATCCATATCAGTATGACACATTTGGCTGCTGTTATTACTGACCTCATGTATACATCCATATCAGTGTGACACATTTGGCTGCTGTTATTACTGACCTCATGTATACATACATATCAGTGTGACACATTTGGCTGCTGTGATTACTGACCTCATGTATACATACATATCAGTATGAAACATTTGGCTGCTGTTATTACTGACCTCATGTATACATCCATATCAGTATGACACATTTGGCTGCTGTTATTACTGACCTCATGTATACATCCATATCAGTATGACACATTTGGCTGCTGTTATTACTGACCTCATGTATACATACATATCAGTATGACACATTTGGCTGCTGTGATTACTGACCTCATGTATACATCCATATCAGTGTGACACATTTGGCTGCTGTGATTACTGACCTCATGTATACATCCATATCAGTGTGACACATTTGGCTGCTGTGATTACTGACCTCATGTATACATACATATCAGTGTGACACATTTGGCTGCTGTGATTACTGACCTCATGTATACATACATATCAGTGTGACACATTTGGCTGCTGTGATTACTGACCTCATGTATACATACATATCAGTGTGAAACATTTGGCTGCTGTGATTACTGACCTCATGTATACATACATATCAGTGTGACACATTTGGCTGCTGTGATTACTGACCTCATGTATACATACATATCAGTATGACACATTTGGCTGCTGTGATTACTGACCTCATGTATACATCCATATCAGTGTGACACATTTGGCTGCTGTGATTACTGACCTCATGTATACATCCATATCAGTGTGACACATTTGGCTGCTGTGATTACTGACCTCATGTATACATCCATATCAGTGTGACACATTTGGCTGCTGTGATTACTGACCTCATGTATACATCCATATCAGTATGAGACATTTGGCTGCTGTGATTACTGACCTCATGTATACATCCATATCAGTATGAGACATTTGGCTGCTGTGATTACTGACCTCATGTATACATCCATATCAGTGTGACACATTTGGCTGCTGTGATTACTGACCTCATGTATACATCCATATCAGTGTGACACATTTGGCTGCTGTGATTACTGACCTCATGTATACATCCATATCAGTATGAGACATTTGGCTGCTGTGATTACTGACCTCATGTATACATACATATCAGTGTGACACATTTGGCTGCTGTGATTACTGACCTCATGTATACATCCATATCAGTGTGACACATTTGGCTGCTGTGATTACTGACCTCATGTATACATACATATCAGTGTGAGACATTTGGCTGCTGTGATTACTGACCTCATGTATACATACATATCAGTATGAGACATTTGGCTGCTGTGATTACTGACCTCATGTATACATCCATATCAGTGTGACACATTTGGCTGCTGTGATTACTGACCTCATGTATACACACATATCAGTGTGACACATTTGGCTGCTGTGATTACTGACCTCATGTATACATCCATATCAGTGTGACACATTTGGCTGCTGTGATTACTGACCTCATGTATACACACATATCAGTGTGACACATTTGGCTGCTGTGATTACTGACCTCATGTATACACACATATCAGTGTGAGACATTTGGCTGCTGTGATTACTGACCTCATGTATACATACATATCAGTGTGACACATTTGGCTGCTGTGATTACTGACCTCATGTATACATACATATCAGTGTGACACATTTGGCTGCTGTGATTACTGACCTCATGTATACATACATATCAGTGTGACACATTTGGCTGCTGTGATTACTAACCTCATGTATACATACATATCAGTGTGACACATTTGGCTGCTGTGATTACTAACCTCATGTATACATACATATCAGTGTGACACATTTGGCTGCTGTGATTACTGACCTCATGTATACATCCATATCAGTGTGACACATTTGGCTGCTGTGATTACTGACCTCATGTATACACACATATCAGTATGACACATTTGGCTGCTGTGATTACTGACCTCATGTATACACACATATCAGTGTGACACATTTGGCTGCTGTGATTACTGACCTCATGTATACACACATATCAGTGTGACACATTTGGCTGCTGTGATTACTGACCTCATGTATACACACATATCAGTGTGACACATTTGGCTGCTGTGATTACTAACCTCATGTATACATCCATATCAGTGTGACACATTTGGCTGCTGTGATTACTAACCTCATGTATACATCCATATCAGTATGAGACATTTGGCTGCTGTGATTACTAACCTCATGTATACATACATATCAGTGTGACACATTTGGCTGCTGTGATTACTAACCTCATGTATACATCCATATCAGTGTGACACATTTGGCTGCTGTGATTACTGACCTCATGTATACATACATATCAGTGTGACACATTTGGCTGCTGTGATTACTGACCTCATGTATACATACATATCAGTATGAGACATTTGGCTGCTGTGATTACATACCTCATGTATACATACATATCAGTATGAGACATTTGGCTGCTGTGATTACTAACCTCATGTATACATACATATCAGTGTGACACATTTGGCTGCTGTGATTACTAACCTCATGTATACATACATATCAGTGTGACACATTTGGCTGCTGTGATTACTAACCTCATGTATACATACATATCAGTGTGACACATTTGGCTGCTGTGATTACTAACCTCATGTATACATACATATCAGTATGAGACATTTGGCTGCTGTGATTACTAACCTCATGTATACATACATATCAGTGTGACACATTTGGCTGCTGTGATTACTAACCTCATGTATACATACATATCAGTGTGACACATTTGGCTGCTGTGATTACTAACCTCATGTATACATACATATCAGTATGAGACATTTGGCTGCTGTGATTACATACCTCATGTATACATACATATCAGTATGAGACATTTGGCTGCTGTGATTACTAACCTCATGTATACATACATATCAGTGTGACACATTTGGCTGCTGTGATTACATACCTCATGTATACATACATATCAGTATGACACATTTGGCTGCTGTGATTACATACCTCATGTATACATCCATATCAGTATGAAACATTTGGCTGCTGTGATTACTGACCTCATGTATACATCCATATCAGTGTGACACATTTGGCTGCTGTGATTACTGACCTCATGTATACATACATATCAGTGTGACACATTTGGCTGCTGTGATTACTAACCTCATGTATACATACATATCAGTATGACACATTTGGCTGCTGTGATTACATACCTCATGTATACATACATATCAGTGTGACACATTTGGCTGCTGTGATTACTAACCTCATGTATACATACATATCAGTATGACACATTTGGCTGCTGTGATTACTAACATCATGTATACATAGATATCAGTTTGACACATTTTTTTTTTGGAGGTGTTTTAATCATTTATTGACCACAATAATTTGACATTTGATGTCTTCGTTCATCCTTTGCAGGTACGCACAACATGTTTACTCGTATACGTCGTATGAAATCAATATAAAAGTACAATAATAAAAGGATGATATACCGCATAAGTACTATGACACAGTCAATAAAGATGAGGATAGCACTCAGCATAGCTGATTTTAAGTGCTAACCCTAGTATTTTATCACAGAGTATCGATTATAAACCTGTTCTCTAGAGAGCAAGATGGACGATACAGACGGTACAGGACTAACAATTATTGATAAACATATTAAATATTATGGGATTTAATATACATTGGCTTGTAGAATAGGATTACGTCTTGACAATACATTTCAGTAGCAAAAATATATCACAATTGTATACGACATCAATTATCACTTATCAGATGTATTCAGAGTGCATTAAATTTACCGGTAGTGTAGAGAACCCAGACACATTTTATACACAGATACTGTTGACCAGATACAATCAATTAATCAATATACAATTCAATCTTGCCAGCTAAAAGGGCCTTCATTTCCAATTTAAATTTAGACAATTCAATAATATTTCTTAGACTTTTATCTAAATCATTCCAGGTTTGGGCTACAAAGACCTCAGTAGATTTCTCGTATGAGGATAAAATCACATTGGAATATTTTAAAAGTGGAGCCACCGACTCTCTCGTGTGTCTTGGTCTTATATTTAAGGCGTCGACTTTTCGGGATTTTTTAAAGCCATATACCTGGGCATGATACACTCTTCTGTCTAGCAGTTTGGGTAGGTTTGCTCTTTTATGTATCACATTGGTCGAGGTGAGTATTGGTACCTTAAAGCAGTATTTTAAGCACCTATTCTGAATGGTTTGTAAAAGATTTGATGAGGTTTTTGTTGTACCATTGTAAATAATATCACCGTAGTCGAACAGGGGTAACACATACGTTTTATAAATAATCAACATAATAACTGTTGGTACATACGATTTCAGAATGGCAAGCATGTAAGATTTAAAACCCAGGTTCTTTCTCAGTTCCCTGACGTGGTGGTTAAAATTCAACTCGTAATCTAAAATGATTCCAAGGTATTTATAGGTGGGTACAAATTTTAGTTTTTCTTGATTTATTTTTATTTCTAAATTTCTTACTAACAGTGTTTTGGATTTAATTGACGATGAGAAAAGCATCAGCTTAGTTTTTGATTCATTAATGGTTAATTTGTTTTTTGAAGACCATGAACAAAAGTTGTCGAGAGATAGTTGCATATTTTGAGCCAAGATTTCAAGCGAGTGGCCAGACGTATATAAAACTGTATCATCAGCATACATTAGGGTCGAAACATTTGCAAATTTAGTATTAAGGTCATTGACATAAATTAAAAAGAATAAAGGACCTAATATACTCCCTTGGGGGGTCCCACACGTCATATTAACCACATCAGAGACTGTGTTATTACATACGGTAACCTGAGTTCTGTCTATAAAATATTCTTTTATCCACGCTAAGTTTTTTCCCCTAATACCATATTTATCTAGTTTTTTAAAGAGTATTAAATAGTTTACAGAATCGAACGCTTTTTTAATGTCAATAAAAGCAGCTAAAGTCACCATACCCCTGTTTCTGTTTCTCAGTACATCATCAGTTAACGAGCTGATAGTGTCTACTGTTGAACATTTTTTACGATAGCCACCTTGTTCTTTCAACAACACCTCGTTATTTTCTAAATGAAGTGATAAATTTGTGTGAATTATTCTCTCCAATACCTTCCCTGGGACAGGCAACTGGCTAATTGGCCTGTAATTGGAGACATTTGACAGATCCCCACCTTTTGGGAGTGGAGTCACTCGTGCTTGTTTCCAACTGGTCGGAATTTTCGAATATTTAAGTGACAAGGTTAATATTTTAGTGAATTTATCTGGTAGTGCAAGGACTGAATCCCTGAAGACCTGTGTCGAGACGTAATTCATAGCAGAGGATTTATTTATATTTAAATCTTTTATCACATTCACAACCTCATCCTCAGATATGACAATGTCAGACATCTGTTGGTCAACAGTTCTTCCCTCAAAACTCCATTCGTTCATGTGGTTTGAGGCCAATTTGGGCCCTATTTCTGAGAAAAAAGTATTTATAAAATTTGCTGTTTCGTCAGTATTTATTATATTTCCTAAATTGTTCCTCAAATTTATTTGTTTTGATTTAACATTCCGACCAGGGAGAAGTTTTTTCATAGATGCCCAAAATTCCTTTGAGTCATTAACATTTCTTTGAGCCTCATCTACCACAAACGACCTGTGAGCCTCTTTGCAATCCGTCGATATTAGGTTCTTGAGAGTGTTCGCTGTGTACCAGTCTACCACCGAATTTGTTCGTCTTGCCTTTTTTAAAGCTAAGTTCTTTTCAGCTATCCTTGTTTTCAACTCGAGTGTGAGCCAAGGTTCATCTTTATTTTTAATATTAAAAGTTTTCACCGGGCAAGTCAGGTCTAATAATTCGGAAATTGTATTGAAGTACATGTCCCAGCACACAGAAACATCATCACAATTGTCAAAAGTCGACCAGTCAACATTTCCCAATGCAGTTTTAAATCTATCACAATTATAATTTTTATATGAGCGACCAATAAATTGTCTAGAATTATATACAGTTTTATCTCTTTTAATTCTAATAAATACCGGTAAGTGATCTGAGATGTTTATATTAGCCACACCATGTGCATTTACATGTACTACATTCGTAAACAATAAATCTATACATGTTTGAGTTTCGGCAATCCTGGTGGGGTCAGTGATCAGTTGGCGAAGAGAATAATCTCCCAGAGTACCGTATAGATTGTCTTTATCATTGCTATCAATGAGAACATTTATATTCATATCTCCGGTTATTATAACATCATATTTATCAATATTTTCAATCTGACCAACCAACTGGTTTAATTCATGTATAAACACAGATTTGTCACTGTTTGAGGGTGGACGATACACATTTCCAATCAAAACTTTTTTGGCCTTACCCTTTGATACAATCAGCCACTGTATCTCAATTTGTTCAGTGCTTTTGTTGAGATGGGACAGTGTTAGACTATCACAGACAAACTGCTCGTTAACATAAATACATACACCTCCGGCTCTAATCTCTCTTTCCCGGTCTACTCTAAACAAATTATAGCCTTGTAAATCAAAGTCAACATCTAGATTAATAGAGGTAAGCCATGTTTCAGAAAAACATAAAATATCCAAACCCTTATTCCATAATTCAGTTTTTATCTGGGGAAATTTATTTCTTACACTTCTAGCATTTAAATGTAAAAGACTAAGTCCTCTACCCGGTAGTATAGTGCACTCATCTACCATTTTGTTTCTTGGTGCTGATGATTAAAGGTATTGCTACAGGAAAATATAATTTCTCAGCCATACGACATAAAACATTCAAACAAATATTGGGCATGAGGCTTCGGCACTTGTGGCCACCTCCACCCTTTCTGATGGGACCAATTGTGGAGTTTACATGTAGGGGGGGGGAGCACCGGTTGGGTAGTGATAAATCTTATGATACACACACAATCTACTGAAGCCACAGGGTTTTCAATTTTTGTAAATAATAATTAAAATCTATGGTACATACGCTTTGAAGAAAAAACATCACAGAGCTATCTAATATTTTCAGGGTTAAAGTATTACGGTACACACATCATTGTAGGATTATACAATTCAGATTTTCGTTGGTATCACAGATCAGAGCACATGTTAATAGCACCAATATATTGGGTCATTCGACTAGAAACATAACAAGAACAATATATACAATTCCTCCATTTCTGATTTTTTTGTAACATATATATAATTTCTTTACACGAACAATATTTGAGCATGGTCAACATGTGACACTCTGTATATTAGATTTAGGATGAAATATTAATTGAAATATGGTAAATAACATGGAAGGAGTGATTAAGTTGGCAGTTCATGTATACAAGAAGCTTTGTACAGTCTTTTTAGTTTGCTGGTACGTCAGGTACCTCGGGCTCAGGTTGTTGGACGGTTGGTTGGTCTTCTACTGTTTCAGCGGCTGTGACTGGAGCGGGAGGAGTACCGGGTACAGATGGGAGAGGCGCCCATAGGTCCTCAGACGAGGTGGTGCTTTCAACATCAGAGTTTTTATCCTCTTTACTCTCATTTTCGATCTCCCCACCTACTGCACCTTCTGTTCCTTCATCTACACCTTCACCTGTGCCTTCTCCTGTGCCTTCTCCTTCATCTTCTTCTTCTGGATGTGTCTCTTTGTGGAGTTTGTCTTTGATCGCACCTCTTGTCTTCTCAAGTAAAAGGCCCAGCAGGTTGCCTCCGACAACTTTGTCTTTCGTCAGGTTTTCAGCGTTTCCAAGGTGATGCCCTGTACCGTATGTCTTATTATAGGTCAGCTCGTACATGTTCCTTTGTTTGGTGGCTAACAGCAGTGTCCTAAGGGTGGGGTTCTCGAATTTTGACATCAGGAGCTCAAAAACCAAGGTAGGCTCAGCCTTCTTCCACTCGTCTGGAGGTTGGACTCCCGCACCCATTTTCATAATTTCGTATGGGTCGGACGATGCCATAATGTTTATGGCAGTGTCTGTGTCCCCTGCAGCCTTTGCTTTCTTGTACTGGAGCGCCTGTTCGAGGCTCTTGTACTCGTATAGGTCATCCTCTACCTTGCATGGATACAGGTTCGACAGTGGGTGATAAACAGACTTGAACCCTATGCCGTCTGGGGTTCTGACAGTGTTGGCTTCCCTAAGTGACAGCTTGTGAGGTAGGTTTGACAGGTCCCCATGCCTATACGTATACCCGTCAATGACGAGTGAGCGCTGTCTTAACTTTATCCGTCTGGCACCGAGCACTCTTTTTCCAAGGAAGAACACTGACCGTAGGTCATTGTACTCACGTCTCTCTATATCCGTTAACTGATCCATGATGCTGATTCCCTTCCAGCCATTTTTGTGCTGGAGATTGCGAACATTTCTAAATATGTCGCCTTTGATGGACCTGCTCGCCAGCTTGACAATGATCGGCCTTTTAAATCCCGGTCTGTTCTTTGACACTAAATTTTGCTGCTGTGATTACTGACCTCATGTATACATACATATCAGTGTGACACATTTGGCTGCTGTGATTACTGACCTCATGTATACATACATATCAGTGTGACACATTTGGCTGCTGTGATTACTGACCTCATGTATACATACATATCAGTGTGACACATTTGGCTGCTGTGATTACTAACCTCATGTATACATCCATATCAGTGTGACACATTTGGCTGCTGTGATTACTAACCTCATGTATACATACATATCAGTATGAAACATTTGGCTGCTGTGATTACTAACCTCATGTATACATACATATCAGTGTGACACATTTGGCTGCTGTGATTACTAACCTCATGTATACATCCATATCAGTATGAGACATTTGGCTGCTGTGATTACTAACCTCATGTATACATCCATATCAGTGTGACACATTTGGCTGCTGTGATTACTGACCTCATGTATACATACATATCAGTGTGACACATTTGGCTGCTGTGATTACTAACCTCATGTATACATACATATCAGTGTGACACATTTGGCTGCTGTGATTACTAACCTCATGTATACATCCATATCAGTGTGACACATTTGGCTGCTGTGATTACTGACCTCATGTATACATCCATATCAGTGTGAAACATTTGGCTGCTGTGATTACTAACCTCATGTATACATACATATCAGTATGACACATTTGGCTGCTGTGATTACTAACCTCATGTATACATACATATCAGTGTGACACATTTGGCTGCTGTGATTACTGACCTCATGTATACATCCATATCAGTGTGACACATTTGGCTGCTGTGATTACTGACCTCATGTATACATACATATCAGTGTGACACATTTGGCTGCTGTGATTACTAACCTCATGTATACATACATATCAGTATGAGACATTTGGCTGCTGTGATTACTAACCTCATGTATACATCCATATCAGTGTGACACATTTGGCTGCTGTGATTACTGACCTCATGTATACATCCATATCAGTGTGACACATTTGGCTGCTGTGATTACTAACCTCATGTCGAGTGTCCACCACGCGGATCCCCAACTTCTCACACGCCACGAGGATTGGCGAGATGTGACCGCCGACCAACGTGAAGACAAACTTCACTCCATGAGCCTGAAACCACGAGGTGACAGCTATAATACAACATTTAGCCTTAGTATAGAGGGGGGGGGGGGGACTGTGCTTAGGCTATATGGAGAAGAGTGTGGCTTTGTTACCATTTATTGGCAGCATAAGGCTTTAATACATTACCCGTATGCATCGTCCATGAAAATCAGGACCCGAAAAATTTAGTTTTCCATTAAAAATGGCCCATGAAAGTAATAATTATTAAAACTCATGTGTCCGACAGGAAAGAGTCCCTTAAGGGACTAAACACTTGCTAATCGTCCAAAGACGGCATGGTGTCTCTACAGTTTAGTGAATTGAGGCTTATTAGTATAGTAAGAACAGTGGTCGTCTATAAGTAGGGTGGTCAATCTCTGCGGGCGCTCACGCTGGCCGTATCTGCCGCAATGCTAAATGACCCATATGAAAAACTTAATTTCTCCCTCAATATAGGTCGCATTGACCAAAGTAAATACTTTTTGGAAAGCTATTTGTCCAGTCTATCCATATCTGCAATCAAAAACATTGTGTGACAATGAGAACCCTATTAAATCACGAGCTGAACACAGAGTTCCGTAGTGTTTTACTACCATCTGGTCAGCCTGTTCTGAAAAAACTCCCCATTGATTGAATTCAGAGAAAGCCTAATTCTCTCTCTATCTTGAAGGTCCTCTTATAGGGGGATATTGTACATAGTTAGGGCTACATGCTGGTATGTTTAGATTTTTTTTCTGATGATTTTAAGTTTTTCAAAAATTAAGCTAAACTTTCCATATTTTCCCGAAAATAGATAACATACACAAGGAATGATTTGGCCCCAAATGGCACCTCCTAAATGGAATCAGAAGGCCCTATTTAGTCTAGAAAAGTCTACTTTTATCTATTTCACATGCACGATTTTAAACGATTTTGAGGTAAAGTTATCTTTACCTACAATATTTTCATCAACAATTGAACTTTTTCTTTCTATAATATCCACCGAAAATCATTCAGTGCTCTGTGACCCTGTCAATCAGACTCCTATTGGGTCCTAAATGATAGCCATACATGTTAGCTTTAATTTGGTATGCAGTACAGCATTATAGTTCAATTCTCTAAATAGAAAAATCAGTTGTTAGCCAGCATCTCGAAGCTGATGGTGACGGTAATAAAAGCGTAAATACTATTCAATACTCAGAATTTATTTTTCAAAAATAAATATCTTACATAAGGAATGGTTTGGCCCTCAATGGCACCTTCTCAATAGAATCAGAGGGCCCTTTTTAGCCTAGAAAAGTTTACCTTTATCTATTTTACATGCACGATTTTTAGCGATTTTGAGATAAAGTTATGCTTATCTATAATATTTTCCGCGATATTTGAACTTCTAAAAAATAGTAATATCCATCAAACAGTTTCAAAAGTTCATTCAGTCCGTTGGTTCTCTATCAATTGAACTGATATTGGGCTGTAAATGATAGACCTACATGTTAGATTATTTGCTTTGGAGCATAACATTATGGTTCAATTTTCTAAAAAGGCTAAATGGATAGCGGTCTTGACCTCTCAAAGCCGACGGAGACCTGTAAATGCAGATAAATACTCATATTTATTTTTCTCATTCAATTTTTAATAAAATGTTAACCACCAATGATGGACAGACAATCCAAGGAGACCTGATATCCTTATATAAAGAGGCTTAACATGGTGTACGGCATGAGGATACTTTTGTAGTATATGTGTGTAAGATGTATATGATAACGAAGGACGGTGATGCTCGGAGATTTACGGATTATCAGAAATAATTCCCCGCAAATATTTACTTTTGAGAAATGTCAGAATTAAATCAATAACAACATTACAATGAATAATTATACAGATATGCTTTCCTGAAAGTATAAGCTTTCATTTGATATACAGAATGGGGTTATAATTACATTTTCTGAATATCTGTCTGTGTTTATGCAATGGTTTACCAAAGCCGATGGATAAGTGCACGAGAGAGCTAAATTGTGACAGGTACTTCGGTTTATTTCCAAATATTCAATTTGTGATAAAATGTGAACCGCTAAAGGTAGAATTTAAATAAAAATAGATCTGGATTCCTCATCCTCCCAGCTTTCATTTGCAGTAATACACGAATACATGGTCTTATTAGGTAAAATTCAAGTGTCCACCCTACTATAAGTGTTATTATAAGGTACCTTTAACACGTCTCCCACCAGCTCCCCGCCGTGCCGCGTCGAGTCCTCATCTGTCTGTAAATCACAACGTTATCATTTTATTTTTACAAAAACAACTTTACATTAGATAAAAGTCGTGCTACAACTACCGTAAATTCCCGCGTATAAACCGCGGGTTATACGCGAACCAAACCTCTAGTGCGAGTTGTACAATATTCTCAAAGTCTGGGGGCGGGTAGTACGAGGGTTTTTTGAAGTATAGAACAGTATTACCGTAAAACCCCGCCTATTAGCCGAATTTTATTTGGCGTTTTAATTTCATAGAAGCCGAATTTTCTCCCCAAAACTCAGATTCGGCTTATAGGCGGGGTTTTCCAAATGTTTCTCTGAAAATTTGGAGGGGGAAATTGTAAATCATTATCATAAGAATTAAGGAACTTTAAGGCTCTTACAAATGTTTTTTCCAAGTGGAATTTATGTTCAAAACGTTTAAACCCATGCTATGTAATATCTTACTGAAAAACATCTAGCAAAATTGTCTAAAATCGGGTAGGAATTTGGGCCAGGACAAGGGTCAAAGGCCTCCCCAGACCCCAAAAGTCACATTCGGCTTATAGGCGGGGTTCTCCTAAAGATTAAAACTTTTTCATATAAGCCGAATTTATTCTCTCAAACTCACATTCGGCTTATAGGCGGGGTCGGCTTATAGGCGGGGTTTTACGGTAAATTCGCAATTTTCAGACCACAAATGCGGGTTATAAGATTATCCCAAAGTCGGGGTGCGGGTTATACGCGGGAATTTACGGTACTAGTGAATGCTACAGAACGCAGTAAAGGGGATCCTGGATCCGAAGCTAGTCAACAGGTAAATGTAGTCATGGAACTTGTAGCGGAGGATTAATGACACATAGGTCAGTACTGACCTCCCTTTTGTTGTCAATAAAAGCTATTATTATTAATGCTGATGATTTAAATAAACTATTTTGAAAATACATCTATTCTGTCTAGATAGGTACCCTACCACTCATCCATAGTCTGATGGCACACCAACGTGACATTACAGTCTGTTCTGAGGGAAAGACATATCTATAAAGTGTTAAGTCTTCACACAAATTGATATCAACATAAAACATACAGATTAGAAAAGGTAAATTACCACTCTAAGGGTGCATCATGCATTGGTGCATCATGCCAACTCACTAGGAGTGTATCAACCCCAGAGAGTTAGCATGAAGCATACTTCAGGTCGGCATGATGCACTGATGCAGCACAGGCGAGTTACTCACTGTGTCTGCATTGGTGCATCATGCCGACAAATGTTGCTTCAATGCATCACGCCGTCCTTAAAGTATTAAGACAGACAAGTATCAACAAGCCCTGATACAGCAGTAACACCGTACCTTGTGGAACAGCATGTAGATGATGCCGAAACGCTGCAGTGCGTAGGCGATACCGACAAGCAGCGCGATGCCGGCCACGTTGAGGAGGTAGCACAGGGCGCACCCCACGTCCTCCAACCCCTCCATGTCTCAGCTGTAAGTCAAACACAGCGTGTCATTAAGCCAACCGTGTCGTGAGGTGGACCGTGTCAGGGCAGTAGAGGTGGGTAGAGACCGGAGAGTCGCTGAGACGGCCCGGGGGGACTTTGTACGGAGTGAGAGGACAGTGGACTGGGAGGGCTCTGTCACAGATAATACACACCAGCCTCGGCCAGCCTCTATCCTACAAGTTGGATAGCCTGGGAGCAGGCTGCCATTCTATCCCAATACACATCTTTTAATTACATGTACTTCTTTCAGGTATAGGTATTAATTACACAGTAGCCCCCTGAGACTTTAATTACCCCAATTGATCTCTCCAATACACCATTTTACACCACCAAAATGGCGCAATAATGAAATGCAGCCCTGCTCCCAGCCCAAACCATAGTATTGTGCTGGGAGTCCGAGACTGTCCCAACACTGCTGCGGTACCCTAACCTGTGTATGGTCTGGGAGCAGAACTTGTGTACACTCGTCACACCTTTGTACCACTTTGATGGAGGATATGGGTGCGCACAGGCCAATACACATCTAACTACAGACAGATTCTTATCTAGATCAAAGTGGTAATTAAAATAGTTGGGGGCTATTGTGTAATTAACACATTATACTTGACACAGGTAACTATCACATGTGTGCCTCTACATGGGTCCCCACAATTTTGACCGTGTCGCCGTGTTGTTTTTTTAGCAAAAGGGCCGTGTCACTGTGTCGATTTTTATCCCATACCATTAGTATACATTATACATCATGTGTCCATGTCCGTCTATTTTTAAAGGGGCCGTGTCGCCCGTGTTGATTTTTAAAAGGGCCGTGTCGCCGGTGTCGATTTTTACCCATGTAGAGGCACACATGTGTATGAGGGTAGGAAGACAGCATGCTCCCAGGCTATCTAACTGCAGGATGGACGCTGGCCGAGGCTGGGGGGGGGGGGAGATAAGGGCTGATAGGTGTGGATCTGATTACGGGCACTGATTACAGGGTTAGCTATGTTATAAACTAGTGTTTGCTACAGTAGACATGTAGAGGGAATCGGTGCCTTGGGTATTTATTAGTGGTTTTAATTATGGTGAATTTATTAGACATTATATAAATAGGGGTCTGGATGGGGGGTCCCCATGTCGATTGTCGATAAAAAAATTTCGCTTAATAATGCCCATGTCCCATGACGATTTTAAGAATTGCTCATGTCGCCTGTGTGTTTTGAGCCTCATTGCACATGTCACTAGGCCTCATGTCAATTGTTGATTATAAGAAATAGCCATGGCCCATGACCATGTCCCCGTGTCGAATTTGGTGGTCCACACCCATTAAAATACAGAAATGAATTCAGTAACTGGTGAAATATAATGCTAGACATACAGTAAGAGGGAGAGGGGGGCAAATAGTCCCCCAGCATACTTGCTTACACACACATTTTTAATTGCTCATTGTCTCTGGACTAAAGCCTTTAAAGGGAATGTACATTTATAAATAACGCGGGGGGGGGAGGGGATAGTGGAATCTCTTGCGGAAATACTTGACGCCCCCCCCCTCCCCCAGCCTAGAGGGCACGGAAATATGATTGAAAGTAATCGGCTCTATTTGATTGTTTTTTAATTGAAATTCAAATTGCTATTAAAAAAAGGGGCATCTTTTTTTACACCCCCCACCTCCCACCCTTTAGAGGCGTTAGTTCTTTACGCCCCCCCCCCTAGGACAGAAAGTGTTTACGCCCCACCCACCCATACCTATGGGCCATAGTTATGATAGTACCGGTACAGTATTAGGGAGTGTTCATTATTTATGGCAGGGGGGGGGGTGAGCATTTGAGGGGGGGGCAATTTTTTTTAGGGGTATTCAAAGGGGGGGGGGCCTTTTTTTTTTACCCTATTCTTAGGGGGGGGGGCTTTTTTTTAGGGGTATTCCTAAAAATGTCGCGAATTTAATACATTGTAATGTCGCGAATTTTGGTAACAGCCTGTGGCTGTGTTATATTTTACCAAATTACATCAATATTTTCTAAAATTTTCCTCAAACTCCCAGCAAATTTCTCACTGCATCACTTTTGACACTCAGAATAGCCCACCGTTTTGTCAGTCTTCAAAAAAGTGCCGGCCTCATGTAAGCACTGAGGGTAAGGGAGCTTCCAATTTATAAGCACTGGGGCCCTTAAACTCAACGGTAAGTAAGTCAAGTGTCTGAGGTTTGACTATCATCACTCACCAGCCAGTATCATGAGACGTTTACACTAGAACACCTTACAAATGGATGTATTTGTTGCAAGGTAGTAAATTGTAGGTAAAAAAGTGCCCAGGATTAAATGCATACAATTAGTAGACACCAACATCGTTTTTGTAATAAAGTTGAAAACGATCCAGGGTGAGGGGGGGGGGGGGCGCTTTTTTTTCAACCTATTCCGAGGGGGGGGGGCCTTTTTTTTCAACCTATTCAGAGGGGGGGGGGGCAATTATTTTTGACGTATTCGATTTGCCAAACGCTCACCCCCCCCCCCCTGCCATAAATAATGAACACTCCCTTACCTCAAATCAACCCCTCCCCTTCAACTTGTCAGCTTGTAAGTCAGTGTGACTGAGTGACAGTGTGGCATACTTGTGCAGCTAGATATTTCTTAGGGAATCTCTGAATCAACGCATTTGATATTCTCGAACATCTCTATTATATTGCATAAACAATTACTTGAGAACTGCCTTTCACTTACCTGCTTAAACTCAGAATCGGGCCGGTTTAGAGTCCACAGCTCTGCTTCTGTGTTGACAAACCGGAGAATTACTTCAGGTGCCACGTCCCAAAATATTCCAACCAAAGTTTCCCTAAATTAGAAAATTAGCAAACTCTATCCAAAATATATTATTTGACAGAAATATTGAATGCATTCTATTGTTTCATCGTTTGATATCGTGATCAGGCTATTCTGTAAGGAATATATATTTTGTGAATTAATTATTTTTTACTCTAGTACAGTGCGACCTAAGGAAGAACGCATTTCCGCTTCCTGTGTTGTGCGTGTTGTGATCGTCGGAGAAATTTCGCCCGGCCGGACAAAATACCCGATTATCTCTCATTTTACCCCAGTATTTCTCAAGACATGCCTTCATAGGTGAGTTACACGTGTTGTCTATTTAATTATGTAGCCGTGGCTCTGAGATTTAGGCGATCTGGCCATCTGGAGTCTAGTTTTCCACTGCTGTAGCCTCTGACAGATCGTCTGACGAGTGTCAAGATCGTGTGAAATGATGTGTTGTTGACGTTTTGGGGGTCTGACGCACCGGTCATGTGCTAGGCCTACATATGAACGTTATGTCATATGTAAACCAACGTTAGTTATGTTCAGTGTTATAGTCCAAGTTAAGTGAAAATGGCAGCCCTCTATATCTAGGCATATTTACTATTTCCCCCATCGCATTTATTAAGCAAATTAAGGTTACCCTGTAGTGTAGGCCTACCGTAGTTAGGGAGCGTTCATTTTTTATGGCAGGGGGGGGGGGTGAGCATTTGAGGGGGGGGGCAATTTTTTTTAGGGGTATTCAAAGGGGGGGGGCCTTTTTTTTTTTACCCTATTCTTAGGGGGGGGGCCTTTTTTTTTAGGGGTATTCCTAAAAATGTCGCGAATTTAGTACATTGAAATGTCGCGAATTTTGGTAACAGCCTGTGTTATATTTTACCAAATTATGTCAATATTTTCAACATTTTCTAAAATTTTCCTCAAACTCCCAGCAAATTTCTCACTGCATCACTTTTGACACTCAGAATAGCCACCGTTTTGTTAGTCTTCAAAAAAGTGCCGGCCTCATGTAAGCACTGAGGGTATGGGAGCTTCCAATTTATAAGCACTGGGGCCCTTAAACTCAACTGTAACGTATGTTAGTCAAGTGTCTGAGGTTTGACTATTATCACTCACCAGCGAGTATCATGAGACGTTTACACTAAAACACCTTACCAATGGACGTATTTGTTGCAAGGTAGTAAATTGAAGGTAAAAAAGTGCCCAGGATTAAATGCATACAATTAGTAGACACCAACATCGTTTTTGTAATAAAGTTGAAAACGATCCAGGGTGAGGGGGGGGGCGCTTTTTTTTCAACCTATTCCGAGGGGGGGGGCCTTTTTTTTCAACCTATTCCGAGGGGGGGGGGGCAATTATTTTTGACGTATTCGATTTGCCAAACGCTCACCCCCCCCCCTGCCATAAATAATGAACCCTCCCTTAGGCACTTTGATAAAAAAATGGTTTTTGAATAGATCAATAATTCCATTGTTTTGGCGGATTAAGCCCACAGAGAGCTTTTAGAATCGTTTGGAATTAAGTTTCTACCTATTTTAGAACAGAATCTACAGAGTGATTAGTGCTTGAAGTAATGAGCCTACTTCAAGCATAGAAATGGTAGAAGACTGATAAAGTTTTTGTGATGTGGATTTAACACCTCTTGGCTGTCCCCATGGGCCTGTGGGCTGTAGGGCAGCCAGGGGGAGGCACCCAGGGGTCACTTGGGCGGCCTCTACTGCCTCTGGGTCCGCCCAAGTGACACCTGGGTGCCTTCCTCCCCACCCTGGCTCTTGTGAAAAAAATGTGTGACATTTTGGTCCACCTCAAAATGGCACTGCACCAACTCGCACATGCTTGAAATTTGGTACATATGTGCATTAATATGTGAAGTGTATGTGCGTTTGGAATTTTTTATGTGCTTTAAAGTCTACTGTTTTTATTCTACTTTCAATCTGACCCAAACTTTGGATGAGTCTAGCTCAGTCAATAATGCATACTTGTTCCCTCTGATTTCACTAAGGGGTAGATTGACATCATGGCTTTACAACTAGCTGTCACAAGCATTAGGGAACATCTTATTAGTGCCTGAAATCGCGATTTCCGCCGATGCGGAAATCGGGACCTTTCCTGCACCCCACCAAAAATTTATCACACCTGTGACAGCTTATCTGCCGGCCCACAGCAGCGTTATCAAAGTACCTACCGTAGTATAAAAGATGCCGAGTAGATCTATAGATGATAGGTAGGCCCTACATTGTCATCACCGGATACATACTTCAAAATTGCCTAAACAAACTATCAGACTATTGTTGTAAATGGGATCTTCATGTAAATACTGTTAAAACCAAAGTAATGGTCATGTCGGCAGGGAGAGCCTCCCAGCTAACAATAAAATTCCAGGAACAACCACTAGAATGTGTCAATACGTATAAGTATCTTGGATTGATAATATCTCGGGATGGCAGTCTAAAACAGATGCAAACTGACAGGATATTAAAGGCCAAACGTGCTTCATTTGCAATCAGACAGGCCTTGAGCACTTCACAAAATGTCTCAGTTAAATTGTTTATGTCCCTTTTTGACAAACAAGTAGAACCTATACTATTATATGGTTGCCCAGTCTGGGGAATGCCTCAGAGCAACTGCACAGTCAGGTTCAGATGTGGCGAAACAACATCTAGAGCAGACTGGGATAGAATGCTTGAAATTCTGAATGTAGGTGATGTTAGCACCAAGTCTTATAAATTTTATAGAAACACAATGCAAGCTCATGTGGTTTTAGACAATATATGTGACAAAATCAAGGTAATGTCAGCCTACAGAAAACGGCCAGTCCCCTTTACAATTGAGGAAACGGAGAGAAAATATTCTACAAGTGAAGCTTTTTACTCTTCAACTTGTAAGTTTGCTTTGGGTTTATCAAAGTATGCTAGCACGACACTAGCACTAGGTGAATTAGGGAGATTCCCTATGGAAATTAAAATAATATTACTTAACCTTTTTTACTGGCTTAGACTTGAGCATGGGTCCTCAAACCCACTTCTAGACCAAGCTTTTCTTACTATTAAAGGGGACAAGCACCCATGGTTAGAAAATATAAAATATCTTTTGTTCAAAATAGGATGTCGTGATGTCTGGGAAAGGCCTGACACCTGGACAAAGGCCAGATTAAAATTTAGAGTCAAAACAAGACTGGAAGATATGCATAGCCAAAATTACAACCAATACATACTTACTCATACAAGATGATGCCAACCTTGACATGTGTCAAGTACTTAAGGGGTGCCAGAATTTACCATACGGAGTGAAAGAATATCTAAATTGTGTGCGCTCTCCTCATGTACGAAGTATGTTAACTAAGCTTAGAGTAGATACAAACTGTACTTTAGATAGCATAAGTAGAAGTTATAGAGGTATAAAGCCCATCGATACAGATTGTAAGACATGTAAGAAAACACAAACTGTACAGCATGTCCTATTTGAATGTGAAATGACTGAACTATGTAATGTAAGAAATGTGTTTGAACAAAAAATATGTGGTATTATTAAGGAATACAAAACTATAGAGAACTGTCAGAAACTAAGACAGGTACTATCATTACAACCTGACTGCCAAGCACAGGACAGACCAGAGGCTCAAAGATATATATGTACTTTTATAAAAAACATTTACAATATTGTGAACCAATTACCATCAACCCGGCGCTGACGTAAATGTACCTCTCATTTGTCAATAAAGCCAATCTTGAATCTTGAATCTTGAATCTACCAGTATGTCATAATCATTCGTATGTTTACAGTCTAATTAGACTAATAAATGGGCTTAAAGATATAACAAGAAAATTAAAATAAGTTGACGGTATTGGGGAATGCATAAAAGTCCATATAAAGGACTAGAGTGGCACCATTTCTAGTCAGATCTATGATATTGGGTGAACCACATTATTCAACATACCCGGTACCGGTAATTAACTGCAGTAACATTACTGAGATCAGGGACATAGACCCCCCGCCCCCCATATAAGATTAGACATTGTTAAACTATACAAACAAAAAACGTGTGTATTATATGCCACCCTTTTATAGGCTATATTGTGCCTCAGGGTCTTATACGACGGTTCTGCAGATATTTAAGACATTTTTTCCATCACTTGTACCTCAAATAGTTCCGCAAATAAAGCTTGCTACCAAACAAATGTCACCGTTTTATGATCTGCTGATCAATGCCAGTCTCCACATGCAAAAATTGTACTGAAATGATTGTAGAATCGGCCAAAAATGGCATTCCAAAAAGCATTTTCCAAATTATTTTTTTGCCCCTCCCTCCATCTCCCTCCCCAGTCCCTCCTCCCTCCATCCCTCTCGGAATCTCCCCTGTCCCTCTTCCCTCCCTCCCTTTGAGTTTTTTTGGGTTTTTTTCTTCAAAATCTTTTTTTTGTCCCTCCTCCCTCCATCCCCCCTCTCCCATCACCCCTCCCCTGTCCTCCCTCTCCCGTCCCCCTTCCACTGTCCCCCCTCCACCATCCCTCCTCCCTTTGTCTCCCCTCCCCCCTCCCCCGTCCCTCCTCCCTTCGTCCCCCTCCCTCCTCCCTTCGTCCCCTATCCTCAATCCCCCTCCCCCCTCCCCTGTCCCTCGACCCCCCTACTCCTCCCCCATCCCCTCTCCCCTGGGTCACACATGATGCCAATCGCCTATACCATTCATTCATCCTTTAAAACAATAATATGAGATGAAAGTGTTACATTTTTAATGTTATCTGCTTAGCTGCCTCAATAAGTAACTTAGAACAGCCAACCCTAGACACCCCTGGTCGCCCAGGGACGACCCAGCTCACACTGGGACACCCCTGGTCACCCAGCCAGGGGCAAACGGGGACATCCCTGGTCATCCAGGGACACCCTATGACACCCTATGACACCCCTGATCACCTGCAAACACCCCTGAGCATACAGGGACACCCCTGGACACACTGTGACACCCCTGGTCACCCAAATACACCCCTGGACACACGGGGACACCCCTGACACACGGGGACACCCCTGGTCACCTGGGGACACCCCTGGACACACGGGGACACCCCTAGACACACGGGGACACCCCTAGACACACGGGGACACCCCTAGACACACGGGGACACCCCTGGACACACGGGGACACCCCTGGACACACGGGGACACCCCTGGACACACGGGGACACCCCTGGACACACGGGGACACCCCTGGACACACGGGGACACCCCTGGACACACGGGGACACCCCTGGACACACTGTGACACCCCTGGTCACCCAGGGACACCCCTGGACACACGGGGACACCCCTGACACACGGGGACACCCCTGGTCACCTGGGGACACCCCTGGACACATGGGGACACCCCTGGACACACAGGGACACCCCTAGACACACGGGGACACCCCTAGACACCTGGGGACACCCCTGGACACACGGGAACACACGGGGACACCCCTGGACACACGGGGACACCCCTGGACACACGGGGACACCCCTGGACACACGGGGACACCCCTAGACACACGGGGACACCCCTAGACACACGGGGACACCCCTAGACACACGGGGACACCCCTAGACACATAGGGACACCCCTGGACACACGGGGACACCCCTGGACACACGGGGACACCCCTGGACACCCCTAGACATACGGGGACACCCCTAGACATACGGGGACACCCCTGGACACACGGGGACACCCCTGGACACACGGGGACACCCCTGGACACACGGGGACACCCCTGGACACACGGGGACACCCCTGGACACACGGGGACACCCCTGGACACACGGGGACACCCCTGGACACACGGGGACACCCCTGGACACACGGGGACACCCCTGGACACACGGGGACACCCCTGGACACACTGTGACACCCCTGGTCACCCAGGGACACCCCTGGACACACGGGGACACCCCTGACACACGGGGACACCCCTGGTCACCTGGGGACACCCCTGGACACACGGGGACACCCCTGGACACACGGGGACACCCCTGGACACATGGGGACACCCCTGGACACACGGGGACACCCCTAGACACACGGGGACACCCCTAGACACACGGGGACACCCCTAGACACACGGGGACACCCCTAGACACATAGGGACACCCCTGGACACACGGGGACACCCCTGGACACACGGGGACACCCCTGGACACCCCTAGACATACGGGGACACCCCTAGACATACGGGGACACCCCTGGACACACGGGGACACCCCTGGACACACGGGGACACCCCTGGACACACGGGGACACCCCTGGACACACGGGGACACCCCTGGACACACGGGGACACCCCTGGACACACGGGGACACCCCTGGACACACGGGGACACCCCTGGACACACGGGGACACCCCTGGACACACGGGGACACCCCTGGACACACGGGGACACCCCTGGACACACGGGGACACCCCTGGACACACGGGGACACCCCTGGACACACGGGGACACCCCTGGACACAAGGGGACACCCCTGGACACACGGGGACACCCCTGGACACACCGGGACACCCCTGGACACACCGGGACACCCCTGGACACACCGGGACACCCCTGGACACACCGGGACACCCCTGGACACACCGGGACACCCCTGGACACACCGGGACACCCCTGGACACACGGGGACACCCCTGGACACACGGGGACACCCCTGGACACACGGGGACACCCCTAGACACACGGGAACACCCTTGACACACGGGGACACCCCTGGACACACGGGGACACCCCTGGACACACGGGGACACTCCTGGACACACGGGGACACTCCTGGACACACGGGGACACCCCTGGACACACAGGGACACCCCTGGACACACGGGGACACCCCTAGACACACGGGGACACAGACCTGAAATTAAGTTGATATTGTGAAATACACCAATGAATCAAGAAAAAAAAAAATCAATGACTAACAGAGAATCATCATATAATGATGAATCACTGATGAGAACAGGAATTCTCCATAAGATTTACAGGGATTAGGAGAATACGGTGACTGTAAAAAAATAAACCAGTGAAAGCCTGGTATTCACTAATGCCAGTGAATCACCATCATTTTACAGGATATTTCTAAGAGTGTAGCTCATGTTACCAACATCAGGTGTGATTGTCCCTCCCAGGTTCTACTCCCGGTAAACACCAACCTGATACAACTGAGAAGCCTAGTGACTGTGTCTCACGGACTTGGGCCAATGTTTTTGTCTATGATCGGGTGCCATCTATGACCAGGTGCCGTCTATGACCGGCTATCTAAACAAAGTTGTTTGGAGGAATATCTTCTTTTTTCTTTTCTTTTTTCTACAATTTTTATTTATAAAAATTGTTTGAAATTTTTTTAATTTTTTTTATTCCTCCAAACTACTTTTTTAAATAGCCGGTCATAAACGGCACCCGCTCATAGATGGCACCCGGTCATAGACAAACACATTGGCCCAAGTTTGTGAGACGCAGCCTATAGTAGTCTGGCTAAAATGGGAATAATATTTAAAAACGCATATAAAAGCGTCCAGTCATGGGATTCCCCAGGAAGTAAAAAGCCACTAACCTACCTCCCCCCCCCCCCCTGGCCTCCACACAGGTTAACCCTGTAAGGTCCACACAGTGCTGCAATGTGCCCTCTGTCACTATAATCCATGAGCACAGCCTTAATGGGCCTACTCACCAGGGCTGCATTCCTGCATCATGATGACCTTACGGGAGTGTATCAACCCCGTAGGGCAGCATGATGCTTGAATACAGCCCAGGACAGAGGACCTCCATGCGGCCATACAGGGATGACACACTTCCCTGTACCACACCTATAGGACACTCCCACCACCGGTGGAGTCCTGACGGGCCCCGCGCACCCGGGCCTGTCATCCTGAGACAACCAGTCTTACAGCACAACTAGAACAGACAGACATATTACAGCCTTACAGCACAACTGGAACAGACAGACATATTACTTATGTAATTTGCACCAGTTCGGCCACACACTGTGCACCTGTAGCGTCCTGCAGCCATGGAGGTCTCAGTGAGGACAGTAAGTCTAGTTGATACACTGAAGGGAGGCACGTTTTTTTAACAAGGGGTGGGTGAAAGAATTGACCCTTTGACTGGAGAGGGGGATAAACTATCCACTACCCTTTAAGGGGGGCGGGATTAGGGATGTCATTGACATCCAATTTATATCGATGACGTTTATTGACATATAGTTGTAAATATATCAATGTTTTGCAATGTAATATTTAAATTTATTAAGTACATCTTGAACACTGTTCATTGCCTTAATAAGCTGAGAACGATAGCAAAAGCAAAGGTTAATGATAGTTGAAAACCAGTCTCATTATTTTCACTGAAAATGTTCACTTAATTATCATTGATATGAAACACAAAACTCCCAGCTTTAAATACTGCGAGGTAGGAGCTTATCTGAGGCCGATTGAAAGGATAAGTACCCCAACTGTAAGCTCAGTTGATAAACTTAGGACACTATGTCTATTCCCCCTCCCTCCCTCACTAAACATGGTGGAGAACAACCTTTCTGAGGGTGCACATTTCTTTATCCCCCGAGCAGAGGGGTGAAAAAAAAAGCCAAGTGCCCTCAGAACACTTCACCACCTGCACCCGCCACCTGTTGTTAAAAATTGATCATTCACTACCTCGTTTAATATTAGGATGGCATCATGTCGCAAGCCTCAGTGGATACTCACCAGTGCTTCTGCATGAATGCATCATGCCAACCAAATGTGATGGTGCACTAACGCACTACGATGCCCTTAAAGGGTTAACAATATAACATCATATCGGTATGCCCCGTTCAGTTCACATTCCACACATATTTCTTATGGCGGGATTGCACTCCATTTTTGACACAGGGAGCCGCCCTGTGACCACTTTTTCCCTGTTTTGAGATGTGCTACCTTTCTGGGCAGCCAGGGAAGCCATCAAGGCAGGTCGATGGGGGCTAATGTGTAGAGAAGATGGCATTGATACGGAGAGATTGATCCCACAACAGAAAAAATAGGACATCAATATAATGTTGAAATATACAATACAGAAAGTGTCAGAAAATTTACTGAAATTGTCTGCAATGTTGCCTACTATGTAAATGTACTGTGGCCATAGATTTATTGACCACATGGTTGTATACAGCGCAATGTTGAGGGAATGGGGCACCGACGTCAGACTTTGCTCGGCACGATTTCATACTAAACTGCATGAACCTGCATGGAACTGCAAGACTAGGTCCATGATGCCCAAGGACACAGGCTGGTTGGTTGTGGGTTGGGACCTGGGGGTTGGGATGGGACCTGGGGGTTGGGGTGGGACTTGGGTCTTGGGGTTGGGGTTGCAAATGTTGCACAAACACAATCACTTTTTAAAATTCTGACTGTAGGAATATAGCCCCTCTTTTGCTTACAGGCCTATATGTGTACATGCACCATACATCTGTCCATTTCCGTATCGAACATTATGATAAGTCTTGAACCCAAAGTTCTCACCCTGGTGTACCATAGGGGTACACAGTCAACATTTTGCTTTGTGATATAGAGTTATAGCACAAATTGCTAAATGATTTAACTTCACATTCAATGTTTTAATCTTTGTGTCTGTTACAGAAGGGCGGTATGAGCGGGGTGCGGTGACTATATGTTATCTGTGTGCTATTTACAGCTATATACTGGTGTTGTTGTTTACACAGGGGGGTATGAGCGGGTGCTGTGTCTATACAGGTATATACTGGTGTTGTTGTTTACACAGGGGGGTATGAGCGGGTGCTGTGTCTATACAGGTATATACTGGTGTTGTTGTTTACACAGGGGGGTATGAGCGGGTGCTGTGTCTATACATTATATATACTGGTGTTGTTGTTTACAGAGGGCGGTATGAGCGGGTGCTGTGTCTATACATTATATATACTGGTGTTGTTGTTTACACAGGGCGGTATGAGCGGGGTGCTGTGTCTATACAGGTATATACTGGTGTTGTTGTTTACACAGGGCGGTATGAGCGGGGTGCTGTGTCTATACATTATATATACTGGTGTTGTTGTTTACACAGGGCGGTATGAGCGGGTGCTGTGTCTATACAGGTATATATATACTGGTGTTGTTGTTTACACAGGGCGGTATGAGCGGATGCTGTGTCTATACATTATATATACTGGTGTTGTTGTTTACACAGGGCGGTATGAGCGGGTGCTGTGTCTATACATTATATATACTGGTGTTGTTGTTTACACAGGGCGGTATGAGCGGGGTGCTGTGTCTATACAGGTATATACTGGTGTTGTTGTTTACACAGGGCGGTATGAGCGGGTGCTGTGTCTATACAGGTATATACTGGTGTTGTTGTTTACACAGGGAGGTATGAGCGGGGTGCTGTGTCTATACATTATATATACTGGTATTGTTGTTTACACAGGGGGGTATGAGCGGGTGCTGTGTCTATACAGGTATATACTGGTGTTGTTGTGTACACAGGGCGGTATGAGCGGGTGCTGTGTCTATACATTATATATACTGGTGTCGTTGTGTACACAGGGCGGTATGAGCGGGGTGGCCATGGAGGACGTGGATGACGAGGAGGTGGTGTTTGACCAGACCACGCTGCTCACCCGGCGCTACAAACCCAGCAGTCAGCAGGAGCGGGCCGGGCGCTGCGCTCGCCTCACTCAGACCCTGCTACTCTGCTGTGCCTTCTTTGGCCTGGTCAGTATCTTACAGTATTAACCCCCTCACTCAGACCCTGCTACTCTGCTGTGCCTTCTTTGGCCTGGTCAGTATCTTACAGTATTAACCCCCTCACTCAGACCCTGCTACTCTGCTGTGCCTTCTTTGGCCTGGTCAGTATCTTACAGTATTAACCCCCTCACACAGACCCTGCTACTCTGCTGTGCCTTCTTTGGCCTGGTCAGTATCTTACAGTATTAACCCCCTCACACAGACCCTGCTACTCTGCTGTGCCTTCTTTGGCCTGGTCAGTATCTTACAGTATTAACCCCCTCACTCAGACCCTGCTACTCTGCTGTGCCTTCTTTGGCCTGGTCAGTATCTTACAGTATTAACCCCCTCACACAGACCCTGCTACTCTGCTGTGCCTTCTTTGGCCTGGTCAGTATCTTACAGTATTAACCCCCTCACACAGACCCTGCTACTCTGCTGTGCCTTCTTTGGCCTGGTCAGTATCTTACAGTATTAACCCCCTCACTCAGACCCTGCTACTCTGCTGTGCCTTCTTTGGCCTGGTCAGTATCTTACAGTATTAACCCCCTCACACAGACCCTGCTACTCTGCTGTGCCTTCTTTGGCCTGGTCAGTATCTTACAGTATTAACCCCCTCACACAGACTCTGCTACTCTGCTGTGCCTTCTTTGGCCTGGTCAGTATCTTACATTATTTTTTATGGAATACAGCAGTCCCCTTTATTTTTGACCAAGGAAGGCTTGTTTAAATAACCCATGGCCGTATTACACGACCATGTGACGTCATCAATGGCGTCATCAATAACGGTTTGTTTACATTTGTACAGTGTAGAAAAGAGCTATTATAGGCTCCTTCTCTCATAATTTTGGTAATTTGGATCGAAAAACATAAGAAATAAACACAAAGGCACACTCGTTTTTGGTCTGCTGAGGGATTATTTCACGAATTGACCCTCGGGCAGCATTTCACTCGGCCTACGAGGGTGAAATAACCCTCCAACAGACCAAAAACTCGTGCACCTTTGTCTATGTATTAAGGTGTCACGGTACTAATTGGCACAGTGCTGTTCTAATATTTTCCTCTTTTTCACTGTCAAGTGGCTCCAAATGTGGTTCAAAATTTGATGGCGTTCATAAATGACGCCTTAAACAAAAGCTGACGTCATTTCTGATCTTTTAAAAATATCCGTCAATATCGGAGTCGGATTAGATTTTGCGCTGGTTGCCATGGAAAAAGCATAGTCTAAACATGATCAATTTTTCAAGTGCCCCACCGACCTGTGACCTTGAGTTTGACCTCCAAGTGTGACGCCTTGGTTACCATGGATACCACAATTTTTTTAAACCTTTTTTAAACCAAGCATTGCCCGTCTTCTGGTATGCCTATTATTACTCCCAGTCAAAAATAAGGTCTCCTAGCACTGATTATATCCACTAGAAGTCGGTTTTTAGTACCGTAAAACCTCGCGTATAAGCCTAACTCGCATATAAGCCGCACCCCGAGTTTGGTGCGATCCTATAAGCCGCAGAGGCCATCTGAGAATTGTTAATTTGGTACTGTAGTATACAATGTACTTATAAAAACTCTCGTATAAGCCGCACCCTATATAGGCATGTTTGGTATCAAAAGAAAGCTGAGTCTGATTCGCGTACAAGCCGCGGCTTATACGCGAGGTTTTACAGTAGGGACTATTTGGCTGTCCTAGGTTTTCTGGGCAGATTAGTACCGTGACACCTTAACCCTTTCAGGGAAGCATAATGTCCCACACATTACACATGTTTATATGTAATATCATTTACCATACCTTACCTGTATCACATTTTCCTGTGTATCCATGTTTAATGCTGGACACATGACTATTATATATATTAGTGTGTACATGTTTACTGATGTAATGACTGTTACAGGGACTATGTACATGTTTACTGATGTAATGACTGTTACAGGGACTATGTACATGTTTACTGATGTAATGACTGTTACAGGGACTGTGTACATGTTAACTGATGTAATGACTGTTACAGGGACTGTGTACATGTTAACTGATGTAATGACTGTTACAGGGACTATGTACATGTTTACTGATGTAATGACTGTTACAGGGACTGTGTACATGTTAACTGATGTAATGACTGTTACAGGGACTGTGTACATGTTTACTGATGTAATGACTGTTACAGGGACTGTGTACATGTTGACTGATGTAATGACTGTTACAGGGACTATGTACATGTTTACTGATGTAATGACTCTTACAGGGACTATGTATCGCCATGCCGGGCCCCACCTTGCTAGACCTGGAAGCACGCACCAACACCAACACCTCACGTATCTCCCAGATCTTCACGGGCCGCTCGGTGGGTTACCTGTTTGGTTCCATCGTGAGTGGCTTCCTGTACGACCGCGTCAACCAGAACTGCCTCCTCAGCTTCTCCCTCATCGTGACCGCCATCGGCACCGCTCTCGCACCCTGGAGCAAGAACTTCACCGTGCTCATGGTGTTTATAGCGCTACAGGGCGTCTCTATGGGCTTCTTAGACACAGGTGAGTCACAATGTTATAGGGCTTCTCCATGGTTATAGGGAAGTCATAGTACAGCAAGGGGTAAATCCATGGTTACAGGGCAGTCATAGTACTACAGGACATCTCCATGGTTACAGCGCAGTCAAAGTACAGCAAGGGGTAAATCCATGGTTACAGGGCAGTCATAGTACTACAGGGTGTCTCCATGGTCACAGGGAGTCATAGTACTACAGGGGGTCTCCATGGTTACAGGGGAGTCATAGTACTACAGGGGGTCTCCATGGTTACAGGTAGTCATAGTACTACAGGGTGTCTCCATGGTTACAGGGGAGTCATAGTACTACAGGGTGTCTCCATGGTTACAGGGGAGTCATAGTACTACAGGGTGTCTCCATGGTTACAGGGAGTCATAGTACTACAGCGTGTCTCCATGGTTACAGGGAGTTATAGTACTACAGGGTGTCTCCATGGTTACAGGGGAGTCATAGTACTACAGGGTGTCTCCATGGTTACAGCGCAGTCAAAGTACAGCAAGGGGTAAATCCATGGTTACAGGGCAGTCATAGTACTACAGGGTGTCTCCATGGTCACAGGGAGTCATAGTACTACAGGGGGTCTCCATGGTTACAGGGGAGTCATAGTACTACAGGGGGTCTCCATGGTTACAGGTAGTCATAGTACTACAGGGTGTCTCCATGGTTACAGGGGAGTCATAGTACTACAGGGTGTCTCCATGGTTACAGGGGAGTCATAGTACTACAGGGTGTCTCCATGGTTACAGGGAGTCATAGTACTACAGCGTGTCTCCATGGTTACAGGGAGTTATAGTACTACAGGGTGTCTCCATGGTTACAGGGGAGTCATAGTACTACAGGGTGTCTCCATGGTTACAGGGAGTTATAGTACTACAGGGTGTCTCCATGGTTACAGGGAGTCATAGTACTACAGGGTGTCTCCATGGTTACAGGGGAGTCAAAGTACTACAGGGTGTCTCCATGGTTACAGGTAGCCATAGCACTACAGGGTGTCTCCATGGTTACAGGGGAGTCATAGTACTACAGGGGGTCTCCATGGTTACAGGGAGTCATAGTACTACAGGGTGTCTCCATGGTTACAGGGGAGTCATAGTACTACAGGGTGTCTCCATGGTTACAGGTAGCCATAGCACTACAGGGTGTCTCCATGGTTACAGGGGAGTCATAGTACTACAGGGAGTCTCCATGGTTACAGGGGAGTCATAGTACTACAGGGTGTCTCCATGGTAACAGGGAGTCATAGTACTAGAGGGTGTCTCCATGGTTACAGGGGAGTCATAGTACTACAGGGTGTCTCCATGGTTACAGGGAGTCATAGTTCTACAGGGGTTCTCCATGGTTACAGGGGAACCATAGCACTACAGGGGATCTCCATGGTTACAGGGGAGTCATAGTACTACAGGGTGTCCCATGGTTACAGGGGAGTCAAAGTACTACAGGGGGTCTCCATGGTTACAGGGGAGTCATAGTACTACAGGGTGTCTCCATGGTTACAGGGAGTCATAGTACTACAGGGGGTCTCCATGGTTACAGGGGAGTCATAGTACTACAGGGGGTCTCCATGGTTACAGGGGAGTCATAGTACTACAGGGTGTCTCCATGGTTACAGGGAGTCATAGTACTACAGGGCATCTCCATGGTTACAGGGAGTCATAGTACTACAGGGGGTCTCCATGGTTACAGGGAGTCATAGTACTACAGGGGGTCTCCATGGTTACAGGGGAGTCATAGTACTACAGGGGGTCTCCATGGTTACAGGGGAGTCAAAGTACTACAGGGGGTCTCCATGGTTACAGGGGAGTCATAGTACTACAGGGTGTCCCATGGTTACAGGGGAGTCATAGTACTACAGGGGGTCTCCAAGGTTACAGGGGAGTCATAGTACTACAGGGGGTCTCCATGGTTATAGAGGAGTCATAGTACTACAGGGTGTCTTCATGGTTACAGGGGAGTCATAGTACTACAGGGTGTCTCCATGGTTACAGAGGAGTCTTCATTCAGTTGGAGGAGGCACTTTAATACTGCGTTGAATAGAATATGACCTGAACTGTGATATAATGATAAGACATGTATATCTGTTTACAGCTGGCAATGTGTTCTGTATGTGTGTATCTGTGTTTACAGCTGGCAATGTGTTTTGTATGTGTATATCTGTTTACTGGTGGCAATGTGTTCTGTATGTGTATATCTGTGTTACAGGTGGCAATGTGTTCTGTATGTGTATATCTCTGTTTACAGGTGGCAATGTGTTCTGTATGTGTATATCTGTGTTACAGGTGGCAATGTGTTCTGTATGTGTATATCTCTGTTTACAGCTGGCAATGTGTTCTGTATGTGTATATCTGTTTACAGGTGGCAATGTGTTCTGTATGTGTATATCTGTTTACAGGTGGCAATGTGTTCTGTATGTGTATATCTCTGTTTACAGGTGGCAATGTGTACTGTATGTGTATATATCTGTTACAGGTGGCAATGTGTTCTGTATGTGTATTTCTGTTTACAGGTGGCAATTTGTACTGTATGTGTATATCTCCATTTACAGGTGGCAATGTGTTCTGCATGACCATCTGGGGGCGCAGCAGCCCTCCCTACATGCAGGCGCTGCACTTCTCCTTCGGTCTGGGTGCGTTTGTGGCGCCCCTCCTCGCGGAGCCCTTCCTCAGTAAGACCACCAACGTGACGGTGCAGCTGCCCTACCCACACATCGCACACATGGTGAGCGGCAACGAGGACAGCAATAATGAGAATGCAGGTAATAAACCATGTCATCTTTCAACCGCTATTTGGGAAACGCCATGTTTGTGAAACACCAAAAGGGATCCAAAATGCCACCCGTGGTGCCCTCGGCAAAATTATAATCAAATTTCGCCTTACCCTGGTAAGTCTCATTTAATTTCACAATTAAAGTAACTTTTGTAAATTCCTACGCACTATCGGCATCTTGTATATAATTCTCACCTCCTCCATAGGAGAATCCTATAACCTGCTCTTGGGTTCTCCATCCCCCTTTGTTCACTAAGCCATGGAATGTATTAGAATGTGACTAAATTATCGTACTTTCCTCCAGGTGGCGTATCAGATAAAACAGTTCAACGGTTTATTCGGGATGCACCTGTTCTGGGGGGAGCTCCTCTTCCTAGTCCATCGCCGTCTGCAAATGTGGACAAAGAAAGGCCGAAGAAGCCGTTCGCTGCCAGCGCAGACTTCTTAGACAAGAGTAGAAAAGTAGCAGACGGGACTAAAATAGCCGATGAGATCAAGAAGTTACACAAGGTGGTGCCTGTACTCACCACTACAGTGGTGCCCACCAGGAATAATTCAGACAACAGTACAGAGGTTATACCCCAACAAACTATTCAAACAACTACAACATTACCAACAACAACAACAACATTACCAACAACAACCACTATACCAACAACAACAACTAGCATGTCTACCACAGCAGCAACAACAGTTAAAAAGCCGCCAGAAAATTCTGATTGGAAAGCGGCATCTAAGAGCCCAGGAGCCCGCTCTGTGTATTCCCTAAACAATGGCACAGCTGGTAACGACACAGAGTCAGGGGGCGGGAACAGCCCGGCAGAGATCATAGAGCGGGTGAGGCAGGTGATGCAGACCCTGACCAACATCCAGTTTGCCTACCTGGCCATCGCGGCCTACCTGGTGCTGGTGGCGCTGTGCTTCCTGGTCATGTGCTGCTGCTCCAGGCAGGGGGTGCGGGCCGTCAAGAACCAGGACGTGTCCGAGTCAGAGTACATGATCCACAAGGAGACCAAGGGCTTCCGCGTGCAGATCCTGGTGCTCATGTTCTTCTTCTACTTCCTCTACTCGGGCATGGAGGTCACCTACGGCGGCCTCATCATGACCTTCTCCGTCAAGTACCTGGGCTGGAGCAAGGCCGAGGGCACCCTGCTCACCTCCGTCTTCTGGGGCTCCTTCGCCCTCTCCCGCGGCATCTCCATCTTCTTCGGGGTGTGCCTGAGCCCGGCGCTCATGTTGATCGGGGACCTGGTGATGACCTGTCTGTCCTTGGCGGGGCTGGTGATGGCGCTGGACAGTAACCACATCATCCTGTGGTTCTGCACGGCCGTGCTCGGGGCCGGCATGGCCTCCATATTCCCCACCGGCATCACCTGGGCCGAACGCTACATGCGCATGACCGGCAAAGCCACCTCGGTGCTGGTGGTGGGGTCGGCGCTGGGGGAGATGTTGATGCCGGCGCTGACGGGCTACCTGTTTGAGACTAAAGGCCCCATGTGGCTGCTGTACATCATGTTGGGGGCCGGCCTCCTCTCTGCCGTGCTCTACATCATCATGCAGAACCTGGCCTCCAACAAAGGAGAGCGCTACGAGAAACTCACCCAGTGGCTGGGCTCCTCCAGCACCGACTCGGGCACCGAGGACCAGGACATGGAGATGGACTCGCTGGCCAGCAACTCCACCACCAACCTGCTGGAGGTCCTGTCCCCGACCTCCAACGGCAACGGGGGCAAGAAGAAAGTCAGCTTTAACCTGCCCAAAGATATCAACCCCAAGAGCATAGCAAACAAGTACCGACCTTCATTCCTGGGGAAAAACAGTGCGAAGCGAGATTAAAGGAACCAGTTGTTGGCCGGCAGGCTTCCGGCATGAAGCGGACTAAAGACGGTGCAGGAAGCCCTGCCGGTGTGTTCAAGGTGCTTCTCTGTGTCTCCTCACAGACTGGGTATAAGTGTGCTTACTGAGCGGGGAGGACACACGCGTGCAGACCACCCCGACACAAGACGTAGTCATCTCAATGCACCTCACTCACCCACACATCCTCACATCAAGGCAACCTGTCTAGCCCAGATCTGACAACACACACCCCGAGAAGGAATGAAATGATGCTTCTTTAGATCACAGTGCACACGGTTTACTTACTTTTCTCATCACATGAGGCATCGATATTTTACTGTTTGTGTTCAGGGTCAAAACTATGTCACAAGTCACTTCAAGGTAATGTACTTAGATAGCCATGTTACATACTATCACCATTTGAAATGTTCTTGCTGCATAGACTTGATGTTCTACTTGTGCGTTGTGATCTGAATGTCATCATGTTCTTGTTTGTCATACTTTTAGCTATGTTAACACCTCTTACTGCCCGGGGCTGACATGGTTCACCAATAGTTGCCACTGTCTGGTAGGCTCACAGCGCAGTGTTTTAGCATTCATGTTAAAGTTAACACACTCAGCCATCATCAATCACAAATCTCTGCACACAAAGGGAGCAGAGTTTACTGCCCTCTGCATGACCTACATGTACATGTACTCCCACAAGTTCACATACGTAATGGGTCGCATAGACACCGTAGTATCTTTAACATGTGGACCAATAAGAACTCAAGGAAAATGTTCATATGTTGCTTGGAGCCTGCATCAAATCCACAATGTGAATGTTATAGTTAGTGCAAATATAAAAAATTTCCCATTGGTGGACAAAAAGTGCACTTTTGAAGACGACACGTGAGTGCTCTTATTGACGTTGTTCTTTGACATTGTTAAGTGTATCGGGTGATGTAGGCTGGATGAGACATCACAACCATGATAGTTATTAAATCTTGTCTAGGCCTGGATTACTAACCCTGGTTGTTTGTTCTTAAATGATCAAGAATGTGAGTGGTATGTGTCACCAATAATTTGTGAAAGATGTATAGAGTGTCACAAACTCAATCATTCAATCAATATGTTGCTCAATAGCTGTTGAAAGGACCAACACCAAAAATGATTTCTTGAATATCTGACTTACAGTTTATACTATCCATGATGTAAATAGTCTTGATTCTTTCTTGTAGAGTATTCTGCACAGTGTCTACTCTAAAAGTAACCTGTGTGCCCTGTGAAAAAGATGCAATGGATATGGGTTTGTTGTATATTGTGTTAGCGATCCCCATTCAACAAGTCTAAATACTTTTCTTTTTCTTTCTAGTCAATCCAGTACTGTGAGACAAGTGTAATATCTAATAAGGTTTGCTTTCCTCTCAAACCTTTGTCTGGAATCTAATAGCCTCTCTTTCAATATCTTTGTCAGTATCATTGCCGCTAGAGAAGAGTCTAGCATTGACCACTCCTGAGGTGGTACTTTACAAAGTGACGATACTAGTAATGAGTGTACTGTTGTAAAGGCCTGAGACTGTGAACCCGGGAATGCACCAAGGTGCTGTTAACGGGGCGCCGACGATTTAACACGGGCAGGTTTGTGTGTTTGCTTTTACTAGGGCTAGGGCTTGGTACAAGTATTGTTAAGGGTTACTGACGGTTTAACCAAAAATGGTTCATGGGTGATAATATAATAACCTAGAAAGTATGTACAATGTACAGATCTCAACATGAAAGACTGAGTTGGAATGGAAAAGTTTGGCTTAGAAATAGTCCCAGTTTCTGGGTGAGGCTGAGAAATCCTTCATATCAGTAGTTATCATATGTTGTAATAATCAAATAAGAGATGCTTGAGAGTTGTGGGTCAATAGATGATTTGCATTGTTGTATGGTATGCCTTAGGACTGTAAGGGAGTTGTCATTGTTGAACATGAGAGGGTGGGAAAGCTGGTGGATGTTTGTGTAGCTGCACAGATGTTTCTCTGACTCACCCACCCCCCCCTCCCCCCCTTGTTGTTAGGTAATGCTCCACTTATTGACAATGAGATATTATCACATAATTATTGTTGAAATATCTGACTGCTAAAATAATCTATTGGAAGGTGTTGCTGACAATCCAAACTTGAACAGCTCTATGCAATGCAACTCTAGGTGGTACAAGGTTTCTTGCCCTGACAACTTTGAATCATGAATGAAGATTTATGGAGTATATTTTCAATCAAATGTCATTTCTCAGCAATATTTTCAAATATGTGAGTCATGTGAAAGATTAAATGACAAAAGTGAACAGGCTTACAAAGTTACTTCTTCTTGTTCTGTGAACTGCATTCTAACATTCCATACCTGGTACTTAAAGTGATGTTATGTGTTAAGATGTTCTCCTCCTGTTCCCGAGATGATGAAGTTCCTTAACGACTGCCCATTCTGTGTACATTGTGAAGCAAATTTCAGTATTCTTGTAATATAAACATTGTCAATATTTGCCTTTATAATGTTTGCTATGGTCATGATCAGATCTGTAAATTTCTTTCATCAACAATTTTGAAGAATCAACATGATTTTTGGGCATCTTGCAATATGGTAGTATTGTGACTATACTGGATGAATATTCATGCTTTACATATTTTCACCAATTTTTAATTTCTACGAAATTCGTGAGAACATGTACAGCGCAAAACAATGTGAACCTACTGTAGACAAAATGTAGATTGGGTGCCAAACAGTGTGCTCCTTAACATATTCATAATGTACATTCCATCTTTTAAATCTGTAATGGTGCATAGCAATAAATAAAAATCCCTGTTTCCATGGTCACAACAATATTATAATACCACAGCGAATAGTGCCAACACTTTTCAACATTGAAATGTCTATATAGCTTCCGGAATTTCCATTTTCTTCACAGCTTTCTGAAGGGAAGTGCCATGTATCTGAGATATCATATATCTTTCCATTAGGATACAAAGAAGAGTATATTGACTTGGTGGATACCATTGCTGAATAAATCTATCTTTATCAAGTTAGATATTTCCTACATTTCTTATATATCCATGTGATACATAAATGGTTGTCATTGTGATGTTTAAAGTTTTCAACATGTAATGTACTCTTGATCATCCTCTTTTAATATGGAATTAGAAAAGATGAAGCTATTTCCTCAGATATCTATTATAAAAACGTTTCTGGTAGAGCATTGCTGGGAATCTGCATCACTTGCTGTAGGATAGTTGCTGCTGCCTCCACACCCGTGTCCTGGACAGTCATCGTGTGGTGGTGTTTGTCCCTTGGTACTACTACTACTACTGCCACCACCTTCAGAGCTGAAGCCTTCCAAGGTAGAACTTCACTGTGGCCTCCTTACCATGCTGCTGCTGCTGCTGCTGCTGCTGCTGCTGCTGCTGCTGCTGCTGCTGCTGCAGACACGGTGGTGGTGGTGCCACCTGGTGGGTCATGTGTCAAACAGTCATGTGGACGGAGCTGTTTAAAGCACTGGGAACTAGGAATGTGCTGTACATATTTGTTACCATGCTGTGTTACTTTAATACTGTAAATAGGAATAAACCATGGTGTTGTCAGTCTGCAGTTGGTTTACTTTTGTACTGATATGGTAGGACAAGTGAACTTTGCAATAGTGGCCCTTTGAACCATAGACTACTGTCTCTCTTTGTAAGTCTTCCCTAATAACACAATCAAATACACAATGCATATTCAATTTTCAAAGCTCAAAGACTAGATTGCCTAGAAGTATTCAGATTTAAATTCCACGACAACTGGATCATCGCCCCAATGGAAGCACTAGCGCCCATTGTAATTTCCATTCAAAGGTAAGACTAGAATGCCTATTAGAGCTCTGATTTGCATTCTGTAAAAAGTTGGACCATGACCCCAGATGCACTTATTGCCGTCAAAAATTGAGGGAATCCACATCACGTAAAAGAAATATATAATTTCTGGCTCAGCCAAATCAGCTCCGAATTCAAATCCGTAAAAACCCACGTGACCGCTACAAGGTCCTCTACACTGTGGATCCCTGTGCTGCCACCCAGCGGCCATAATAAAAAAAAGTAGTCGGCGCCAAAACACATTTTATTCGCAAAAAAAACAAAAAAACCTGATATTTTAAATTAGTAACTTCCTTAATAACGGGCCGATCGGAGAAATTCGACCGTCCACGCGTAGCCCCAGATACACTGGACCCTGCTGCGTCACTGTATCCGGCCCCAGGGCTATAGTAAACGAGCGGCGAGAGTCCGTAATCGCCGAGCGTCTAAAATCGTAGCTCGCTTAAAAATGCTCCGATCGGAGAAATTCGACCGTCCACGCGTAGCCCCAGACACACTGAAGCCTACTGAATCACTGTATCCGACCCCAGAGCCATAGTAAACGAGCGGCGAGAGTCCGTAATCGCCGAGAGTCTAAAATCGTAGCTCGCTTAAAAATGCTCCGATCGGAGAAATTCGACCGTCCACGCGTAGCCCCAGACACACTGAAGCCTCCTGCATCACTGTATCCGACCCCAGAGCCATAGTAAACGTGCGGCGGGGGTCCGTAATCGCCGAGCGTCAAAAATGAGGAAGTGAATAACTTGGTTAAATCTCAACCGGCCTGCCAAATCTCTGGCCAATAATCACACAGCTCTCCCCTCCCCCAACAACCCTGACAAGGCCCCTCTCGTGCTGCACAGGCAGTGAACATGAATTTCACACATTATCCACCAACCAGGAGAGGCCTGGCCCTTCAGTCTGACCTCAAAGGAGTACCACTATCCCACAATGCACCCCTGCCTGATTCCACTCTTCAACACTAGGGGGAGGCACCACATCCACTGCAGACGACATGCATGGCAAACCAAGCCAACACACCCCTCCTGTTGATACCAGGCCTGCATGGTCCTGACTTGTATCTCGGTGTGATTCATCATGGTACGGGTGATCAATTCTACTTCCCAGACAACTCCTTAAACAATGGCAGGCTGGTGAGAGGAAGGTGACGACGTCCAGTTTGCCTACCTGGCCATCGCGGCCTACCTGGTGCTGGTGGCGCTGTGCTTCCTGGTCATGTGCTGCTGCTCCCGGCAGGGGGTGCGGGCCGTCAAGAACCAGGACGTGTCCGAGTCAGAGTACATGATCCACAAGGAGACCAAGGGCTTCCGCGTGCAGATCCTGGTGCTCATGTTCTTCTTCTACTTCCTCTACTCGGGCATGGAGGTCACCTACGGCGGCCTCATCATGACCTTCTCCGTCAAGTACCTGGGCTGGAGCAAGGCCGAGGGCACCCTGCTCACCTCCGTCTTCTGGGGCTCCTTCGCCCTCTCCCGCGGCATCTCCATCTTCTTCGGGGTGTGCCTGAGCCCGGCGCTCATGTTGATCGGGGACCTGGTGATGACCTGTCTGTCCTTGGCGGGGCTGGTGATGGCGCTGGACAGTAACCACATCATCCTGTGGTTCTGCACGGCCGTGCTCGGGGCCGGCATGGCCTCCATATTCCCCACCGGCATCACCTGGGCCGAACGCTACATGCGCATGACCGGCAAAGCCACCTCGGTGCTGGTGGTGGGGTCGGCGCTGGGGGAGATGTTGATGCCGGCGCTGACGGGCTACCTGTTTGAGACTAAAGGCCCCATGTGGCTGCTGTACATCATGTTGGGGGCCGGCCTCCTCTCTGCCGTGCTCTACATCATCATGCAGAACCTGGCCTCCAACAAAGGAGAGCGCTACGAGAAACTCACCCAGTGGCTGGGCTCCTCCAGCACCGACTCGGGCACCGAGGACCAGGACATGGAGATGGACTCGCTGGCCAGCAACTCCACCACCAACCTGCTGGAGGTCCTGTCCCCGACCTCCAACGGCAACGGGGGCAAGAAGAAAGTCAGCTTTAACCTACCCAAAGATATCAACCCCAAGAGCATAGCAAACAAGTACCGACCTTCATTCCTGGGGAAAAACAGTGCGAAGCGAGATTAAAGGAACCAGTTGTTGGCCGGCAGGCTTCCGGCATGAAGCGGACTAAAGACGGTGCAGGAAGCCCTGCCGGTGTGTTCAAGGTGCTTCTCTGTGTCTCCTCACAGACTGGGTATAAGTGTGCTTACTGAGCGGGGAGGACACACGCGTGCAGACCACCCCGACACAAGACGTAGTCATCTCAATGCACCTCACCCACCCACACATCCTCACATCAAGGCACCCTGTCTAGCCCAGATCTGACAACACACACCCCGAGAAGGAATGAAATGATGCTTCTTTAGATCACAGTGCACACGGTTTACTTACTTTTCTCATCACATGAGGCATCGATATTTCACTGTTTGTGTTCAGGGTCAAAACTATGTCACAAGTCACTTCAAGGTACTGTACTTAGATAGCCATGTTACATACTATCACCATTTGAAATGTTCTTGCTGCATAGACTTGATGTTCTACTTGTGCGTTGTGATCTGAATGTCATCATGTTCTTGTTTGTCATACTTTTAGCTGTGTTCACACGTCTTACTGCCCGGGGCTGACATGGTTCACCAATAGTTGCCACTGTCTGGTAGGCTCACAGCGCAGTGTTTTAGCATTCATGTTAAAGTTAATACACTGAGCCATCATCAATCACAAATCTCTGCACACAAAGGGAGCAGAGTTTACTGCCCTCTGCATGACCTACATGTACATGTACTCCCACAAGTTCACATACGTAATGGGTCGCATAGACACCGTAGTATACGGTGAAGAATCTTTAACATGTGGAGCAATAAGAACTCAAGGAAAATGTTCATATGTTGCTTGGAGCCTGCATCAAATCCACAATGTGAATGTTATAGTTAGTGCAAATATAAAAGATTTCCCATTGGTGGACAAAAAGTGCACTTTTGAAGACGACACGTGAGTGCTCTTATTGACGTTGTTCTTTGACATTGTTAAGTGTATCGGGTGATGTAGGCTGGATGAGACATCACAACCATGATAGTTATTAAATCTTGTCTAGGCCTGGATTACTAACCCTGGTTGTTTGTTCTTAAATGATCAAGAATGTGAGTGGTATGTGTCACCAATAATTTGTGAAAGATGTATAGAGTGTCACAAACTCAATCATTCAATCAATATGTTGCTCAATAGCTGTTGAAAGGACCAACACCAAAAATGATTTCTTGAATATCTGACTTACAGTTTATACTATCCATGATGTAAATAGTCTTGATTCTTTCTTGTAGAGTATTCTGCACAGTGTCTACTCTAAAAGTAACCTGTGTGCCCTGTGAAAAAGATGCAATGGATATGGGTTTGTTGTATTGTGTTAGCGATCCCCATTCAACAAGTCTAATTACTTTTCTTTTTCTTTCTAGTCAATCCAGTACTGTGAGACAAGTGTAATATCTAATAAGGTTTGTTTTCCTCTCAAACCTTTGTCTGAAATCTAATAGCCTCTCTTTCAATATCTTTGTCAATATCATTGCCACTAGAGAAGAGTCTAGCATTGACCACTCCTGAGGTGGTACTTTAAAAAGTGGCAACCCTAGTGATGAGTGTACTGTTGTAAAGGCCTGAGACTGTGAACCCGGGAATGCACCAAGTCGCTGTTAACAGGGCGCCGACGATTTAACACGGGCAGGTTTGTGTGTTTGCTTTGACTAGGGCTAGGGCTTGGTACAAGTATTGTTAAGGGTTACTGAAGGTTTAACCAAAAATGGTTCATGGGTGATAATATAATAACCTAGAAGGTATGTACAATGTACAGATCTCAACATGAAAGACTGAGTTGAAATGGAAAAGTTTGGCTTAGAAATAGTCCCAGTTTCTGGGTGAGGCTGAGAAATCCTTCATATCAGTAGTTATCATATGTTGTAATAATCAAATAAGAGATGCTTGAGAGCTGTTGGTCAATAGATGATTTGCATTGTTGTATGGTATGCCTTAGGACTGTAAGGGAGTTGTCATTGTTGAACATGAGAGGGTGGTGGGGCAGCTGGTGGATGTTTGTGTAGCTGCACAGATGGTTCTCTGACTCACCCCACCCCCTCTTGTTGTTAGGTAATGCTCCACTTATTGACAATGAGATATTATCACATAATTATTGTTGAAATATCTGACTGCTAAAATGATCTATTGGAAGGTGTTGCTGACAATCTAAACTTGAACAGCTCTATGCAATGCAACTCTAGGTGGTACAAGGTTTCTTGCCCTGACAACTTTGAATCATGAATGAAGATTTATGGAGTATATTTTCAATCAAATGTCATTTCTCAGCAATATTTTCAAATATGTGAGTCATGTGAAAGATTACATGACACAAGTGAACAGGCTTACAAAGTTACTTCTTCTTGTTCTGTGAACTGCATTCTAACATTCCATACCTGGTACTTAAAGTGATGTTATGTGTAAAGATGTTCTCCTCCTGTTCCCGAGATGATGAAGTTCCTCAACGACTGCCCATTCTGTGTACATTGTGAAGCAAATTTCAGTATTCTTGTAATATAAACATTGTCAATATTTGCCTTTATAATGTTTGCTATGGTCATGATCAGATCTGTAAATTTCTTTCATCGACAATTTTGAAGAATCAATATGATTTTTGGGCATCTTGCAATATGGTAGTATTGTGAATATACTGGATGAATATTCATGCTTTACATATTTTCACCAATTTTTCATTTCTACGAAATTCGTGAAAACATGTACAGCGCAAAACAATATGAATCTACTGTAGAAAAAATGAAGATTGGGTGCCAAACAGTGTGCTCCTTAACATATTCATGATGTACATTCCATCTTTGAAATCTGTAATGGTGCATAGCAATAAATAAAAATCCCTGTTTCCATGGTCACAACAATATTATAATACCACAGCGAATAGTGCCAACACTTTTCAACATTGAAATATATATAGCTTCCGGAATTTCCATTTTCTTCACAGCTTTCTGAAGGGAAGTGCAATGTATCTGAGATAAATCATATATCTTTCCGTTAGGATACAAAGAAGAGTATATTAACTTGGTGGATACCGTTGCTGAATAAATCTACCTTTATCAAGTTAGATATTTCCTACATTTCTTATATATATCCATGTGATACATTAATGGTTGTCATTGTGATGTTTAAAGTTTTCAACATGTAATGTATCCTTGATCATCCTCTTTATGGAATTAGTAAAGATGAAGCTCTTTCCTCAGATATCTATGATAAAAACGTTTCTGGTAGAGCATTGCTGGGAATCTGCATCACTTGCTGTAGGATAGTTGCTGCTGCCTCCACACCCGTGTCCTGGACAGTCATCGTGTGGTGGTGTTTGTCCCTCGGTACTACTACTACTACTGCCACCACCTTCAGAGCTGAAGCCTTCCAAGGTAGAACTTCACTGTGGCCTCCTTACCATGCTGTCTGCTGCTGCTGCTGCTGCTGCTGCTGCTGCTGCTGCTGCAGACACGGTGGTGGTGGTGGTGCCACCTGGTGGGTCATGTGTCAAACAGTCACGTGGACGGTGCTGTTTAAAGCACTGGGAACTAGGAATGTGCTGTACATATTTGTTACCATGCTGTGTTACTTTAATACTGTAAATAGGAATAAACCATGGTGTTGTCAGTCTGCAGTTGGTTTACTTTTGTACTGATATGGTAGGACAAGTGAACTTTGCAATAGTGGCCCTTTGAACCATAGACTACTGTCTCTCTTTGTAAGTCTTCCCTAATAACACAATCAAATACACAATGCATATTCAATTTTCAAAGCTCAAAGACTAGATTGCCTAGAAGTATTTAGATTTAAATTCCACGACAACTGGATCATCGCCCCAACGGAAGCACTAGCGCCCATTGTAATTTCCATTCAAAGGTAAGACTAGAATGCCTATTAGAGCTCTGATTTGAATTCTGTAAAAAGTTGGACCATGACCCCAGATGCACTTATTGCCGTCAAAAATTGAGGGAATCCACATCACGTAAAAGAAATATATAATTTCTGGCTCAGCCAAAAAAGCTCCGATTTCAAATCCGTAAAAACCCACGTGACCGCTACAAGGTCCTCTACACTGTGGATCCCTGTGCTGCCACCCAGCGGCCATAATAAAAAAAAGTAGTCGGCGCCAAAACACATTTTATTCGCAAAAAAAAACAACAACCCTGATATTTTAAATTAGTAACTTCCTTAATAACGGGCCGATCGGAGAAATTCGACCGTCCACGCGTAGCCCCAGATACACTGAAGCCTACTGAATCACTGTATCCGACCCCAGAGCCATAGTAAACGAGCGGCGAGAGTCCGTAATCGCCGAGCGTCTAAAATCGTAGCTCGCTTAAAAATGCTCCGATCGGAGAAATTCGACCGTCCACGCGTAGCCCCAGACACACTGAAGCCTACTGAATCACTGTATCCGACCCCAGAGCCATAGTAAACGAGCGGCGAGAGTCCGTAATCGCCGAGAGTCTAAAATCGTAGCTCGCTTAAAAATGCTCCGATCGGAGAAATTCGACCGTCCACGCGTAGCCCCAGACACACTGAAGCCTCCTGCATCACTGTATCCGACCCCAGAGCCATAGTAAACGTGCGGCGGGGGTCCGTAATCGCCGAGCGTCAAAAATGAGGAAGTGAATAACTTGGTTAAATCTCAACCGGCCTGCCAAATCTCTGGCCAATAATCACACAGCTCTCCCCTCCCCCAACAACCCTGACAAGGCCCCTCTCGTGCTGCACAGGCAGTGAACATGAATTTCACACATTATCCACCAACCAGGAGAGGCCTGGCCCTTCAGTCTGACCTCAAAGGAGTACCACTATCCCACAATGCACCCCTGCCTGATTCCACTCTTCAACACTAGGGGGAGGCACCACATCCACTGCAGACGACATGCATGGCAAACCAAGCCAACACACCCCTCCTGTTGATACCAGGCCTGCATGGTCCTGACTTGTATCTCGGTGTGATTCATCATGGTACGGGTGATCAATTCTACTTCCCAGACAACTCCTTAAACAATGGCAGGCTGGTGAGAGGAAGGTGACGACGTCCAGTTTGCCTACCTGGCCATCGCGGCCTACCTGGTGCTGGTGGCGCTGTGCTTCCTGGTCATGTGCTGCTGCTCCCGGCAGGGGGTGCGGGCCGTCAAGAACCAGGACGTGTCCGAGTCAGAGTACATGATCCACAAGGAGACCAAGGGCTTCCGCGTGCAGATCCTGGTGCTCATGTTCTTCTTCTACTTCCTCTACTCGGGCATGGAGGTCACCTACGGCGGCCTCATCATGACCTTCTCCGTCAAGTACCTGGGCTGGAGCAAGGCCGAGGGCACCCTGCTCACCTCCGTCTTCTGGGGCTCCTTCGCCCTCTCCCGCGGCATCTCCATCTTCTTCGGGGTGTGCCTGAGCCCGGCGCTCATGTTGATCGGGGACCTGGTGATGACCTGTCTGTCCTTGGCGGGGCTGGTGATGGCGCTGGACAGTAACCACATCATCCTGTGGTTCTGCACGGCCGTGCTCGGGGCCGGCATGGCCTCCATATTCCCCACCGGCATCACCTGGGCCGAACGCTACATGCGCATGACCGGCAAAGCCACCTCGGTGCTGGTGGTGGGGTCGGCGCTGGGGGAGATGTTGATGCCGGCGCTGACGGGCTACCTGTTTGAGACTAAAGGCCCCATGTGGCTGCTGTACATCATGTTGGGGGCCGGCCTCCTCTCTGCCGTGCTCTACATCATCATGCAGAACCTGGCCTCCAACAAAGGAGAGCGCTACGAGAAACTCACCCAGTGGCTGGGCTCCTCCAGCACCGACTCGGGCACCGAGGACCAGGACATGGAGATGGACTCGCTGGCCAGCAACTCCACCACCAACCTGCTGGAGGTCCTGTCCCCGACCTCCAACGGCAACGGGGGCAAGAAGAAAGTCAGCTTTAACCTACCCAAAGATATCAACCCCAAGAGCATAGCAAACAAGTACCGACCTTCATTCCTGGGGAAAAACAGTGCGAAGCGAGATTAAAGGAACCAGTTGTTGGCCGGCAGGCTTCCGGCATGAAGCGGACTAAAGACGGTGCAGGAAGCCCTGCCGGTGTGTTCAAGGTGCTTCTCTGTGTCTCCTCACAGACTGGGTATAAGTGTGCTTACTGAGCGGGGAGGACACACGCGTGCAGACCACCCCGACACAAGACGTAGTCATCTCAATGCACCTCACCCACCCACACATCCTCACATCAAGGCACCCTGTCTAGCCCAGATCTGACAACACACACCCCGAGAAGGAATGAAATGATGCTTCTTTAGATCACAGTGCACACGGTTTACTTACTTTTCTCATCACATGAGGCATCGATATTTCACTGTTTGTGTTCAGGGTCAAAACTATGTCACAAGTCACTTCAAGGTACTGTACTTAGATAGCCATGTTACATACTATCACCATTTGAAATGTTCTTGCTGCATAGACTTGATGTTCTACTTGTGCGTTGTGATCTGAATGTCATCATGTTCTTGTTTGTCATACTTTTAGCTGTGTTCACACGTCTTACTGCCCGGGGCTGACATGGTTCACCAATAGTTGCCACTGTCTGGTAGGCTCACAGCGCAGTGTTTTAGCATTCATGTTAAAGTTAATACACTGAGCCATCATCAATCACAAATCTCTGCACACAAAGGGAGCAGAGTTTACTGCCCTCTGCATGACCTACATGTACATGTACTCCCACAAGTTCACATACGTAATGGGTCGCATAGACACCGTAGTATACGGTGAAGAATCTTTAACATGTGGAGCAATAAGAACTCAAGGAAAATGTTCATATGTTGCTTGGAGCCTGCATCAAATCCACAATGTGAATGTTATAGTTAGTGCAAATATAAAAGATTTCCCATTGGTGGACAAAAAGTGCACTTTTGAAGACGACACGTGAGTGCTCTTATTGACGTTGTTCTTTGACATTGTTAAGTGTATCGGGTGATGTAGGCTGGATGAGACATCACAACCATGATAGTTATTAAATCTTGTCTAGGCCTGGATTACTAACCCTGGTTGTTTGTTCTTAAATGATCAAGAATGTGAGTGGTATGTGTCACCAATAATTTGTGAAAGATGTATAGAGTGTCACAAACTCAATCATTCAATCAATATGTTGCTCAATAGCTGTTGAAAGGACCAACACCAAAAATGATTTCTTGAATATCTGACTTACAGTTTATACTATCCATGATGTAAATAGTCTTGATTCTTTCTTGTAGAGTATTCTGCACAGTGTCTACTCTAAAAGTAACCTGTGTGCCCTGTGAAAAAGATGCAATGGATATGGGTTTGTTGTATTGTGTTAGCGATCCCCATTCAACAAGTCTAATTACTTTTCTTTTTCTTTCTAGTCAATCCAGTACTGTGAGACAAGTGTAATATCTAATAAGGTTTGTTTTCCTCTCAAACCTTTGTCTGAAATCTAATAGCCTCTCTTTCAATATCTTTGTCAATATCATTGCCACTAGAGAAGAGTCTAGCATTGACCACTCCTGAGGTGGTACTTTAAAAAGTGGCAACCCTAGTGATGAGTGTACTGTTGTAAAGGCCTGAGACTGTGAACCCGGGAATGCACCAAGTCGCTGTTAACAGGGCGCCGACGATTTAACACGGGCAGGTTTGTGTGTTTGCTTTGACTAGGGCTAGGGCTTGGTACAAGTATTGTTAAGGGTTACTGAAGGTTTAACCAAAAATGGTTCATGGGTGATAATATAATAACCTAGAAGGTATGTACAATGTACAGATCTCAACATGAAAGACTGAGTTGAAATGGAAAAGTTTGGCTTAGAAATAGTCCCAGTTTCTGGGTGAGGCTGAGAAATCCTTCATATCAGTAGTTATCATATGTTGTAATAATCAAATAAGAGATGCTTGAGAGCTGTTGGTCAATAGATGATTTGCATTGTTGTATGGTATGCCTTAGGACTGTAAGGGAGTTGTCATTGTTGAACATGAGAGGGTGGTGGGGCAGCTGGTGGATGTTTGTGTAGCTGCACAGATGGTTCTCTGACTCACCCCACCCCCTCTTGTTGTTAGGTAATGCTCCACTTATTGACAATGAGATATTATCACATAATTATTGTTGAAATATCTGACTGCTAAAATGATCTATTGGAAGGTGTTGCTGACAATCTAAACTTGAACAGCTCTATGCAATGCAACTCTAGGTGGTACAAGGTTTCTTGCCCTGACAACTTTGAATCATGAATGAAGATTTATGGAGTATATTTTCAATCAAATGTCATTTCTCAGCAATATTTTCAAATATGTGAGTCATGTGAAAGATTACATGACACAAGTGAACAGGCTTACAAAGTTACTTCTTCTTGTTCTGTGAACTGCATTCTAACATTCCATACCTGGTACTTAAAGTGATGTTATGTGTAAAGATGTTCTCCTCCTGTTCCCGAGATGATGAAGTTCCTCAACGACTGCCCATTCTGTGTACATTGTGAAGCAAATTTCAGTATTCTTGTAATATAAACATTGTCAATATTTGCCTTTATAATGTTTGCTATGGTCATGATCAGATCTGTAAATTTCTTTCATCGACAATTTTGAAGAATCAATATGATTTTTGGGCATCTTGCAATATGGTAGTATTGTGAATATACTGGATGAATATTCATGCTTTACATATTTTCACCAATTTTTCATTTCTACGAAATTCGTGAAAACATGTACAGCGCAAAACAATATGAATCTACTGTAGAAAAAATGAAGATTGGGTGCCAAACAGTGTGCTCCTTAACATATTCATGATGTACATTCCATCTTTGAAATCTGTAATGGTGCATAGCAATAAATAAAAATCCCTGTTTCCATGGTCACAACAATATTATAATACCACAGCGAATAGTGCCAACACTTTTCAACATTGAAATATATATAGCTTCCGGAATTTCCATTTTCTTCACAGCTTTCTGAAGGGAAGTGCAATGTATCTGAGATAAATCATATATCTTTCCGTTAGGATACAAAGAAGAGTATATTAACTTGGTGGATACCGTTGCTGAATAAATCTACCTTTATCAAGTTAGATATTTCCTACATTTCTTATATATATCCATGTGATACATTAATGGTTGTCATTGTGATGTTTAAAGTTTTCAACATGTAATGTATCCTTGATCATCCTCTTTATGGAATTAGTAAAGATGAAGCTCTTTCCTCAGATATCTATGATAAAAACGTTTCTGGTAGAGCATTGCTGGGAATCTGCATCACTTGCTGTAGGATAGTTGCTGCTGCCTCCACACCCGTGTCCTGGACAGTCATCGTGTGGTGGTGTTTGTCCCTCGGTACTACTACTACTACTGCCACCACCTTCAGAGCTGAAGCCTTCCAAGGTAGAACTTCACTGTGGCCTCCTTACCATGCTGTCTGCTGCTGCTGCTGCTGCTGCTGCTGCTGCTGCTGCTGCAGACACGGTGGTGGTGGTGGTGCCACCTGGTGGGTCATGTGTCAAACAGTCACGTGGACGGTGCTGTTTAAAGCACTGGGAACTAGGAATGTGCTGTACATATTTGTTACCATGCTGTGTTACTTTAATACTGTAAATAGGAATAAACCATGGTGTTGTCAGTCTGCAGTTGGTTTACTTTTGTACTGATATGGTAGGACAAGTGAACTTTGCAATAGTGGCCCTTTGAACCATAGACTACTGTCTCTCTTTGTAAGTCTTCCCTAATAACACAATCAAATACACAATGCATATTCAATTTTCAAAGCTCAAAGACTAGATTGCCTAGAAGTATTTAGATTTAAATTCCACGACAACTGGATCATCGCCCCAACGGAAGCACTAGCGCCCATTGTAATTTCCATTCAAAGGTAAGACTAGAATGCCTATTAGAGCTCTGATTTGAATTCTGTAAAAAGTTGGACCATGACCCCAGATGCACTTATTGCCGTCAAAAATTGAGGGAATCCACATCACGTAAAAGAAATATATAATTTCTGGCTCAGCCAAAAAAGCTCCGATTTCAAATCCGTAAAAACCCACGTGACCGCTACAAGGTCCTCTACACTGTGGATCCCTGTGCTGCCACCCAGCGGCCATAATAAAAAAAAGTAGTCGGCGCCAAAACACATTTTATTCGCAAAAAAAAACAACAACCCTGATATTTTAAATTAGTAACTTCCTTAATAACGGGCCGATCGGAGAAATTCGACCGTCCACGCGTAGCCCCAGATACACTGAAGCCTACTGAATCACTGTATCCGACCCCAGAGCCATAGTAAACGAGCGGCGAGAGTCCGTAATCGCCGAGCGTCTAAAATCGTAGCTCGCTTAAAAATGCTCCGATCGGAGAAATTCGACCGTCCACGCGTAGCCCCAGACACACTGAAGCCTACTGAATCACTGTATCCGACCCCAGAGCCATAGTAAACGAGCGGCGAGAGTCCGTAATCGCCGAGAGTCTAAAATCGTAGCTCGCTTAAAAATGCTCCGATCGGAGAAATTCGACCGTCCACGCGTAGCCCCAGACACACTGAAGCCTCCTGCATCACTGTATCCGACCCCAGAGCCATAGTAAACGTGCGGCGGGGGTCCGTAATCGCCGAGCGTCAAAAATGAGGAAGTGAATAACTTGGTTAAATCTCAACCGGCCTGCCAAATCTCTGGCCAATAATCACACAGCTCTCCCCTCCCCCAACAACCCTGACAAGGCCCCTCTCGTGCTGCACAGGCAGTGAACATGAATTTCACACATTATCCACCAACCAGGAGAGGCCTGGCCCTTCAGTCTGACCTCAAAGGAGTACCACTATCCCACAATGCACCCCTGCCTGATTCCACTCTTCAACACTAGGGGGAGGCACCACATCCACTGCAGACGACATGCATGGCAAACCAAGCCAACACACCCCTCCTGTTGATACCAGGCCTGCATGGTCCTGACTTGTATCTCGGTGTGATTCATCATGGTACGGGTGATCAATTCTACTTCCCAGACAACTCCTTAAACAATGGCAGGCTGGTGAGAGGAAGGTGACGACGTCCAGTTTGCCTACCTGGCCATCGCGGCCTACCTGGTGCTGGTGGCGCTGTGCTTCCTGGTCATGTGCTGCTGCTCCCGGCAGGGGGTGCGGGCCGTCAAGAACCAGGACGTGTCCGAGTCAGAGTACATGATCCACAAGGAGACCAAGGGCTTCCGCGTGCAGATCCTGGTGCTCATGTTCTTCTTCTACTTCCTCTACTCGGGCATGGAGGTCACCTACGGCGGCCTCATCATGACCTTCTCCGTCAAGTACCTGGGCTGGAGCAAGGCCGAGGGCACCCTGCTCACCTCCGTCTTCTGGGGCTCCTTCGCCCTCTCCCGCGGCATCTCCATCTTCTTCGGGGTGTGCCTGAGCCCGGCGCTCATGTTGATCGGGGACCTGGTGATGACCTGTCTGTCCTTGGCGGGGCTGGTGATGGCGCTGGACAGTAACCACATCATCCTGTGGTTCTGCACGGCCGTGCTCGGGGCCGGCATGGCCTCCATATTCCCCACCGGCATCACCTGGGCCGAACGCTACATGCGCATGACCGGCAAAGCCACCTCGGTGCTGGTGGTGGGGTCGGCGCTGGGGGAGATGTTGATGCCGGCGCTGACGGGCTACCTGTTTGAGACTAAAGGCCCCATGTGGCTGCTGTACATCATGTTGGGGGCCGGCCTCCTCTCTGCCGTGCTCTACATCATCATGCAGAACCTGGCCTCCAACAAAGGAGAGCGCTACGAGAAACTCACCCAGTGGCTGGGCTCCTCCAGCACCGACTCGGGCACCGAGGACCAGGACATGGAGATGGACTCGCTGGCCAGCAACTCCACCACCAACCTGCTGGAGGTCCTGTCCCCGACCTCCAACGGCAACGGGGGCAAGAAGAAAGTCAGCTTTAACCTACCCAAAGATATCAACCCCAAGAGCATAGCAAACAAGTACCGACCTTCATTCCTGGGGAAAAACAGTGCGAAGCGAGATTAAAGGAACCAGTTGTTGGCCGGCAGGCTTCCGGCATGAAGCGGACTAAAGACGGTGCAGGAAGCCCTGCCGGTGTGTTCAAGGTGCTTCTCTGTGTCTCCTCACAGACTGGGTATAAGTGTGCTTACTGAGCGGGGAGGACACACGCGTGCAGACCACCCCGACACAAGACGTAGTCATCTCAATGCACCTCACCCACCCACACATCCTCACATCAAGGCACCCTGTCTAGCCCAGATCTGACAACACACACCCCGAGAAGGAATGAAATGATGCTTCTTTAGATCACAGTGCACACGGTTTACTTACTTTTCTCATCACATGAGGCATCGATATTTCACTGTTTGTGTTCAGGGTCAAAACTATGTCACAAGTCACTTCAAGGTACTGTACTTAGATAGCCATGTTACATACTATCACCATTTGAAATGTTCTTGCTGCATAGACTTGATGTTCTACTTGTGCGTTGTGATCTGAATGTCATCATGTTCTTGTTTGTCATACTTTTAGCTGTGTTCACACGTCTTACTGCCCGGGGCTGACATGGTTCACCAATAGTTGCCACTGTCTGGTAGGCTCACAGCGCAGTGTTTTAGCATTCATGTTAAAGTTAATACACTGAGCCATCATCAATCACAAATCTCTGCACACAAAGGGAGCAGAGTTTACTGCCCTCTGCATGACCTACATGTACATGTACTCCCACAAGTTCACATACGTAATGGGTCGCATAGACACCGTAGTATACGGTGAAGAATCTTTAACATGTGGAGCAATAAGAACTCAAGGAAAATGTTCATATGTTGCTTGGAGCCTGCATCAAATCCACAATGTGAATGTTATAGTTAGTGCAAATATAAAAGATTTCCCATTGGTGGACAAAAAGTGCACTTTTGAAGACGACACGTGAGTGCTCTTATTGACGTTGTTCTTTGACATTGTTAAGTGTATCGGGTGATGTAGGCTGGATGAGACATCACAACCATGATAGTTATTAAATCTTGTCTAGGCCTGGATTACTAACCCTGGTTGTTTGTTCTTAAATGATCAAGAATGTGAGTGGTATGTGTCACCAATAATTTGTGAAAGATGTATAGAGTGTCACAAACTCAATCATTCAATCAATATGTTGCTCAATAGCTGTTGAAAGGACCAACACCAAAAATGATTTCTTGAATATCTGACTTACAGTTTATACTATCCATGATGTAAATAGTCTTGATTCTTTCTTGTAGAGTATTCTGCACAGTGTCTACTCTAAAAGTAACCTGTGTGCCCTGTGAAAAAGATGCAATGGATATGGGTTTGTTGTATTGTGTTAGCGATCCCCATTCAACAAGTCTAATTACTTTTCTTTTTCTTTCTAGTCAATCCAGTACTGTGAGACAAGTGTAATATCTAATAAGGTTTGTTTTCCTCTCAAACCTTTGTCTGAAATCTAATAGCCTCTCTTTCAATATCTTTGTCAATATCATTGCCACTAGAGAAGAGTCTAGCATTGACCACTCCTGAGGTGGTACTTTAAAAAGTGGCAACCCTAGTGATGAGTGTACTGTTGTAAAGGCCTGAGACTGTGAACCCGGGAATGCACCAAGTCGCTGTTAACAGGGCGCCGACGATTTAACACGGGCAGGTTTGTGTGTTTGCTTTGACTAGGGCTAGGGCTTGGTACAAGTATTGTTAAGGGTTACTGAAGGTTTAACCAAAAATGGTTCATGGGTGATAATATAATAACCTAGAAGGTATGTACAATGTACAGATCTCAACATGAAAGACTGAGTTGAAATGGAAAAGTTTGGCTTAGAAATAGTCCCAGTTTCTGGGTGAGGCTGAGAAATCCTTCATATCAGTAGTTATCATATGTTGTAATAATCAAATAAGAGATGCTTGAGAGCTGTTGGTCAATAGATGATTTGCATTGTTGTATGGTATGCCTTAGGACTGTAAGGGAGTTGTCATTGTTGAACATGAGAGGGTGGTGGGAAAGCTGGTGGATGTTTGTGTAGCTGCACAGATGTTTCTCTGACTCACCTACCCCACCCCCCTTGTTGTTAGGTAATGCTCCACTTATTGACAATGAGATATTATCACATAATTATTGTTGAAATATCTGACTGCTAAAATGATCTATTGGAAGGTGTTGCTGACAATCTAAACTTGAACAGCTCTATGCAATGCAACTCTAGGTGGTACAAGGTTTCTTGCCCTGACAACTTTGAATCACGAATGAAGATTTTATGGAGTATATTTTCAATCAAATGTCATTTCTCAGCAATATTTTCAAATATGTGAGTCATGTGAAAGATTAGATGACAAAAGTGAACAAGCTTACAAAGTTACTTCTTCTTGTTCTGTGAACTGCATTCTAACATTCCATACCTGGTACTTCTTAAAGTGATGTTATGTGTTAAGATGTTCTCCTCCTGTTCCCGAGATGATGAAGTTCCTCAACGACTGCCCATTCTGTGTACATTGTGAAGCAAATTTCAGTATTCTTGTAATATAAACATTGTCAATATTTGCCTTTATAATGTTTGCTATGGTCATGATCAGATCTGTAAATTTCTTTCATCGACAATTTTGAAGAATCAATATGATTTTTGGGCATCTTGCAATATGGTAGTATTGTGACTATACTGGATGAATATTCATGCTTTACATATTTTCACCAATTTTTCATTTCTACGAAATTCGTGAAAACATGAACAGCGCAAAACAATATGAATCTACTGTAGAAAAAATGTAGATTGGGTGCCAAACAGTGTGCTCCTTAACATATTCATAATGTACATTCCATATTTTAAATCGGTAATGGTGCATAGCAATAAATAAAAATCCCTGTTTCCATGGTCACAACAATATTATAATACCACAGCGAATAGTGCCAACACTTTTCAACATTGAAATATATATATAGCTTCCGGAATTTCCATTTTCTTCACAGCTTTCTGAAGGGAAGTGCCATGTATCTGAGATAAATCATATATCTTTCCGTTAGGATACAAAGAAGAGCATATTAACTTGGTGGATACCATTGCTGAATAAATCTACCTTTATCAAGTTAGATATTTCCTACATTTCTTATATATCCATGTGATACATAAATGGTTGTCATTGTGATGTTTAAAGTTTTCAACATGTAATGTATCCTTGATCATCCTCTTTATGGAATTAGTAAAGATGAAGCTATTTCCTCAGATATCTATTATAAAAACGTTTCTGGTAGAGCATTGCTGGGAATCTGCATCACTTGCTGTAGGATAGTTGCTGCTGCCTCCACACCCGTGTCCTGGACAGTCATCGTGTGGTGGTGTTTGTCCCTCTGTACTACTACTACTGCCACCACCTTCAGAGCTGAAGCCTTCCAAGGTAGAACTTCACTGTGGCCTCCTTACCATGCTGCCTGCTGCTGCTGCTACTGCTGCTGCTGCTGCTGCTGCTGCTGCTGCTGCTGCTGCAGACACTGTGGTGGTGGTGCCACCTGGTGGGTCATGTGTCAAACAGTCACGTGGACGGTGCTGTTTAAAGCACTGGGAACTAGGAGTGTGCTGTACATATTTGTTACCATGCTGTGTTACTTTAATACTGTAAATAGGAATAAACCATGGTGTTGTCAGTCTGCAGTTGGTTTACTTTTGTACTGATATGGTAGGACAAGTGAACTTTGCAATAGTGGCCCTTTGAACCATAGACTACTGTCTCTCTTTGTAAGTCTTCCCTAATAACACAATCAAATACACAATGCATGTTCAATTTTCAAAGCTCAAAGACTAGATTGCCTAGAAGTATTCAGATTTAAATTCCACGACAACTGGATCATCGCCCCAATGGAAGCACTAGCGCCCATTGTAATTTCCATTCAAAGGTAAGACTAGAATGCCTATTAGGGCTCTGATTTGAATTCTGTAAAAAGTTGGACCATGACCCCAGATGCACTTATTGCCGTCAAAAATTGAGGGAATCCACATCACGTAAAAGAACTATATAATTTCTGGCTCAGCCAAAAAAGCTCCGATTTCAAATCCGTAAAAACCCACGTGACTGCTACAAGGTCCTCTACACTGTGGATCCCTGTGCTGCCACCCAGCGGCCATAATAAAAAAAAGTAGTCGGCGCCAAAACACATTTTATTCGCAAAAAAAACCAAAAACCTGATATTTTAAATTAGTAACTTCCTTAATAACGGGCCGATCGGAGAAATTCGACCGTCCACGCGTAGCCCCAGATACACTGGACCCTGCTGCGTCACTGTATCCGGCCCCAGGGCTATAGTAAACGAGCGGCGAGAGTCCGTAATCGCCGAGCGTCTAAAATCGTAGCTCGCTTAAAAATGCTCCGATCGGAGAAATTCGACCGTCCACGCGTAGCCCCAGACACACTGAAGCCTACTGAATCACTGTATCCGACCCCAGAGCCATAGTAAACGAGCGGCGAGAGTCCGTAATCGCCGAGAGTCTAAAATCGTAGCTCGCTTAAAAATGCTCCGATCGGAGAAATTCGACCGTCCACGCGTAGCCCCAGACACACTGAAGCCTCCTGCATCACTGTATCCGACCCCAGAGCCATAGTAAACGTGCGGCGGGGGTCCGTAATCGCCGAGCGTCAAAAATGAGGAAGTGAATAACTTGGTTAAATCTCAACCGGCCTGCCAAATCTCTGGCCAATAATCACACAGCTCTCCCCTCCCCCAACAACCCTGACAAGGCCCCTCTCGTGCTGCACAGGCAGTGAACATGAATTTCACACATTATCCACCAACCAGGAGAGGCCTGGCCCTTCAGTCTGACCTCAAAGGAGTACCACTATCCCACAATGCACCCCTGCCTCATTCCACTCTTCAACACTAGGGGGAGGCACCACATCCACTGCAGACGACATGCATGGCAAACCAAGCCAACACACCCCTCCTGTTGATACCAGGCCTGCATGGTCCTGACTTGTATCTCGGTGTGATTCATCATGGTACGGGTGATCAATTCTAGTTCCCAGACAACTCCTTAAACAATGGCAGGCTGGTGAGAGGAAGGTGACGACGTCCAGTTTGCCTACCTGGCCATCGCGGCCTACCTGGTGCTGGTGGCGCTGTGCTTCCTGGTCATGTGCTGCTGCTCCCGGCAGGGGGTGCGGGCCGTCAAGAACCAGGACGTGTCCGAGTCAGAGTACATGATCCACAAGGAGACCAAGGGCTTCCGCGTGCAGATCCTGGTGCTCATGTTCTTCTTCTACTTCCTCTACTCGGGCATGGAGGTCACCTACGGTGGCCTCATCATGACCTTCTCCGTCAAGTACCTGGGCTGGAGCAAGGCCGAGGGCACCCTGCTTACCTCCGTCTTCTGGGGCTCCTTCGCCCTCTCCCGCGGCATCTCCATCTTCTTCGGGGTGTGCCTGAGCCCGGCGCTCATGTTGATCGGGGACCTGGTGATGACCTGTCTGTCCTTGGCGGGGCTGGTGATGGCGCTGGACAGTAACCACATCATCCTGTGGTTCTGCACGGCCGTGCTCGGGGCCGGCATGGCCTCCATATTCCCCACCGGCATCACCTGGGCCGAACGCTACATGCGCATGACCGGCAAAGCCACCTCGGTGCTGGTGGTGGGGTCGGCGCTGGGGGAGATGTTGATGCCGGCGCTGACGGGCTACCTGTTTGAGACTAAAGGCCCCATGTGGCTGCTGTACATCATGTTGGGGGCCGGCCTCCTGTCTGCCGTGCTCTACATCATCATGCAGAACCTGGCCTCCAACAAAGGAGAGCGCTACGAGAAACTCACCCAGTGGCTGGGCTCCTCCAGCACTGACTCGGGCACCGAGGACCAGGACATGGAGATGGACTCGCTGGCCAGCAACTCCACCACCAACCTGCTGGAGGTCCTGTCCCCGACCTCCAACGGCAACGGGGGCAAGAAGAAAGTCAGCTTTAACCTGCCCAAAGATATCAACCCCAAGAGCATAGCAAACAAGTACCGACCTTCATTCATGGGGAAAAACAGTGCGAAGCGAGATTAAAGGAACCAGTTGTTGGCCGGCAGGCTTCCGGCACGAGGCGGACTAAAGACGGTGCAGGAAGCCCTGCCGGTGTGTTCAAGGTGCTTCTCTGTGTCTCCTCACAGACTGGGTATAAGTGTGCTTACTGAGCGGGGAGGACACACGCGTGCCGACCACCCCGACACAAGACGTAGTCATCTCAATGCACCTCACTCACCCACACATCCTCACATCAAGGCAACCTGTCTAGCCCAGATCTGACAACACACACCCCGAGAAGGAATGAAATGATGCTTCTTTAGATCACAGTGCACACGGTTTACTTGCTTTTCTCATCACATGAGGCATCGATATTTCACTGCTTGTGTTCAGGGTCAAAACTATGTCACAAGTCACTTCAAGGTAATGTACTTAGATAGCCATGTTACATACTATCACCATTTGAAATGTTCTTGCTGCATAGACTTGATGTTCTACTTGTGCATTGTGATCTGAATGTCATCATGTTCTTGTTTGTCATACTTTTAGCTGTGTTCACACCTCTTACTGACCGGGGCTGACATGGTTCACCAATAGTTGCCACCGTCTGGTAGGCTCACAGCGCAGTGTTTCAGCATTCATGTTAAAGTTAACACACTGAGCCATCATCAATCACAAATCTCTGCACACAAAGGGAGCAGAGTTTACTGCCCTCTGCATGACCTACATGTACATGTACTCCCACAAGTTCACATACGTAATGGGTCGCATAGACACCGTAGTATACGGTGAAGAATCTTTAACATGTGGACCAATAAGAACTCAAGGAAAATGTTCATATATTGCTTGGAGTCTGCATCAAATCCACAATGTGAATGTGAATGTGAATGTTATGGTTATAAATATAAAAAATTTCCCATTGGTGGACAAAAAGTGCACTTTTGAAGACGACACGTGAGTGCTCTTATTGACGTTGTTCTTTGACATTGTTAAGTGTATCGGGTGGTGTAGGCTGGATGAGACATCACAACCATGATAGTTATTAAATCTTGTCTAGGCCTGGATTACTAACCCTGGTTGTTTGTTCTTAAATGATCATGAATGTGAGTGGTATGTGTCACCAATAATTTGTGAAAGATGTATAGAGTGTCACAAACTCAATCATTCAATCAATATGTTGCTCAATAGCTGTTGAAAGGACCAACACCAAAAATGGTTTCTTGAATATCTGACTTACAGTTTATACTATCCATGATGTAAATAGTCTTGATTCTTTCTTGTAGAGTATTCTGCACAGTGTCTACTCTAAAAGTAACCTGTGTGCCCTGTGAAAAAGATGCAATGGATATGGGTTTGTTATATTGTGTTAGCGATCCCCATTCAACAAGTCTAATTACTTTTCTTTTTCTTTCTAGTCAATCCAGTACTGTGAGACAAGTGTAATATCTAATAAGGTTTGCTTTCCTCTCAAACCTTTGTCTGGAATCTAAGAGCCTCTCTTTTTATATCTTTGTCAATATCATTGCCACTAGAGAAGAGTCTAGCATTGACCACTCCTGAGGTGGTACTTTAAAAAGTGGCAACCCTAGTGATGAGTGTACTGTTGTAAAGGCCTGAGACTGTGAACCCGGGAATGCACCAAGGTGCTGTTAACAGGGCGCCGACAATTTAACACGGGCAGGTTTGTGTGTTTGCTTTTACTAGGGCTAGGGCTTGGTACAAGTATTGTTAAGGGATACTGACGGTTTAACCAAAAATGGTTCATGGGTGATAATATAATAACCTAGAAAGTATGTACAATGTACAGATCTCAACATGAAAGACTGAGTTGGAATGGAAAAGTTTGGCTTAGAAATAGTCCCAGTTTCTGGGTGAGGCTGAGAAATCCTTCATATCAGTAGTTGTCATATGTTGTAATAATCAAATAAGAGATGCTTGAGAGTTGTGGGTCAATAGATGATTTGCATTGTTGTATGGTATGCCTTAGGACTGTAAGGGAGTTGTCATTGTTGAACATGAGAGGGTGGTGGGAAAGCTGGTGGATGTTTGTGTAGCTGCACAGATGTTTCTCTGACTCACCTACCCCACCCCCCTTGTTGTTAGGTAATGCTCCACTTATTGACAATGAGATATTATCACATAATTATTGTTGAAATATCTGACTGCTAAAATGATCTATTGGAAGGTGTTGCTGACAATCTAAACTTGAACAGCTCTATGCAATGCAACTCTAGGTGGTACAAGGTTTCTTGCCCTGACAACTTTGAATCACGAATGAAGATTTTATGGAGTATATTTTCAATCAAATGTCATTTCTCAGCAATATTTTCAAATATGTGAGTCATGTGAAAGATTAGATGACAAAAGTGAACAAGCTTACAAAGTTACTTCTTCTTGTTCTGTGAACTGCATTCTAACATTCCATACCTGGTACTTAAAGTGATGTTATGTGTTAAGATGTTCTCCTCCTGTTCCCGAGATGATGAAGTTCGACTGCCCATTCTGTGTACATTGTGAAGCAAATTTCAGTATTCTTGTAATATAAACATTGTCAATATTTGCCTTTATAATGTTTGCTATGGTCATGATCAGATCTGTAAATTTCTTTCGACAATTTTGAAAAATCAATATGATTTTTGGGCATCTTGCAATATGGTAGTATTGTGACTATACTGGATGAATATTCATGCTTTACATATTTTCACCAATTTTTCATTTCTACGAACTTCGTGAAAACATGTACAGCGCAAAACAATATGAATCTACTGTAGAAGAAATGTAGATTGGGTGCCAAACAGTGTGCTCCTTAACATATTCATGATGTACATTCCATCTTTTAAATCTGTAATGGTGCATAGCAATAAATAAAAATCCCTGTTTCCATGGTCACAACAATATTGTAATACCACAGCGAATAGTGCCAACACTTTTCAACATTGAAATATATATAGCTTCCGGAATTTCCATTTTCTTCACAGCTTTCTGAAGGGAAGTGCCATGTATCTGAGATATATCATATATCTTTCCGTTAGGATACAAAGAAGAGCATATTAACTTGGTGGATACCATTGCTGAATAAATCTACCTTTATCAAGTTAGATATTTCCTACATTTCTTATATATCCATGTGATACATAAATGGTTGTCATTGTGATGTTTAAAATTTTCAACATGTCATGTATTCTTGATCATCCTCTTTATGGAATTAGTAAAGATGAAGCTCTTTCCTCAGATATCTATTATAAAAACGTTTCTGGTAGAGCATTGCTGGGAATCTGCATCACTTGCTGTAGGATAGTTGCTGCTGCCTCCACACCCGTGTCCTGGACAGTCATCGTGTGGTGGTGTTTGTCCCTCGGTACTACTACTACTACTGCCACCACCTTCAGAGCTGAAGCCTTCCAAGGTAGAACTTCACTGTGGCCTCCTTACCATGCTGTCTGCTGCTGCTGCTGCTGCTGCTGCTGCTGCTGCAGACACTGTGGTGGTGGTGCCACCTGGTGGGTCATGTGTCAAACAGTCACGTGGACGGTGCTGTTTAAAGCACTGGGAACTAGGAATGTGCTGTACATATTTGTTACCATGCTGTGTTACTTTAATACTGTAAATAGGAATAAACCATGGTGTTGTCAGTCTGCAGTTGGTTTACTTTTGTACTGATATGGTAGGACAAGTGAACTTTGCAATAGTGGCCCTTTGAACCATAGACTACTGTCTCTCTTTGTAAGTCTTCCCTAATAACACAATCAAATACACAATGCATATTCAATTTTCAAAGCTCAAAGACTAGATTGCCTAGAAGTATTCAGATTTAAATTCCACGACAACTGGATCATCGCCCCAATGGAAGCACTAGCGCCCATTGTAATTTGCATTCAAAGGTAAGACTAGAATGCCTATTAGAGCTCTGATTTGAATTCTGTAAAAAGTTGGACCATGACCCCAGATGCACTTATTGCCGTCAAAAATTGAGGGAATCCACATCACGTAAAAGAAATATATAATTTCTGGCTCAGCCAAAAAAGCTCCGATTTCAAATCCGTAAAAACCCACGTGACCGCTACAAGGTCCTCTACACTGTGGATCCCTGTGCTGCCACCCAGCGGCCATAATAAAAAAAAGTAGTCGGCGCCAAAACACATTTTATTCGCAAAAAAAACAAAAAACCCTGATATTTTAAATTAGTAACTTCCTTAATAACGGGCCGATCGGAGAAATTCGACCGTCCACGCGTAGCCCCAGATACACTGGACCCTGCTGCGTCACTGTATCCGGCCCCAGGGCTATAGTAAACGAGCGGCGAGAGTCCGTAATCGCCGAGCGTCTAAAATCGTAGCTCGCTTAAAAATGCTCCGATCGGAGAAATTCGACCGTCCACGCGTAGCCCCAGACACACTGAAGCCTACTGAATCACTGCATCCGACCCCAGAGCCATACTCAACGAGCGGCGAGAGTCCGTAATCGCCGAGAGTCTAAAATCGTAGCTCGCTTAAAAATGCTCCGATCGGAGAAATTCGACCGTCCACGCGTAGCCCCAGACACACTGAAGCCTCCTGCATCACTGTATCCGACCCCAGAGCCATAGTAAACGTGCGGCGGGGGTCTGTAATCGCCGAGCGTCAAAAATGAGGAAGTGAATAACTTGGTTAAATCTCAACCGGCCTGCCAAATCTCTGGCCAATAATCACACAGCTCTCCCCTCCCCCAACAACCCTGACAAGGCCCCTCTCGTGCTGCACAGGCAGTGAACATGAATTTCACACATTATCCACCAACCAGGAGAGGCCTGGCCCTTCAGTCTGACCTCAAAGGAGTACCACTATCCCACAATGCACCCCTGCCTGATTCCACTCTTCAACACTAGGGGGAGGCACCACATCCACTGCAGACGACATGCATGGCAAACCAAGCCAACACACCCCTCCTGTTGATACCAGGCCTGCATGGTCCTGACTTGTATCTCGGTGTGATTTATCATGGTACGGGTGATCGAGTTCAGTTCCCAGACAACTCCTTAAACGATGGCAGGATGGTGAGAGGAAGGTGACCGACGTCCAGTTTGCCTACCTGGCCATCGCGGCCTACCTGGTGCTGGTGGCGCTGTGCTTCCTGGTCATGTGCTGCTGCTCCCGGCAGGGGGTGCGGGCCGTCAAGAACCAGGACGTGTCCGAGTCAGAGTACATGATCCACAAGGAGACCAAGGGCTTCCGCGTGCAGATCCTGGTGCTCATGTTCTTCTTCTACTTCCTCTACTCGGGCATGGAGGTCACCTACGGCGGCCTCATCATGACCTTCTCCGTCAAGTACCTGGGCTGGAGCAAGGCCGAGGGCACCCTGCTCACCTCCGTCTTCTGGGGCTCCTTCGCCCTCTCCCGCGGCATCTCCATCTTCTTCGGGGTGTGCCTGAGCCCGGCGCTCATGTTGATCGGGGACCTGGTGATGACCTGTCTGTCCTTGGCGGGGCTGGTGATGGCGCTGGACAGTAACCACATCATCCTGTGGTTCTGCACGGCCGTGCTCGGGGCCGGCATGGCCTCCATATTCCCCACCGGCATCACCTGGGCCGAACGCTACATGCGCATGACCGGCAAAGCCACCTCGGTGCTGGTGGTGGGGTCGGCGCTGGGGGAGATGTTGATGCCGGCGCTGACGGGCTACCTGTTTGAGACTAAAGGCCCCATGTGGCTGCTGTACATCATGTTGGGGGCCGGCCTCCTCTCTGCCGTGCTCTACATCATCATGCAGAACCTGGCCTCCAACAAAGGAGAGCGCTACGAGAAACTCACCCAGTGGCTGGGCTCCTCCAGCACCGACTCGGGCACCGAGGACCAGGACATGGAGATGGACTCGCTGGCCAGCAACTCCACCACCAACCTGCTGGAGGTCCTGTCCCCGACCTCCAACGGCAACGGGGGCAAGAAGAAAGTCAGCTTTAACCTGCCCAAAGATATCAACCCCAAGAGCATAGCAAACAAGTACCGACCTTCATTCCTGGGGAAAAACAGTGCGAAGCGAGATTAAAGGAACCAGTTGTTGGCCGGCAGGCTTCCGGCATGAAGCGGACTAAAGACGGTGCAGGAAGCCCTGCCGGTGTGTTCAAGGTGCTTCTCTGTGTCTCCTCACAGACTGGGTATAAGTGTGCTTACTGAGCGGGGAGGACACACGCGTGCCGACCGCCCCGACACAAGACGTAGTCATCTCAATGCACCTCACTCACCCACACATCCTCACATCAAGGCAACCTGTCTAGCCTAGATCTGACAACACACACCCCGAGAAGGAATGAAATGATGCTTCTTTAGATCACAGTGCACACGGTTTACTTACTTTTCTCATCACATGAGGCATCGATATTTTACTGTTTGTGTTCAGGGTCAAAACTATGTCACAAGTCACTTCAAGGTAATGTACTTAGATAGCCATGTTACATACTATCACCATTTGAAATGTTCTTGCTGCATAGACTTGATGTTCTACTTGTGCGTTGTGATCTGAATGTCATCATGTTCTTGTTTGTCATACTTTTAGCTATGTTAACACCTCTTACTGCCCGGGGCTGACATGGTTCACCAATAGTTGCCACCGTCTGGTAGGCTCACAGGGCAGTGTTTTAGCATTCATGTTAAAGTTAATACACTGAGCCATCATCAATCACAAATCTCTGCACACAAAGGGAGCAGAGTTTACTGCCCTCTGCATGACCTACATGTACATGTACTCCCACAAGTTCACATACGTAATGGGTCGCATAGACACCGTAGTATACGGTGAAGAATCTTTAACATGTGGACCAATAAGAACTCAAGGAAAATGTTCATATATTGCTTGGAGTCTGCATCAAATCCACAATGTGAATGTTATAGTTAGTGCAAATATAAAAAATTTCCCATTGGTGGACAAAAAGTGCACTTTTGAAGACGACACGTGAGTGCTCTTATTGACGTTGTTCTTTGACATTGTTAAGTGTATCGGGTGATGTAGGCTGGATGAGACATCACAACCATGATAGTTATTAAATCTTGTCTAGGCCTGGATTACTAACCCTGGTTGTTTGTTCTTAAATGATCAAGAATGTGAGTGGTATGTGTCACCAATAATTTGTGAAAGATGTATAGAGTGTCACAAACTCAATCATTCAATCAATATGTTGCTCAATAGCTGTTGAAAGGACCAACACCAAAAATGATTTCTTGAATATCTGACTTACAGTTTATACTATCCATGATGTAAATAGTCTTGATTCTTTCTTGTAGAGTATTCTGCACAGTGTCTACTCTAAAAGTAACCTGTGTGCCCCGTGAAAAAGATGCAATGGATATGGGTTTGTTATATTGTGTTAGCGATCCCCATTCAACAAGTCTAATTACTTTTCTTTTTCTTTCTAGTCAATCCAGTACTGTGAGACAAGTGTAATATCTAATAAGGTTTGCTTTCCTCTCAAACCTTTGTCTGGAATCTAAGAGCCTCTCTTTTTATATCTTTGTCAATATCATTGCCACTAGAGAAGAGTCTAGCATTGACCACTCCTGAGGTGGTACTTTAAAAAGTGGCAACCCTAGTGATGAGTGTACTGTTGTAAAGGCCTGAGACTGTGAACCCGGGAATGCACCAAGGTGCTGTTAACAGGGCGCCGACAATTTAACACGGGCAGGTTTGTGTGTTTGCTTTTACTAGGGCTAGGGCTTGGTACAAGTATTGTTAAGGGATACTGACGGTTTAACCAAAAATGGTTCATGGGTGATAATATAATAACCTAGAAAGTATGTACAATGTACAGATCTCAACATGAAAGACTGAGTTGGAATGGAAAAGTTTGGCTTAGAAATAGTCCCAGTTTCTGGGTGAGGCTGAGAAATCCTTCATATCAGTAGTTGTCATATGTTGTAATAATCAAATAAGAGATGCTTGAGAGTTGTGGGTCAATAGATGATTTGCATTGTTGTATGGTATGCCTTAGGACTGTAAGGGAGTTGTCATTGTTGAACATGAGAGGGTGGTGGGAAAGCTGGTGGATGTTTGTGTAGCTGCACAGATGTTTCTCTGACTCACCTACCCCACCCCCCTTGTTGTTAGGTAATGCTCCACTTATTGACAATGAGATATTATCACATAATTATTGTTGAAATATCTGACTGCTAAAATGATCTATTGGAAGGTGTTGCTGACAATCTAAACTTGAACAGCTCTATGCAATGCAACTCTAGGTGGTACAAGGTTTCTTGCCCTGACAACTTTGAATCACGAATGAAGATTTTATGGAGTATATTTTCAATCAAATGTCATTTCTCAGCAATATTTTCAAATATGTGAGTCATGTGAAAGATTAGATGACAAAAGTGAACAAGCTTACAAAGTTACTTCTTCTTGTTCTGTGAACTGCATTCTAACATTCCATACCTGGTACTTCTTAAAGTGATGTTATGTGTTAAGATGTTCTCCTCCTGTTCCCGAGATGATGAAGTTCCTCAACGACTGCCCATTCTGTGTACATTGTGAAGCAAATTTCAGTATTCTTGTAATATAAACATTGTCAATATTTGCCTTTATAATGTTTGCTATGGTCATGATCAGATCTGTAAATTTCTTTCATCGACAATTTTGAAGAATCAATATGATTTTTGGGCATCTTGCAATATGGTAGTATTGTGACTATACTGGATGAATATTCATGCTTTACATATTTTCACCAATTTTTCATTTCTACGAAATTCGTGAAAACATGAACAGCGCAAAACAATATGAATCTACTGTAGAAAAAATGTAGATTGGGTGCCAAACAGTGTGCTCCTTAACATATTCATAATGTACATTCCATATTTTAAATCGGTAATGGTGCATAGCAATAAATAAAAATCCCTGTTTCCATGGTCACAACAATATTATAATACCACAGCGAATAGTGCCAACACTTTTCAACATTGAAATATATATATAGCTTCCGGAATTTCCATTTTCTTCACAGCTTTCTGAAGGGAAGTGCCATGTATCTGAGATAAATCATATATCTTTCCGTTAGGATACAAAGAAGAGCATATTAACTTGGTGGATACCATTGCTGAATAAATCTACCTTTATCAAGTTAGATATTTCCTACATTTCTTATATATCCATGTGATACATAAATGGTTGTCATTGTGATGTTTAAAGTTTTCAACATGTAATGTATCCTTGATCATCCTCTTTATGGAATTAGTAAAGATGAAGCTATTTCCTCAGATATCTATTATAAAAACGTTTCTGGTAGAGCATTGCTGGGAATCTGCATCACTTGCTGTAGGATAGTTGCTGCTGCCTCCACACCCGTGTCCTGGACAGTCATCGTGTGGTGGTGTTTGTCCCTCTGTACTACTACTACTGCCACCACCTTCAGAGCTGAAGCCTTCCAAGGTAGAACTTCACTGTGGCCTCCTTACCATGCTGCCTGCTGCTGCTGCTACTGCTGCTGCTGCTGCTGCTGCTGCTGCTGCTGCTGCTGCAGACACTGTGGTGGTGGTGCCACCTGGTGGGTCATGTGTCAAACAGTCACGTGGACGGTGCTGTTTAAAGCACTGGGAACTAGGAGTGTGCTGTACATATTTGTTACCATGCTGTGTTACTTTAATACTGTAAATAGGAATAAACCATGGTGTTGTCAGTCTGCAGTTGGTTTACTTTTGTACTGATATGGTAGGACAAGTGAACTTTGCAATAGTGGCCCTTTGAACCATAGACTACTGTCTCTCTTTGTAAGTCTTCCCTAATAACACAATCAAATACACAATGCATGTTCAATTTTCAAAGCTCAAAGACTAGATTGCCTAGAAGTATTCAGATTTAAATTCCACGACAACTGGATCATCGCCCCAATGGAAGCACTAGCGCCCATTGTAATTTCCATTCAAAGGTAAGACTAGAATGCCTATTAGGGCTCTGATTTGAATTCTGTAAAAAGTTGGACCATGACCCCAGATGCACTTATTGCCGTCAAAAATTGAGGGAATCCACATCACGTAAAAGAACTATATAATTTCTGGCTCAGCCAAAAAAGCTCCGATTTCAAATCCGTAAAAACCCACGTGACTGCTACAAGGTCCTCTACACTGTGGATCCCTGTGCTGCCACCCAGCGGCCATAATAAAAAAAAGTAGTCGGCGCCAAAACACATTTTATTCGCAAAAAAAACCAAAAACCTGATATTTTAAATTAGTAACTTCCTTAATAACGGGCCGATCGGAGAAATTCGACCGTCCACGCGTAGCCCCAGATACACTGGACCCTGCTGCGTCACTGTATCCGGCCCCAGGGCTATAGTAAACGAGCGGCGAGAGTCCGTAATCGCCGAGCGTCTAAAATCGTAGCTCGCTTAAAAATGCTCCGATCGGAGAAATTCGACCGTCCACGCGTAGCCCCAGACACACTGAAGCCTACTGAATCACTGTATCCGACCCCAGAGCCATAGTAAACGAGCGGCGAGAGTCCGTAATCGCCGAGAGTCTAAAATCGTAGCTCGCTTAAAAATGCTCCGATCGGAGAAATTCGACCGTCCACGCGTAGCCCCAGACACACTGAAGCCTCCTGCATCACTGTATCCGACCCCAGAGCCATAGTAAACGTGCGGCGGGGGTCCGTAATCGCCGAGCGTCAAAAATGAGGAAGTGAATAACTTGGTTAAATCTCAACCGGCCTGCCAAATCTCTGGCCAATAATCACACAGCTCTCCCCTCCCCCAACAACCCTGACAAGGCCCCTCTCGTGCTGCACAGGCAGTGAACATGAATTTCACACATTATCCACCAACCAGGAGAGGCCTGGCCCTTCAGTCTGACCTCAAAGGAGTACCACTATCCCACAATGCACCCCTGCCTCATTCCACTCTTCAACACTAGGGGGAGGCACCACATCCACTGCAGACGACATGCATGGCAAACCAAGCCAACACACCCCTCCTGTTGATACCAGGCCTGCATGGTCCTGACTTGTATCTCGGTGTGATTCATCATGGTACGGGTGATCAATTCTAGTTCCCAGACAACTCCTTAAACAATGGCAGGCTGGTGAGAGGAAGGTGACGACGTCCAGTTTGCCTACCTGGCCATCGCGGCCTACCTGGTGCTGGTGGCGCTGTGCTTCCTGGTCATGTGCTGCTGCTCCCGGCAGGGGGTGCGGGCCGTCAAGAACCAGGACGTGTCCGAGTCAGAGTACATGATCCACAAGGAGACCAAGGGCTTCCGCGTGCAGATCCTGGTGCTCATGTTCTTCTTCTACTTCCTCTACTCGGGCATGGAGGTCACCTACGGTGGCCTCATCATGACCTTCTCCGTCAAGTACCTGGGCTGGAGCAAGGCCGAGGGCACCCTGCTTACCTCCGTCTTCTGGGGCTCCTTCGCCCTCTCCCGCGGCATCTCCATCTTCTTCGGGGTGTGCCTGAGCCCGGCGCTCATGTTGATCGGGGACCTGGTGATGACCTGTCTGTCCTTGGCGGGGCTGGTGATGGCGCTGGACAGTAACCACATCATCCTGTGGTTCTGCACGGCCGTGCTCGGGGCCGGCATGGCCTCCATATTCCCCACCGGCATCACCTGGGCCGAACGCTACATGCGCATGACCGGCAAAGCCACCTCGGTGCTGGTGGTGGGGTCGGCGCTGGGGGAGATGTTGATGCCGGCGCTGACGGGCTACCTGTTTGAGACTAAAGGCCCCATGTGGCTGCTGTACATCATGTTGGGGGCCGGCCTCCTGTCTGCCGTGCTCTACATCATCATGCAGAACCTGGCCTCCAACAAAGGAGAGCGCTACGAGAAACTCACCCAGTGGCTGGGCTCCTCCAGCACTGACTCGGGCACCGAGGACCAGGACATGGAGATGGACTCGCTGGCCAGCAACTCCACCACCAACCTGCTGGAGGTCCTGTCCCCGACCTCCAACGGCAACGGGGGCAAGAAGAAAGTCAGCTTTAACCTGCCCAAAGATATCAACCCCAAGAGCATAGCAAACAAGTACCGACCTTCATTCATGGGGAAAAACAGTGCGAAGCGAGATTAAAGGAACCAGTTGTTGGCCGGCAGGCTTCCGGCACGAGGCGGACTAAAGACGGTGCAGGAAGCCCTGCCGGTGTGTTCAAGGTGCTTCTCTGTGTCTCCTCACAGACTGGGTATAAGTGTGCTTACTGAGCGGGGAGGACACACGCGTGCCGACCACCCCGACACAAGACGTAGTCATCTCAATGCACCTCACTCACCCACACATCCTCACATCAAGGCAACCTGTCTAGCCCAGATCTGACAACACACACCCCGAGAAGGAATGAAATGATGCTTCTTTAGATCACAGTGCACACGGTTTACTTGCTTTTCTCATCACATGAGGCATCGATATTTCACTGCTTGTGTTCAGGGTCAAAACTATGTCACAAGTCACTTCAAGGTAATGTACTTAGATAGCCATGTTACATACTATCACCATTTGAAATGTTCTTGCTGCATAGACTTGATGTTCTACTTGTGCATTGTGATCTGAATGTCATCATGTTCTTGTTTGTCATACTTTTAGCTGTGTTCACACCTCTTACTGACCGGGGCTGACATGGTTCACCAATAGTTGCCACCGTCTGGTAGGCTCACAGCGCAGTGTTTCAGCATTCATGTTAAAGTTAACACACTGAGCCATCATCAATCACAAATCTCTGCACACAAAGGGAGCAGAGTTTACTGCCCTCTGCATGACCTACATGTACATGTACTCCCACAAGTTCACATACGTAATGGGTCGCATAGACACCGTAGTATACGGTGAAGAATCTTTAACATGTGGACCAATAAGAACTCAAGGAAAATGTTCATATATTGCTTGGAGTCTGCATCAAATCCACAATGTGAATGTGAATGTGAATGTTATGGTTATAAATATAAAAAATTTCCCATTGGTGGACAAAAAGTGCACTTTTGAAGACGACACGTGAGTGCTCTTATTGACGTTGTTCTTTGACATTGTTAAGTGTATCGGGTGGTGTAGGCTGGATGAGACATCACAACCATGATAGTTATTAAATCTTGTCTAGGCCTGGATTACTAACCCTGGTTGTTTGTTCTTAAATGATCATGAATGTGAGTGGTATGTGTCACCAATAATTTGTGAAAGATGTATAGAGTGTCACAAACTCAATCATTCAATCAATATGTTGCTCAATAGCTGTTGAAAGGACCAACACCAAAAATGGTTTCTTGAATATCTGACTTACAGTTTATACTATCCATGATGTAAATAGTCTTGATTCTTTCTTGTAGAGTATTCTGCACAGTGTCTACTCTAAAAGTAACCTGTGTGCCCTGTGAAAAAGATGCAATGGATATGGGTTTGTTATATTGTGTTAGCGATCCCCATTCAACAAGTCTAATTACTTTTCTTTTTCTTTCTAGTCAATCCAGTACTGTGAGACAAGTGTAATATCTAATAAGGTTTGCTTTCCTCTCAAACCTTTGTCTGGAATCTAAGAGCCTCTCTTTTTATATCTTTGTCAATATCATTGCCACTAGAGAAGAGTCTAGCATTGACCACTCCTGAGGTGGTACTTTAAAAAGTGGCAACCCTAGTGATGAGTGTACTGTTGTAAAGGCCTGAGACTGTGAACCCGGGAATGCACCAAGGTGCTGTTAACAGGGCGCCGACAATTTAACACGGGCAGGTTTGTGTGTTTGCTTTTACTAGGGCTAGGGCTTGGTACAAGTATTGTTAAGGGATACTGACGGTTTAACCAAAAATGGTTCATGGGTGATAATATAATAACCTAGAAAGTATGTACAATGTACAGATCTCAACATGAAAGACTGAGTTGGAATGGAAAAGTTTGGCTTAGAAATAGTCCCAGTTTCTGGGTGAGGCTGAGAAATCCTTCATATCAGTAGTTGTCATATGTTGTAATAATCAAATAAGAGATGCTTGAGAGTTGTGGGTCAATAGATGATTTGCATTGTTGTATGGTATGCCTTAGGACTGTAAGGGAGTTGTCATTGTTGAACATGAGAGGGTGGGAAAGCTGGTGGATGTTTGTGTAGCTGCACAGATGGTTCTCTGACTCACCCCACCCCCTCTTGTTGTTAGGTAATGCTCCACTTATTGACAATGAGATATTATCACATAATTATTGTTGAAATATCTGACTGCTAAAATGATCTATTGGAAGGTGTTGCTGACAATCTAAACTTGAACAGCTCTATGCAATGCAACTCTAGGTGGTACAAGGTTTCTTGCCCTGACAACTTTGAATCATGAATGAAGATTTATGGAGTATATTTTCAATCAGATGTCATTTCTCAGCAATATTTTCAAATATGTGAGTCATGTGAAAGATTACATGACAAAAGTGAACAGGCTTACAAAGTTACTTCTTCTTGTTCTGTGAACTGCATTCTAACATTCCATACCTGGTACTTAAAGTGATGTTATGTGTAAAGATGTTCTCCTCCTGTTCCCGAGATGATGAAGTTCCTCAACGACTGCCCATTCTGTGTACATTGTGAAGCAAATTTCAGTATTCTTGTAATATAAACATTGTCAATATTTGCCTTTATAATGTTTGCTATGGTCATGATCAGATCTGTAAATTTCTTTCATCGACAATTTTGAAGAATCAATATGATTTTTGGGCATCTTGCAATATGGTAGTATTGTGACTATACTGGATGAATATTCATGCTTTACATATTTTCACCAATTTTTCATTTCTACGAAATTCGTGAGAACATGTACAGCGCAAAACAATATGAATCTACTGTAGAAAAAATGAAGATTGGGTGCCAAACAGTGTGCTCCTTAACATATTCATGATGTACATTCCATCTTTGAAATCTGTAATGGTGCATAGCAATAAATAAAAATCCCTGTTTCCATGGTCACAACAATATTATAATACCCCAGCGAATAGTGCCAACACTTTTCAACATTGAAATATATATAGCTTCCGGAATTTCCATTTTCTTCACAGCTTTCTGAAGGGAAGTGCCATGTATCTGAGATAAATCATATATCTTTCCGTTAGGATACAAAGAAGAGTATATTAACTTGGTGGATACCGTTGCTGAATAAATCTACCTTTATCAAGTTAGATATTTCCTACATTTCTTATATATCCATGTGATACATTAATGGTTGTCATTGTGATGTTTAAAGTTTTCAACATGTAATGTATCCTTGATCATCCTCTTTATGGAATTAGTAAAGATGAAGCTCTTTCCTCAGATATCTATGATAAAAACGTTTCTGGTAGAGCATTGCTGGGAATCTGCATCACTTGCTGTAGGATAGTTGCTGCTGCCTCCACACCCGTGTCCTGGACAGTCATTGTGTGGTGGTGTTTGTCCCTCGGTACTACTACTACTACAGCCACCACCTTCAGAGCTGAAGCCTTCCAAGGTAGAACTTCACTGTGGCCTCCTTACCATGCTGTCTGCTGCTGCTGCTGCTGCTGCTGCTGCTGCTGCTGCTGCTGCTGCTGCTGCTGCTGCTGCTGCTGCTGCTGCTGCAGACACTGTGGTGGTGGTGGGTCATGTGTCAAACAGTCACGTGGACGGTGCTGTTTAAAGCACTGGGAACTAGGAATGTGCTGTACATATTTGTTACCATGCTGTGTTACTTTAATACTGTAAATAGGAATAAACCATGGTGTTGTCAGTCTGCAGTTGGTTTACTTTTGTACTGATATGGTAGGACAAGTGAACTTTGCAATAGTGGCCCTTTGAACCATAGACTACTGTCTCTCTTTGTAAGTCTTCCCTAATAACACAATCAAATACACAATGCATATTCAATTTTCAAAGCTCAAAGACTAGATTGCCTAGAAGTATTCAGATTTAAATTCCACGACAACTGGATCATCGCCCCAACGGAAGCACTAGCGCCCATTGTAATTTCCATTCAAAGGTAAGACTAGAATGCCTATTAGGGCTCTGATTTGAATTCTGTAAAAAGTTGGACCATGACCCCAGATGCACTTATTGCCGTCAAAAATTGAGGGAATCCACATCACGTAAAAGAACTATATAATTTCTGGCTCAGCCAAAAAAGCTCCGATTTCAAATCCGTAAAAACCCACGTGACCACTACAAGGTCCTCTACACTGTGGATCCCTGTGCTGCCACCCAGCGGCCATAATAAAAAAAAGTAGTCGGCGCCAAAACACATTTTATTCGCAAAAAAAACCAAAAACCTGATATTTTAAATTAGTAACTTCCTTAATAACGGGCCGATCGGAGAAATTCGACCGTCCACGCGTAGCCCCAGATACACTGGGCCCTGCTGCGTCACTGTATCCAGCCCCAGGGCTATAGTAAACGAGCGGCGAGAGTCCGTAATCGCCGAGCGTCTAAAATCGTAGCTCGCTTAAAAATGCTCCGATCGGAGAAATTCGACCGTCCACGCGTAGCCCCAGACACACTGAAGCCTACTGAATCACTGTATCCGACCCCAGAGCCATAGTAAACGAGCGGCGAGAGTCCGTAATCGCCGAGAGTCTAAAATCGTAGCTCGCTTAAAAATGCTCCGATCGGAGAAATTCGACCGTCCACGCGTAGCCCCAGACACACTGAAGCCTCCTGCATCACTGTATCCGACCCCAGAGCCATAGTAAACGTGCGGCGGGGGTCCGTAATCGCCGAGCGTCAAAAATGAGGAAGTGAATAACTTGGTTAAATCTCAACCGGCCTGCCAAATCTCTGGCCAATAATCACACAGCTCTCCCCTCCCCCAACAACCCTGACAAGGCCCCTCTCGTGCTGCACAGGCAGTGAACATGAATTTCACACATTATCCACCAACCAGGAGAGGCCTGGCCCTTCAGTCTGACCTCAAAGGAGTACCACTATCCCACCATGCACCCTGCCTGATTCCACTCTTCAACACTAGGGGGAGGCACCACATCCACTGCAGACGACATGCATGGCAAACCAAGCCAACACACCCCTCCTGTTGATACCAGGCCTGCATGGTCCTGACTTGTATCTCGGTGTGATTTATCATGGTACGGGTGATCGAGTTCAGTTCCCAGACAACTCCTTAAACGATGGCAGGATGGTGAGAGGAAGGTGACCGACGTCCAGTTTGCCTACCTGGCCATCGCGGCCTACCTGGTGCTGGTGGCGCTGTGCTTCCTGGTCATGTGCTGCTGCTCCCGGCAGGGGGTGCGGGCCGTCAAGAACCAGGACGTGTCCGAGTCAGAGTACATGATCCACAAGGAGACCAAGGGCTTCCGCGTGCAGATCCTGGTGCTCATGTTCTTCTTCTACTTCCTCTACTCGGGCATGGAGGTCACCTACGGCGGCCTCATCATGACCTTCTCCGTCAAGTACCTGGGCTGGAGCAAGGCCGAGGGCACCCTGCTCACCTCCGTCTTCTGGGGCTCCTTCGCCCTCTCCCGCGGCATCTCCATCTTCTTCGGGGTGTGCCTGAGCCCGGCGCTCATGTTGATCGGGGACCTGGTGATGACCTGTCTGTCCTTGGCGGGGCTGGTGATGGCGCTGGACAGTAACCACATCATCCTGTGGTTCTGCACGGCCGTGCTCGGGGCCGGCATGGCCTCCATATTCCCCACCGGCATCACCTGGGCCGAACGCTACATGCGCATGACCGGCAAAGCCACCTCGGTGCTGGTGGTGGGGTCTGCGCTGGGGGAGATGTTGATGCCGGCGCTGACGGGCTACCTGTTTGAGACTAAAGGCCCCATGTGGCTGCTGTACATCATGTTGGGGGCCGGCCTCCTCTCTGCCGTGCTCTACATCATCATGCAGAACCTGGCCTCCAACAAAGGAGAGCGCTACGAGAAACTCACCCAGTGGCTGGGCTCCTCCAGCACCGACTCGGGCACCGAGGACCAGGACATGGAGATGGACTCGCTGGCCAGCAACTCCACCACCAACCTGCTGGAGGTCCTGTCCCCGACCTCCAACGGCAACGGGGGCAAGAAGAAAGTCAGCTTTAACCTGCCCAAAGATATCAACCCCAAGAGCATAGCAAACAAGTACCGACCTTCATTCCTGGGGAAAAACAGTGCGAAGCGAGATTAAAGGAACCAGTTGTTGGCCGGCAGGCTTCCGGCATGAAGCGGACTAAAGACGGTGCAGGAAGCCCTGCCGGTGTGTTCAAGGTGCTTCTCTGTGTCTCCTCACAGACTGGGTATACGTGTGCTTACTGAGCGGGGAGGACACACGCGTGCCGACCACCCCGGACACAAGACGTAGTCATCTCAATGCACCTCACTCACCCACACATCCTCACATCAAGGCACCCTGTCTAGCCCAGATCTGACAACACACACCCAGAGAAGGAATGAAATGATGCTTCTTTAGATCACAGTGCACACGGTTTACTTACTTCTCTCATCACATGAGGCATCGATATTTCACTGTTTGTGTTCAGGGTCAAAACTATGTCACAAGTCACTTCAAGGTAATGTACTTAGATAGCCATGTTACATACTATCACCATTTGAAATGTTCTTGCTGCATAGACTTGATGTTCTACTTGTGCATTGTGATCTGAATGTCATCATGTTCTTGTTTGTCATACTTTTAACTATGTTAACACCTCTTACTGCCCGGGGCTGACATGGTTCACCAATAGTTGCCACTGTCTGGTAGGCTCACAGCGCAGTGTTTAAGCATTCATGTTAAAGTTAATACACTGAGCCATCATCAATCACAAATCTCTGCACACAAAGGGAGCAGAGTTTACTGCCCTCTGCATGACCTACATGTACATGTACTCCCACAAGTTCACATACGTAATGGGTCGCATAGACACCGTAGTATACGGTGAAGAATCTTTAACATATGGACCAATAAGAACTCAAGGAAAATGTTCATATATTGCTTGGAGTCTGCATCAAATCCACAATGTGAATGTTATAGTTAGTGCAAATATAAAAAATTTCCCATTGGTGGACAAAAAGTGCACTTTGAAGACGACACGTGAGTGCTCTTATTGACGTTGTTCTTTGACATTGTTAAGTGTATCGGGTGATGTAGGCTGGATGAGACATCACAACCATGATAGTTATTAAATCTTGTCTAGGCCTGGATTACTAACCCTGGTTGTTTGTTCTTAAATGATCAAGAATGTGAGTGGTATGTGTCACCAATAATTTGTGAAAGATGTATAGAGTGTCACAAACTCAATCATTCAATCAATATGTTGCTCAATAGCTGTTGAAAGGACCAACACCAAAAATGATTTCTTGAATATCTGACTTACAGTTTATACTATCCATGATGTAAATAGTCTTGATTCTTTCTTGTAGAGTATTCTGCACAGTGTCTACTCCAAAAGTAACCTGTGTGCCCCGTGAAAAAGATGCAATGGATATGGGTTTGTTGTATATTGTGTGAGCGATCCCCATTCAACAAGTCTAATTACTTTTCTTTTTCTTTCTAGTCAATCCAGTACTGTGAGACAAGTGTAATATCTAATAAGGTTTGTTTTCCTCTCAAACCTTTGTCTGAAATCTAATAGCCTCTCTTTCAATATCTTTGTCAACATCATTGCCACTAGAGAAGAGTCTAGCATTGACCACTCCTGAGGTGGTACTTTAAAAAGTGGCAACCCTAGTGATGAGTGTACTGTTGTAAAGGCCTGAGACTGTGAACCCGGGAATGCACCAAGTCGCTGTTAACAGGGCGCCGACGATTTAACACGGGCAGGTTTGTGTGTTTGCTTTGACTAGGGCTAGGGCTTGGTACAAGTATTGTTAAGGGTTATTGAAGGTTTAACCAAAAATGGTTCATGGGTGATAATATAATAACCTAGAAGGTATGTACAATGTACAGATCTCAACATGAAAGACTGAGTTGAAATGGAAAAGTTTGGCTTAGAAATAGTCCCAGTTTCTGGGTGAGGCTGAGAAATCCTTCATATCAGTAGTTATCATATGTTGTAATAATCAAATAAGAGATGCTTGAGAGCTGTTGGTCAATAGATGATTTGCATTGTTGTATGGTATGCCTTAGGACTGTAAGGGAGTTGTCATTGTTGAACATGAGAGGGTGGGAAAGCTGGTGGATGTTTGTGTAGCTGCACAGATGGTTCTCTGACTCACCCCACCCCCTCTTGTTGTTAGGTAATGCTCCACTTATTGACAATGAGATATTATCACATAATTATTGTTGAAATATCTGACTGCTAAAATGATCTATTGGAAGGTGTTGCTGACAATCCAAACTTGAACAGCTCTATGCAATGCAACTCTAGGTGGTACAAGGTTTCTTGCCCTGACAACTTTGAATCATGAATGAAGATTTATGGAGTATATTTTCAATCAAATGTCATTTCTCAGCAATATTTTCAAATATGTGAGTCATGTGAAAGATTAAATGACAAAAGTGAACAGGCTTACAAAGTTACTTCTTCTTGTTCTGTGAACTGCATTCTAACATTCCATACCTGGTACTTAAAGTGATGTTATGTGTTAAGATGTTCTCCTCCAGTTCCCGAGATGATGAAGTTCCTTAACGACTGCCCATTCTGTGTACATTGTGAAGCAAATTTCAGTATTCTTGTAATATAAACATTGTCAATATTTGCCTTTATCATGTTTGCTATGGTCATGATCAGATCTGTAAATTTCTTTCATCGACACATTTGAAGAATCAATATGATTTTTGGGCATCTTGCAATATGGTAGTATTGTGACTATACTGGATGAATATTCATGCTTTACATATTTTCACCAATTTTTCATTTCTACGAAATTCGTGAAAACATATACAGCGCAAAACAATGTGAATCTACTATAGAAAAAATGTAGATTGGGTGCCAAACAGTGTGCTCCTTAACATATTCATAATGTACATTCCATCTTTTAAATCTGTAATGGTGCATAGCAATAAATAAAAATCCCTGTTTCCATGGTCACAACAATATTATAATACCACAGCGAATAGTGCCAACACTTTTCAACATTGAAATGTCTATATAGCTTCCGGAATTTCCATTTTCTTCACAGCTTTCTGAAGGGAAGTGCAATGTATCTGAGATAAATCATATATCTTTCCATTAGGATACAAAGAAGAGTATATTAACTTGGTGGATACCATTGCTGAATAAATCTACCTTATCAAGTTAGATATTTCCTACATTTCTTATATATCCATGTGATACATAAATGGTTGTCATTGTGATGTTTAAAGTTTTCAACATGTAATGTACTCTTGATCATCCTCTTTATGGAATTAGTAAAGATGAAGCTATTTCCTCAGATATCTATGATAAAAACGTTTCTGGTAGAGCATTGCTGGGAATCTGCATCACTTGCTGTAGGATAGTTGCTGCTGCCTCCACACCCGTGTCCTGGACAGTCATCGTGTGGTGGTGTTTGTCCCTCGGTACTACTACTACTGCCACCACCTTCAGAGCTGAGGCCTTCCAAGGTAGAACTTCACTGTGGCCTCCTTACCATGCTGCTGCTGCTGCTGCTGCTGCTGCTGCTGCTGCTGCTGCTGCAGACACAGTGGTGGTGCCACCTGGTGGCTCATGTGTCAAACAGTCACGTGGACGGTGCTGTTTAAAGCACTGGGAACTAGGAGTGTGCTGTACATATTTGTTACCATGCTGTGTTACTTTAATATTGTAAATAGGAATAAAACATGGTGTTGTCAGTCTGCAGTTGGTTTACTTTTGTACTGATATGGTAGGACAAGTGAACTTTGCAATAGTGGCCCTTTGAAGCATAGACTACTGTCTCTCTTTGTAAGTCTTCCCTAATAACACAATCAAATACACAATGCATATTCAATTTTCAAAGCTCAAAGACTAGATTGCCTAGAAGTATCCAGATTAAAATTCCACGACAACTGGATCATCGCCCCAATGGAAGCACTAGCGCCCATTGTAATTTCCATTCAAAGGTAAGACTAGAATGCCTATTAGAGCTCTGATTTGAATTCTGTAAAAAGTTGGACCATGACCCCAGATGCACTTAGTGCCGTCAAAAATTGAGGGAATCCGCATCACGTAAAAGAACTAAATAATTTCTGGCTCAGCCAAAAAAGCTCCGATTTCAAATCCGTAAAAACCCACGTGACCGCTACAATGTCCTCTACACTGTGGATCCCTGTGCTGCCACCCAGCGGCCATAATAAAAAAAAGTAGTCGGCGCCGAAACGCATTTTATTCGCAAAAAAAAACTGATATCTTAAATTAGTAACTTCCTTAATAACGGGCCGATCGGAGAAATTCGACCGTCCACGCGTAGCCCCAGCTACACTGGACCCTGCTGCGTCACTGTATCCGGCCCCACTGCTATAGTAAACGAGCGGCGAGAGTCCGTAATCGCCGAGCGTCTAAAATCGTAGCTCGCTTAAAAATGCTCCGATCAGAATAATTCGACCGTCCACGCGTAGCCCCAGACACACTGAAGCCTACTGAATCACTGTATCCGGCCCAAGAGCCATAGTAAACGAGCGGCGAGAGTCCGTAATCGCCGAGAGTCTAAAATCATAGCTCGCTTAAAAATGCTCCGATCGGAGAAATTCGACCGTCCACGCGTAGCCCCAGACACACTGGACCCTGCTGCGTCACTGTATCCGACCCCAGAGCCATAGTAAACGTGCGGCGGGGGTCCGTAATCGCCGAGCGTCAAAATGAGGAAGTGAATAAATTAGTAAAATCTCAACCGGCCTGCCAAATCTCTGGCCAATAATCACACAGCTCTCCCCTCCCCCAACAACCCTGACAAGGCCCCTCTCGTGCTGCACAGGCAGTGAACATGAATTTCACACATTATCCACCAACCAGGAGAGGCCTGGCCCTTCAGTCTGACCTCAAAGGAGTACCACTATCCCACAATGCACCCCTGCCTGATTCCACTCTTCAACACTAGGGGGAGGCACCACATCCACTGCAGACGACATGCATGGCAAACCAAGCCAACACACCCCTCCTGTTGATACCAGGCCTGCATGGTCCTGACTTGTATCTCGGTGTGATTCATCATGGTACGGGTGATCAATTCTAGTTCCCAGACAACTCCTTAAACAATGGCAGGCTGGTGAGAGGAAGGTGACGACGTCCAGTTTGCCTACCTGGCCATCGCGGCCTACCTGGTGCTGGTGGCGCTGTGCTTCCTGGTCATGTGCTGCTGCTCCCGGCAGGGGGTGCGGGCCGTCAAGAACCAGGACGTGTCCGAGTCAGAGTACATGATCCACAAGGAGACCAAGGGCTTCCGCGTGCAGATCCTGGTGCTCATGTTCTTCTTCTACTTCCTCTACTCGGGCATGGAGGTCACCTACGGCGGCCTCATCATGACCTTCTCCGTCAAGTACCTGGGCTGGAGCAAGGCCGAGGGCACCCTGCTCACCTCCGTCTTCTGGGGTTCCTTCGCCCTCTCCCGCGGCATCTCCATCTTCTTCGGGGTGTGCCTGAGCCCGGCGCTCATGTTGATCGGGGACCTGGTGATGACCTGTCTGTCCTTGGCGGGGCTGGTGATGGCGCTGGACAGTAACCACATCATCCTGTGGTTCTGCACGGCCGTGCTCGGGGCCGGCATGGCCTCCATATTCCCCACCGGCATCACCTGGGCCGAACGCTACATGCGCATGACCGGTAAAGCCACCTCGGTGCTGGTGGTGGGCTCGGCGCTGGGGGAGATGTTGATGCCGGCGCTGACGGGCTACCTGTTTGAGACTAAAGGCCCCATGTGGCTGCTGTACATCATGTTGGGGGCCGGCCTCCTCTCTGCCGTGCTCTACATCATCATGCAGAACCTGGCCTCCAACAAAGGAGAGCGCTACGAGAAACTCACCCAGTGGCTGGGCTCCTCCAGCACCGACTCGGGCACCGAGGACCAGGACATGGAGATGGACTCGCTGGCCAGCAACTCCACCACCAACCTGCTGGAGGTCCTGTCCCCGACCTCCAACGGCAACGGGGGCAAGAAGAAAGTCAGCTTTAACCTGCCCAAAGATATCAACCCCAAGAGCATAGCAAACAAGTACCGACCTTCATTCCTGGGGAAAAACAGTGCGAAGCGAGATTAAAGGAACCAGTTGTTGGCCGGCAGGCTTCCGGCATGAAGCGGACTAAAGACGGTGCAGGAAGCCCTGCCGGTGTGTTCAAGGTGCTTCTCTGTGTCTCCTCACAGACTGGGTATAAGTGTGCTTACTGAGCGGGGAGGACACGCGCGTGCCGACCACCCCGACACAAGACGTAGTCATCTCAATGCACCTCACTCACCCACACAGCCTCACATCAAGGCAACCTGTCTAGCCCAGATCTGACAACACACACCCCGAGAAGGAATGAAATGATGCTTCTTTAGATCACAGTGCACACGGTTTACTTACTTTTCTCATCACATGAGGCATCGATATTTCACTGTTTGTGTTCAGGGTCAAAACTATGTCGCAAGTCACTTCAAGGTAATGTACTTAGATAGCCATGTTACATACTATCACCATTTGAAATGTTCTTGCTGCATAGACTTGATGTTCTACTTGTGCGTTGTGATCTGAATGTCATCATGTTCTTGTTTGTCATACTTTTAGCTGTGTTAACACCTCTTACTGCCCGGGGCTGACATGGTTCACCAATAGTTGCCACCGTCTGGTAGGCTCACAGCGCAGTGTTTTAGCATTCATGTTAAAGTTAATACACTGAGCCATCATCAATCACAAATCTCTGCACACAAAGGGAGCAGAGTTTACTGCCCTCTGCATGACCTACATGTACATGTACTCCCACAAGTTCACATACGTAATGGGTCGCATAGACACCGTAGTATACGGTGAAGAATCTTTAACATGTGGACCAATAAGAACTCAAGGAAAATGTTCATATATTGCTTGGAGTCTGCATCAAATCCACAATGTGAATGTTATAGTTAGTGCAAATATAAAAAATTTCCCATTGGTGGACAAAAAGTGCACTTTTGAAGACGACACGTGAGTGCTCTTATTGACGTTGTTCTTTGACATTGTTAAGTGTATCGGGTGATGTAGGCTGGATGAGACATCACAACCATGATAGTTATTAAATCTTGTCTAGGCCTGGATTACTAACCCTGGATGTTTGTTCTTAAATGATCAAGAATGTGAGTGGTATGTGTCACCAATAATTTGTGAAAGATGTATAGAGTGTCACAAACTCAATCATTCAATCAATATGTTGCTCAATAGCTGTTGAAAGGACCAACACCAAAAATGGTTTCTTGAATATCTGACTTACAGTTTATACTATCCATGATGTAAATAGTCTTGATTCTTTCTTGTAGAGTATTCTGCACAGTGTCTACTCTAAAAGTAACCTGTGTTCCCCGTGAAAAAGATGCAATGGATATGGGTTTGTTATATTGTGTTAGCGATCCCCATTCAACAAGTCTAATTACTTTTCTTTTTCTTTCTAGTCAATCCAGTACTGTGAGACAAGTGTAATATCTAATAAGGTTTGCTTTCCTCTCAAACCTTTGTCTGGAATCTAATAGCCTCTCTTTCAATATCTTTGTCAGTATCATTGCCGCTAGAGAAGAGTCTAGCATTGACCACTCCTGAGGTGGTACTTTAAGAAGTGGCAACCCTAGTGATGAGTGTACTGTTGTAAAGGCCTGAGACTGTGAACCCGGGAATGCACCAAGTCGCTGTTAACAGGGCGTCGACGATTTAACACGTGCAGGTTTGTGTGTTTGCTTTGACTAGGGCTAGGGCTTGGTACAAGTATTGTTAAGGATTACTGAAGGTTTAACCAAAAATGGTTCATGGGTGATAATATAATAACCTAGAAAGTATGTACAATGTACAGATCTCAACATGAAAGACTGAGTTGGAATGGAAAAGTTTGGCTTAGAAATAGTCCCAGTTTCTGGGTGAGGCTGAGAAATCCTTCATATCAGTAGTTATCATATGTTGTAATAATCAAATAAGAGATGCTTGAGAGTTGTGGGTCAATAGATGATTTGCATTGTTGTATGGTATGCCTTAGGACTGTAAGGGAGTTGTCATTGTTGAACACGAGAGGGTGGGAAAGCTGGTGGATGTTTGTGTAGCTGCACAGATGTTTCTCTGACTCACCCCACCCCCCTTGTTGTTAGGTAATGCTCCACTTATTGACAATGAGATATTATCACATAATTATTGTTGAAATATCTGACTGCTAAAATGATCTATTGGAAGGTGTTGCTGACAATCTAAACTTGAACAGCTCTATGCAATGCAACTCTAGGTGGTACAAGGTTTCTTGCCCTGACAACTTTGAATCATGAATGAAGATTTATGGAGTATATTTTCAATCAAATGTCATTTCTCAGCAATATTTTCAAATATGTGAGTCATGTGAAAGATTAAATGACAAAAGTGAACAGGCTTACAAAGTTACTTCTTCTTGTTCTGTGAACTGCATTCTAACATTCCATACCTGGTACTTAAAGTGATGTTATGTGTTAAGATGTTCTCCTCCTGTTCCCGAGATGATGAAGTTCCTCAACATCTGCTCATTCTGTGTACATTGTGGAGCAAATTTCAGTATTCTTGTAATATAAACATTGTCAATATTTGCCTTTATAATGTTTGCTATGGTCATGATCAGATCTGTAAATTTCTTTCATCGACAATTTTGAAGAATCAATATGATTTTTGGGCATCTTGCAATATGGTAGTATTGTGACTATACTGGATGAATATGCATGCTTTACATATTTTCACCAATTTTTTATTTCTACGAAATTCGTGAAAACATGTACAGCGCAAAACAATATAAATCTACTGTAGAAGAAATGTAGATTGGGTGCCAAACAGTGTGCTCCTTAACATATTCATGATGTACATTCCATCTTTTAAATCTGTAATGGTGCATAGCAATAAATAAAAATCACTGTTTCCATGGTCACAACAATATTGTAATACCACAGCGAATAGTGCCAACACTTTTCAACATTGAAATATATATAGCTTCCGGAATTTCCATTTTCTTCACAGCTTTCTGAAGGGAAGTGCCATGTATCTGAGATAAATCATATATCTTTCCGTTAGGATACAAAGAAGAGTATATTAACTTGGTGGATACCGTTGCTGAATAAATCTACCTTTATCAAGTTAGATATTTCCTACATTTCTTATATATCCATGTGATACATAAATGGTTGTCATTGTGATGTTTAAAGTTTTCAACACGTAATGTATTCTTGATCATCCTCTTTGTGGAATTAGAAAAGATGAAGCTATTTCCTCAGATATCTATGATAAAAACGTTTCTGGTAGAGCATTGCTGGGAATCTGCATCACTTGCTGTAGGATAGTTGCTGCTGCCTCCACACCCGTGTCCTGGACAGTCATCGTGTGGTGGTGTTTGTCCCTCGGTACTACTACTACTGCCACCACCTTCAGAGCTCAAGCCTTCCAAGGTAGAACTTCACTGTGGCCTCCTTACCATGCTGCTGCTGCTGCTGCTGCTGCTGCTGCTGCTGCTGCTGCTGCTGCTGCTGCTGCTGCTGCTGCTGCTGCTGCTGCTGCTGCTGCTGCTGCTGCTGCAGACACGGTGGTGGTGGTGGTGCCACCTGTTGGGTCATGTGTCAAAAAGTCACGTGGACGGTGCTGTTTAAAGCACTGGAACTAGGAGTGTGCTGTACATATTTGTTACCATGCTGTGTTACTTTAATACTGTAAATAGGAATAAACCATGGTGTTGTCAGTCTGCAGTTGGTTTACTTTTGTACTGATATGGTAGGACAAGTGAACTTTGCAATAGTGGCCCTTTGAACCATAGACTACTGTCTCTCTTTGTAAGTCTTCCCTAATAACACAATCAAATACACAATGCATATTCAATTTTCAAAGCTCAAAGACTAGATTGCCTAGAAGTATTCAGATTTAAATTCCACGACAACTGGATCATCGCCCCAATGGAAGCACTAGCGCCCATTGTAATTTCCATTCAAAGGTAAGACTAGAATGCCTATTAGAGCTCTGATTTGAATTCTGTAAAAAGTTGGACCATGACCCCAGATGCACTTATTGCCGTCAAAAATTGAGGGAATCCACATCACGTAAAAAGAACTATATAATTTCTGGCTCAGCCAAAAAAGCTCCGATTTCAAATCCGTAAAAACCCACGTGACCGCTACAAGGTCTTCTACACTGTGGATCCCTGTGCTGCCACCCAGCGGCCATAATAAAAAAAAGTAGTCGGCGCCAAAACACATTTTATTCGCAAAAAAAAAAAAAAACCTGATATTTTAAATTAGTAACTTCCTTAATAACGGGCCGATCGGAGAAATTCGACCGTCCACGCGTAGCCCCAGATACACTGGACCCTGCTGCGTCACTGTATCCGGCCCCAGGGCTATAGTAAACGAGCGGCGAAAGTCCGTAATCGCCGAGAGTCTAAAATCGTAGCTCGCTTAAAAATGCTCCGATCGGAGAAATTCGACCGTCCACGCGTAGCCCCAGACACACTGAAGCCTCCTGCATCACTGTATCCGACCCCAGAGCCATAGTAAACGAGCGGCGAGAGTCCGTAATCGCCGAGAGTCTAAAATCGTAGCTCGCTTAAAACTGCTCCGATCGGAGAAATTCGACCGTCCACGCGTAGCCCCAGACACACTGAAGCCTCCTGCATCACTGTATCCGACCCCAGAGCCATAGTAAACGTGCGGCGGGGGTCCGTAATCGCCGAGCGTCAAAAATGAGGAAGTGAATAACTTGGTTAAATCTCAACCGGCCTGCCAAATCTCTGGCCAATAATCACACAGCTCTCCCCTCCCCCAACAACCCTGACAAGGCCCCTCTCGTGCTGCACAGGCAGTGAACATGAATTTCACACATTATCCACCAACCAGGAGAGGCCTGGCCCTTCAGTCTGACCTCAAAGGAGTACCACTATCCCACAATGCACCCCTGCCTGATTCCACTCTTCAACACTAGGGGGAGGCACCACATCCACTGCAGACGACATGCATGGCAAACCAAGCCAACACACCCCTCCTGTTGATACCAGGCCTGCATGGTCCTGACTTGTATCTCGGTGTGATTCATCATGGTACGGGTGATCAATTCTACTTCCCAGACAACTCCTTAAACAATGGCAGGCTGGTGAGAGGAAGGTGACGACGTCCAGTTTGCCTACCTGGCCATCGCGGCCTACCTGGTGCTGGTGGCGCTGTGCTTCCTGGTCATGTGCTGCTGCTCCCGGCAGGGGGTGCGGGCCGTCAAGAACCAGGACGTGTCCGAGTCAGAGTACATGATCCACAAGGAGACCAAGGGCTTCCGCGTGCAGATCCTGGTGCTCATGTTCTTCTTCTACTTCCTCTACTCGGGCATGGAGGTCACCTACGGCGGCCTCATCATGACCTTCTCCGTCAAGTACCTGGGCTGGAGCAAGGCCGAGGGCACCCTGCTCACCTCCGTCTTCTGGGGCTCCTTCGCCCTCTCCCGCGGCATCTCCATCTTCTTCGGGGTGTGCCTGAGCCCGGCGCTCATGTTGATCGGGGACCTGGTGATGACCTGTCTGTCCTTGGCGGGGCTGGTGATGGCGCTGGACAGTAACCACATCATCCTGTGGTTCTGCACGGCCGTGCTCGGGGCCGGCATGGCCTCCATATTCCCCACCGGCATCACCTGGGCCGAACGCTACATGCGCATGACCGGCAAAGCCACCTCGGTGCTGGTGGTGGGGTCGGCGCTGGGGGAGATGTTGATGCCGGCGCTGACAGGCTACCTGTTTGAGACTAAAGGCCCCATGTGGCTGCTGTACATCATGTTGGGGGCCGGCCTCCTCTCTGCCGTGCTCTACATCATCATGCAGAACCTGGCCTCCAACAAAGGAGAGCGCTACGAGAAACTCACCCAGTGGCTGGGCTCCTCCAGCACTGACTCGGGCACCGAGGACCAGGACATGGAGATGGACTCGCTGGCCAGCAACTCCACCACCAACCTGCTGGAGGTCCTGTCCCCGACCTCCAACGGCAACGGGGGCAAGAAGAAAGTCAGCTTTAACCTGCCCAAAGATATCAACCCCAAGAGCATAGCAAACAAGTACCGACCTTCATTCATGGGGAAAAACAGTGCGAAGCGAGATTAAAGGAACCAGTTGTTGGCCGGCAGGCTTCCGGCACGAGGCGGACTAAAGACGGTGCAGGAAGCCCTGCCGGTGTGTTCAAGGTGCTTCTCTGTGTCTCCTCACAGACTGGGTATAAGTGTGCTTACTGAGCGGGGAGGACACACGCGTGCCGACCACCCCGACACAAGACGTAGTCATCTCAATGCACCTCACTCACCCACACATCCTCACATCAAGGCAACCTGTCTAGCCCAGATCTGACAACACACACCCCGAGAAGGAATGAAATGATGCTTCTTTAGATCACAGTGCACACGGTTTACTTGCTTTTCTCATCACATGAGGCATCGATATTTCACTGCTTGTGTTCAGGGTCAAAACTATGTCACAAGTCACTTCAAGGTAATGTACTTAGATAGCCATGTTACATACTATCACCATTTGAAATGTTCTTGCTGCATAGACTTGATGTTCTACTTGTGCATTGTGATCTGAATGTCATCATGTTCTTGTTTGTCATACTTTTAGCTGTGTTCACACCTCTTACTGACCGGGGCTGACATGGTTCACCAATAGTTGCCACCGTCTGGTAGGCTCACAGCGCAGTGTTTCAGCATTCATGTTAAAGTTAACACACTGAGCCATCATCAATCACAAATCTCTGCACACAAAGGGAGCAGAGTTTACTGCCCTCTGCATGACCTACATGTACATGTACTCCCACAAGTTCACATACGTAATGGGTCGCATAGACACCGTAGTATACGGTGAAGAATCTTTAACATGTGGACCAATAAGAACTCAAGGAAAATGTTCATATATTGCTTGGAGTCTGCATCAAATCCACAATGTGAATGTGAATGTGAATGTTATGGTTATAAATATAAAAAATTTCCCATTGGTGGACAAAAAGTGCACTTTTGAAGACGACACGTGAGTGCTCTTATTGACGTTGTTCTTTGACATTGTTAAGTGTATCGGGTGGTGTAGGCTGGATGAGACATCACAACCATGATAGTTATTAAATCTTGTCTAGGCCTGGATTACTAACCCTGGTTGTTTGTTCTTAAATGATCATGAATGTGAGTGGTATGTGTCACCAATAATTTGTGAAAGATGTATAGAGTGTCACAAACTCAATCATTCAATCAATATGTTGCTCAATAGCTGTTGAAAGGACCAACACCAAAAATGGTTTCTTGAATATCTGACTTACAGTTTATACTATCCATGATGTAAATAGTCTTGATTCTTTCTTGTAGAGTATTCTGCACAGTGTCTACTCTAAAAGTAACCTGTGTGCCCTGTGAAAAAGATGCAATGGATATGGGTTTGTTATATTGTGTTAGCGATCCCCATTCAACAAGTCTAATTACTTTTCTTTTTCTTTCTAGTCAATCCAGTACTGTGAGACAAGTGTAATATCTAATAAGGTTTGCTTTCCTCTCAAACCTTTGTCTGGAATCTAAGAGCCTCTCTTTTTATATCTTTGTCAATATCATTGCCACTAGAGAAGAGTCTAGCATTGACCACTCCTGAGGTGGTACTTTAAAAAGTGGCAACCCTAGTGATGAGTGTACTGTTGTAAAGGCCTGAGACTGTGAACCCGGGAATGCACCAAGGTGCTGTTAACAGGGCGCCGACAATTTAACACGGGCAGGTTTGTGTGTTTGCTTTTACTAGGGCTAGGGCTTGGTACAAGTATTGTTAAGGGATACTGACGGTTTAACCAAAAATGGTTCATGGGTGATAATATAATAACCTAGAAAGTATGTACAATGTACAGATCTCAACATGAAAGACTGAGTTGGAATGGAAAAGTTTGGCTTAGAAATAGTCCCAGTTTCTGGGTGAGGCTGAGAAATCCTTCATATCAGTAGTTGTCATATGTTGTAATAATCAAATAAGAGATGCTTGAGAGTTGTGGGTCAATAGATGATTTGCATTGTTGTATGGTATGCCTTAGGACTGTAAGGGAGTTGTCATTGTTGAACATGAGAGGGTGGTGGGAAAGCTGGTGGATGTTTGTGTAGCTGCACAGATGTTTCTCTGACTCACCTACCCCACCCCCCTTGTTGTTAGGTAATGCTCCACTTATTGACAATGAGATATTATCACATAATTATTGTTGAAATATCTGACTGCTAAAATGATCTATTGGAAGGTGTTGCTGACAATCTAAACTTGAACAGCTCTATGCAATGCAGCTCTAGGTGGTACAAGGTTTCTTGCCCTGACAACTTTGAATCACGAATGAAGATTTTATGGAGTATATTTTCAATCAAATGTCATTTCTCAGCAATATTTTCAAATATGTGAGTCATGTGAAAGATTAGATGACAAAAGTGAACAAGCTTACAAAGTTACTTCTTCTTGTTCTGTGAACTGCATTCTAACATTCCATACCTGGTACTTAAAGTGATGTTATGTGTTAAGATGTTCTCCTCCTGTTCCCGAGATGATGAAGTTCGACTGCCCATTCTGTGTACATTGTGAAGCAAATTTCAGTATTCTTGTAATATAAACATTGTCAATATTTGCCTTTATAATGTTTGCTATGGTCATGATCAGATCTGTAAATTTCTTTCGACAATTTTGAAAAATCAATATGATTTTTGGGCATCTTGCAATATGGTAGTATTGTGACTATACTGGATGAATATTCATGCTTTACATATTTTCACCAATTTTTCATTTCTACGAACTTCGTGAAAACATGTACAGCGCAAAACAATATGAATCTACTGTAGAAGAAATGTAGATTGGGTGCCAAACAGTGTGCTCCTTAACATATTCATGATGTACATTCCATCTTTTAAATCTGTAATGGTGCATAGCAATAAATAAAAATCCCTGTTTCCATGGTCACAACAATATTGTAATACCACAGCGAATAGTGCCAACACTTTTCAACATTGAAATATATATAGCTTCCGGAATTTCCATTTTCTTCACAGCTTTCTGAAGGGAAGTGCCATGTATCTGAGATATATCATATATCTTTCCGTTAGGATACAAAGAAGAGCATATTAACTTGGTGGATACCATTGCTGAATAAATCTACCTTTATCAAGTTAGATATTTCCTACATTTCTTATATATCCATGTGATACATAAATGGTTGTCATTGTGATGTTTAAAATTTTCAACATGTCATGTATTCTTGATCATCCTCTTTATGGAATTAGTAAAGATGAAGCTCTTTCCTCAGATATCTATTATAAAAACGTTTCTGGTAGAGCATTGCTGGGAATCTGCATCACTTGCTGTAGGATAGTTGCTGCTGCCTCCACACCCGTGTCCTGGACAGTCATCGTGTGGTGGTGTTTGTCCCTCGGTACTACTACTACTACTGCCACCACCTTCAGAGCTGAAGCCTTCCAAGGTAGAACTTCACTGTGGCCTCCTTACCATGCTGTCTGCTGCTGCTGCTGCTGCTGCTGCTGCTGCTGCAGACACTGTGGTGGTGGTGCCACCTGGTGGGTCATGTGTCAAACAGTCACGTGGACGGTGCTGTTTAAAGCACTGGGAACTAGGAATGTGCTGTACATATTTGTTACCATGCTGTGTTACTTTAATACTGTAAATAGGAATAAACCATGGTGTTGTCAGTCTGCAGTTGGTTTACTTTTGTACTGATATGGTAGGACAAGTGAACTTTGCAATAGTGGCCCTTTGAACCATAGACTACTGTCTCTCTTTGTAAGTCTTCCCTAATAACACAATCAAATACACAATGCATATTCAATTTTCAAAGCTCAAAGACTAGATTGCCTAGAAGTATTCAGATTTAAATTCCACGACAACTGGATCATCGCCCCAATGGAAGCACTAGCGCCCATTGTAATTTGCATTCAAAGGTAAGACTAGAATGCCTATTAGAGCTCTGATTTGAATTCTGTAAAAAGTTGGACCATGACCCCAGATGCACTTATTGCCGTCAAAAATTGAGGGAATCCACATCACGTAAAAGAAATATATAATTTCTGGCTCAGCCAAAAAAGCTCCGATTTCAAATCCGTAAAAACCCACGTGACCGCTACAAGGTCCTCTACACTGTGGATCCCTGTGCTGCCACCCAGCGGCCATAATAAAAAAAAGTAGTCGGCGCCAAAACACATTTTATTCGCAAAAAAAACAAAAAACCCTGATATTTTAAATTAGTAACTTCCTTAATAACGGGCCGATCGGAGAAATTCGACCGTCCACGCGTAGCCCCAGATACACTGGACCCTGCTGCGTCACTGTATCCGGCCCCAGGGCTATAGTAAACGAGCGGCGAGAGTCCGTAATCGCCGAGCGTCTAAAATCGTAGCTCGCTTAAAAATGCTCCGATCGGAGAAATTCGACCGTCCACGCGTAGCCCCAGACACACTGAAGCCTACTGAATCACTGCATCCGACCCCAGAGCCATACTCAACGAGCAGCGAGAGTCCGTAATCGCCGAGAGTCTAAAATCGTAGCTCGCTTAAAAATGCTCCGATCGGAGAAATTCGACCGTCCACGCGTAGCCCCAGACACACTGAAGCCTCCTGCATCACTGTATCCGACCCCAGAGCCATAGTAAACGTGCGGCGGGGGTCTGTAATCGCCGAGCGTCAAAAATGAGGAAGTGAATAACTTGGTTAAATCTCAACCGGCCTGCCAAATCTCTGGCCAATAATCACACAGCTCTCCCCTCCCCCAACAACCCTGACAAGGCCCCTCTCGTGCTGCACAGGCAGTGAACATGAATTTCACACATTATCCACCAACCAGGAGAGGCCTGGCCCTTCAGTCTGACCTCAAAGGAGTACCACTATCCCACCATGCACCCTGCCTGATTCCACTCTTCAACACTAGGGGGAGGCACCACATCCACTGCAGACGACATGCATGGCAAACCAAGCCAACACACCCCTCCTGTTGATACCAGGCCTGCATGGTCCTGACTTGTATCTCGGTGTGATTTATCATGGTACGGGTGATCGAGTTCAGTTCCCAGACAACTCCTTAAACGATGGCAGGATGGTGAGAGGAAGGTGACCGACGTCCAGTTTGCCTACCTGGCCATCGCGGCCTACCTGGTGCTGGTGGCGCTGTGCTTCCTGGTCATGTGCTGCTGCTCCCGGCAGGGGGTGCGGGCCGTCAAGAACCAGGACGTGTCCGAGTCAGAGTACATGATCCACAAGGAGACCAAGGGCTTCCGCGTGCAGATCCTGGTGCTCATGTTCTTCTTCTACTTCCTCTACTCGGGCATGGAGGTCACCTACGGCGGCCTCATCATGACCTTCTCCGTCAAGTACCTGGGCTGGAGCAAGGCCGAGGGCACCCTGCTCACCTCCGTCTTCTGGGGCTCCTTCGCCCTCTCCCGCGGCATCTCCATCTTCTTCGGGGTGTGCCTGAGCCCGGCGCTCATGTTGATCGGGGACCTGGTGATGACCTGTCTGTCCTTGGCGGGGCTGGTGATGGCGCTGGACAGTAACCACATCATCCTGTGGTTCTGCACGGCCGTGCTCGGGGCCGGCATGGCCTCCATATTCCCCACCGGCATCACCTGGGCCGAACGCTACATGCGCATGACCGGCAAAGCCACCTCGGTGCTGGTGGTGGGGTCGGCGCTGGGGGAGATGTTGATGCCGGCGCTGACGGGCTACCTGTTTGAGACTAAAGGCCCCATGTGGCTGCTGTACATCATGTTGGGGGCCGGCCTCCTCTCTGCCGTGCTCTACATCATCATGCAGAACCTGGCCTCCAACAAAGGAGAGCGCTACGAGAAACTCACCCAGTGGCTGGGCTCCTCCAGCACCGACTCGGGCACCGAGGACCAGGACATGGAGATGGACTCGCTGGCCAGCAACTCCACCACCAACCTGCTGGAGGTCCTGTCCCCGACCTCCAACGGCAACGGGGGCAAGAAGAAAGTCAGCTTTAACCTGCCCAAAGATATCAACCCCAAGAGCATAGCAAACAAGTACCGACCTTCATTCCTGGGGAAAAACAGTGCGAAGCGAGATTAAAGGAACCAGTTGTTGGCCGGCAGGCTTCCGGCATGAAGCGGACTAAAGACGGTGCAGGAAGCCCTGCCGGTGTGTTCAAGGTGCTTCTCTGTGTCTCCTCACAGACTGGGTATAAGTGTGCTTACTGAGCGGGGAGGACACACGCGTGCCGACCGCCCCGACACAAGACGTAGTCATCTCAATGCACCTCACTCACCCACACATCCTCACATCAAGGCAACCTGTCTAGCCTAGATCTGACAACACACACCCCGAGAAGGAATGAAATGATGCTTCTTTAGATCACAGTGCACACGGTTTACTTACTTTTCTCATCACATGAGGCATCGATATTTTACTGTTTGTGTTCAGGGTCAAAACTATGTCACAAGTCACTTCAAGGTAATGTACTTAGATAGCCATGTTACATACTATCACCATTTGAAATGTTCTTGCTGCATAGACTTGATGTTCTACTTGTGCGTTGTGATCTGAATGTCATCATGTTCTTGTTTGTCATACTTTTAGCTATGTTAACACCTCTTACTGCCCGGGGCTGACATGGTTCACCAATAGTTGCCACCGTCTGGTAGGCTCACAGGGCAGTGTTTTAGCATTCATGTTAAAGTTAATACACTGAGCCATCATCAATCACAAATCTCTGCACACAAAGGGAGCAGAGTTTACTGCCCTCTGCATGACCTACATGTACATGTACTCCCACAAGTTCACATACGTAATGGGTCGCATAGACACCGTAGTATACGGTGAAGAATCTTTAACATGTGGACCAATAAGAACTCAAGGAAAATGTTCATATATTGCTTGGAGTCTGCATCAAATCCACAATGTGAATGTTATAGTTAGTGCAAATATAAAAAATTTCCCATTGGTGGACAAAAAGTGCACTTTTGAAGACGACACGTGAGTGCTCTTATTGACGTTGTTCTTTGACATTGTTAAGTGTATCGGGTGATGTAGGCTGGATGAGACATCACAACCATGATAGTTATTAAATCTTGTCTAGGCCTGGATTACTAACCCTGGTTGTTTGTTCTTAAATGATCAAGAATGTGAGTGGTATGTGTCACCAATAATTTGTGAAAGATGTATAGAGTGTCACAAACTCAATCATTCAATCAATATGTTGCTCAATAGCTGTTGAAAGGACCAACACCAAAAATGATTTCTTGAATATCTGACTTACAGTTTATACTATCCATGATGTAAATAGTCTTGATTCTTTCTTGTAGAGTATTCTGCACAGTGTCTACTCTAAAAGTAACCTGTGTGCCCCGTGAAAAAGATGCAATGGATATGGGTTTGTTATATTGTGTTAGCGATCCCCATTCAACAAGTCTAATTACTTTTCTTTTTCTTTCTAGTCAATCCAGTACTGTGAGACAAGTGTAATATCTAATAAGGTTTGCTTTCCTCTCAAACCTTTGTCTGGAATCTAAGAGCCTCTCTTTTTATATCTTTGTCAATATCATTGCCACTAGAGAAGAGTCTAGCATTGACCACTCCTGAGGTGGTACTTTAAAAAGTGGCAACCCTAGTGATGAGTGTACTGTTGTAAAGGCCTGAGACTGTGAACCCGGGAATGCACCAAGGTGCTGTTAACAGGGCGCCGACAATTTAACACGGGCAGGTTTGTGTGTTTGCTTTTACTAGGGCTAGGGCTTGGTACAAGTATTGTTAAGGGATACTGACGGTTTAACCAAAAATGGTTCATGGGTGATAATATAATAACCTAGAAAGTATGTACAATGTACAGATCTCAACATGAAAGACTGAGTTGGAATGGAAAAGTTTGGCTTAGAAATAGTCCCAGTTTCTGGGTGAGGCTGAGAAATCCTTCATATCAGTAGTTGTCATATGTTGTAATAATCAAATAAGAGATGCTTGAGAGTTGTGGGTCAATAGATGATTTGCATTGTTGTATGGTATGCCTTAGGACTGTAAGGGAGTTGTCATTGTTGAACATGAGAGGGTGGTGGGAAAGCTGGTGGATGTTTGTGTAGCTGCACAGATGTTTCTCTGACTCACCTACCCCACCCCCCTTGTTGTTAGGTAATGCTCCACTTATTGACAATGAGATATTATCACATAATTATTGTTGAAATATCTGACTGCTAAAATGATCTATTGGAAGGTGTTGCTGACAATCTAAACTTGAACAGCTCTATGCAATGCAACTCTAGGTGGTACAAGGTTTCTTGCCCTGACAACTTTGAATCACGAATGAAGATTTTATGGAGTATATTTTCAATCAAATGTCATTTCTCAGCAATATTTTCAAATATGTGAGTCATGTGAAAGATTAGATGACAAAAGTGAACAAGCTTACAAAGTTACTTCTTCTTGTTCTGTGAACTGCATTCTAACATTCCATACCTGGTACTTCTTAAAGTGATGTTATGTGTTAAGATGTTCTCCTCCTGTTCCCGAGATGATGAAGTTCCTCAACGACTGCCCATTCTGTGTACATTGTGAAGCAAATTTCAGTATTCTTGTAATATAAACATTGTCAATATTTGCCTTTATAATGTTTGCTATGGTCATGATCAGATCTGTAAATTTCTTTCATCCACAATTTTGAAGAATCAATATGATTTTTGGGCATCTTGCAATATGGTAGTATTGTGACTATACTGGATGAATATTCATGCTTTACATATTTTCACCAATTTTTCATTTCTACGAAATTCGTGAAAACATGAACAGCGCAAAACAATATGAATCTACTGTAGAAAAAATGTAGATTGGGTGCCAAACAGTGTGCTCCTTAACATATTCATAATGTACATTCCATATTTTAAATCGGTAATGGTGCATAGCAATAAATAAAAATCCCTGTTTCCATGGTCACAACAATATTATAATACCACAGCGAATAGTGCCAACACTTTTCAACATTGAAATATATATATAGCTTCCGGAATTTCCATTTTCTTCACAGCTTTCTGAAGGGAAGTGCCATGTATCTGAGATAAATCATATATCTTTCCGTTAGGATACAAAGAAGAGCATATTAACTTGGTGGATACCATTGCTGAATAAATCTACCTTTATCAAGTTAGATATTTCCTACATTTCTTATATATCCATGTGATACATAAATGGTTGTCATTGTGATGTTTAAAGTTTTCAACATGTAATGTATCCTTGATCATCCTCTTTATGGAATTAGTAAAGATGAAGCTATTTCCTCAGATATCTATTATAAAAACGTTTCTGGTAGAGCATTGCTGGGAATCTGCATCACTTGCTGTAGGATAGTTGCTGCTGCCTCCACACCCGTGTCCTGGACAGTCATCGTGTGGTGGTGTTTGTCCCTCTGTACTACTACTACTGCCACCACCTTCAGAGCTGAAGCCTTCCAAGGTAGAACTTCACTGTGGCCTCCTTACCATGCTGCCTGCTGCTGCTGCTACTGCTGCTGCTGCTGCTGCTGCTGCTGCTGCTGCTGCTGCAGACACTGTGGTGGTGGTGCCACCTGGTGGGTCATGTGTCAAACAGTCACGTGGACGGTGCTGTTTAAAGCACTGGGAACTAGGAGTGTGCTGTACATATTTGTTACCATGCTGTGTTACTTTAATACTGTAAATAGGAATAAACCATGGTGTTGTCAGTCTGCAGTTGGTTTACTTTTGTACTGATATGGTAGGACAAGTGAACTTTGCAATAGTGGCCCTTTGAACCATAGACTACTGTCTCTCTTTGTAAGTCTTCCCTAATAACACAATCAAATACACAATGCATGTTCAATTTTCAAAGCTCAAAGACTAGATTGCCTAGAAGTATTCAGATTTAAATTCCACGACAACTGGATCATCGCCCCAATGGAAGCACTAGCGCCCATTGTAATTTCCATTCAAAGGTAAGACTAGAATGCCTATTAGGGCTCTGATTTGAATTCTGTAAAAAGTTGGACCATGACCCCAGATGCACTTATTGCCGTCAAAAATTGAGGGAATCCACATCACGTAAAAGAACTATATAATTTCTGGCTCAGCCAAAAAAGCTCCGATTTCAAATCCGTAAAAACCCACGTGACTGCTACAAGGTCCTCTACACTGTGGATCCCTGTGCTGCCACCCAGCGGCCATAATAAAAAAAAGTAGTCGGCGCCAAAACACATTTTATTCGCAAAAAAAACCAAAAACCTGATATTTTAAATTAGTAACTTCCTTAATAACGGGCCGATCGGAGAAATTCGACCGTCCACGCGTAGCCCCAGATACACTGGACCCTGCTGCGTCACTGTATCCGGCCCCAGGGCTATAGTAAACGAGCGGCGAGAGTCCGTAATCGCCGAGCGTCTAAAATCGTAGCTCGCTTAAAAATGCTCCGATCGGAGAAATTCGACCGTCCACGCGTAGCCCCAGACACACTGAAGCCTACTGAATCACTGTATCCGACCCCAGAGCCATAGTAAACGAGCGGCGAGAGTCCGTAATCGCCGAGAGTCTAAAATCGTAGCTCGCTTAAAAATGCTCCGATCGGAGAAATTCGACCGTCCACGCGTAGCCCCAGACACACTGAAGCCTCCTGCATCACTGTATCCGACCCCAGAGCCATAGTAAACGTGCGGCGGGGGTCCGTAATCGCCGAGCGTCAAAAATGAGGAAGTGAATAACTTGGTTAAATCTCAACCGGCCTGCCAAATCTCTGGCCAATAATCACACAGCTCTCCCCTCCCCCAACAACCCTGACAAGGCCCCTCTCGTGCTGCACAGGCAGTGAACATGAATTTCACACATTATCCACCAACCAGGAGAGGCCTGGCCCTTCAGTCTGACCTCAAAGGAGTACCACTATCCCACAATGCACCCCTGCCTCATTCCACTCTTCAACACTAGGGGGAGGCACCACATCCACTGCAGACGACATGCATGGCAAACCAAGCCAACACACCCCTCCTGTTGATACCAGGCCTGCATGGTCCTGACTTGTATCTCGGTGTGATTCATCATGGTACGGGTGATCAATTCTAGTTCCCAGACAACTCCTTAAACAATGGCAGGCTGGTGAGAGGAAGGTGACGACGTCCAGTTTGCCTACCTGGCCATCGCGGCCTACCTGGTGCTGGTGGCGCTGTGCTTCCTGGTCATGTGCTGCTGCTCCCGGCAGGGGGTGCGGGCCGTCAAGAACCAGGACGTGTCCGAGTCAGAGTACATGATCCACAAGGAGACCAAGGGCTTCCGCGTGCAGATCCTGGTGCTCATGTTCTTCTTCTACTTCCTTTACTCGGGCATGGAGGTCACCTACGGTGGCCTCATCATGACCTTCTCCGTCAAGTACCTGGGCTGGAGCAAGGCCGAGGGCACCCTGCTTACCTCCGTCTTCTGGGGCTCCTTCGCCCTCTCCCGCGGCATCTCCATCTTCTTCGGGGTGTGCCTGAGCCCGGCGCTCATGTTGATCGGGGACCTGGTGATGACCTGTCTGTCCTTGGCGGGGCTGGTGATGGCGCTGGACAGTAACCACATCATCCTGTGGTTCTGCACGGCCGTGCTCGGGGCCGGCATGGCCTCCATATTCCCCACCGGCATCACCTGGGCCGAACGCTACATGCGCATGACCGGCAAAGCCACCTCGGTGCTGGTGGTGGGGTCGGCGCTGGGGGAGATGTTGATGCCGGCGCTGACGGGCTACCTGTTTGAGACTAAAGGCCCCATGTGGCTGCTGTACATCATGTTGGGGGCCGGCCTCCTGTCTGCCGTGCTCTACATCATCATGCAGAACCTGGCCTCCAACAAAGGAGAGCGCTACGAGAAACTCACCCAGTGGCTGGGCTCCTCCAGCACTGACTCGGGCACCGAGGACCAGGACATGGAGATGGACTCGCTGGCCAGCAACTCCACCACCAACCTGCTGGAGGTCCTGTCCCCGACCTCCAACGGCAACGGGGGCAAGAAGAAAGTCAGCTTTAACCTGCCCAAAGATATCAACCCCAAGAGCATAGCAAACAAGTACCGACCTTCATTCATGGGGAAAAACAGTGCGAAGCGAGATTAAAGGAACCAGTTGTTGGCCGGCAGGCTTCCGGCACGAGGCGGACTAAAGACGGTGCAGGAAGCCCTGCCGGTGTGTTCAAGGTGCTTCTCTGTGTCTCCTCACAGACTGGGTATAAGTGTGCTTACTGAGCGGGGAGGACACACGCGTGCCGACCACCCCGACACAAGACGTAGTCATCTCAATGCACCTCACTCACCCACACATCCTCACATCAAGGCAACCTGTCTAGCCCAGATCTGACAACACACACCCCGAGAAGGAATGAAATGATGCTTCTTTAGATCACAGTGCACACGGTTTACTTGCTTTTCTCATCACATGAGGCATCGATATTTCACTGCTTGTGTTCAGGGTCAAAACTATGTCACAAGTCACTTCAAGGTAATGTACTTAGATAGCCATGTTACATACTATCACCATTTGAAATGTTCTTGCTGCATAGACTTGATGTTCTACTTGTGCATTGTGATCTGAATGTCATCATGTTCTTGTTTGTCATACTTTTAGCTGTGTTCACACCTCTTACTGACCGGGGCTGACATGGTTCACCAATAGTTGCCACCGTCTGGTAGGCTCACAGCGCAGTGTTTCAGCATTCATGTTAAAGTTAACACACTGAGCCATCATCAATCACAAATCTCTGCACACAAAGGGAGCAGAGTTTACTGCCCTCTGCATGACCTACATGTACATGTACTCCCACAAGTTCACATACGTAATGGGTCGCATAGACACCGTAGTATACGGTGAAGAATCTTTAACATGTGGACCAATAAGAACTCAAGGAAAATGTTCATATATTGCTTGGAGTCTGCATCAAATCCACAATGTGAATGTGAATGTGAATGTTATGGTTATAAATATAAAAAATTTCCCATTGGTGGACAAAAAGTGCACTTTTGAAGACGACACGTGAGTGCTCTTATTGACGTTGTTCTTTGACATTGTTAAGTGTATCGGGTGGTGTAGGCTGGATGAGACATCACAACCATGATAGTTATTAAATCTTGTCTAGGCCTGGATTACTAACCCTGGTTGTTTGTTCTTAAATGATCATGAATGTGAGTGGTATGTGTCACCAATAATTTGTGAAAGATGTATAGAGTGTCACAAACTCAATCATTCAATCAATATGTTGCTCAATAGCTGTTGAAAGGACCAACACCAAAAATGGTTTCTTGAATATCTGACTTACAGTTTATACTATCCATGATGTAAATAGTCTTGATTCTTTCTTGTAGAGTATTCTGCACAGTGTCTACTCTAAAAGTAACCTGTGTGCCCTGTGAAAAAGATGCAATGGATATGGGTTTGTTATATTGTGTTAGCGATCCCCATTCAACAAGTCTAATTACTTTTCTTTTTCTTTCTAGTCAATCCAGTACTGTGAGACAAGTGTAATATCTAATAAGGTTTGCTTTCCTCTCAAACCTTTGTCTGGAATCTAAGAGCCTCTCTTTTTATATCTTTGTCAATATCATTGCCACTAGAGAAGAGTCTAGCATTGACCACTCCTGAGGTGGTACTTTAAAAAGTGGCAACCCTAGTGATGAGTGTACTGTTGTAAAGGCCTGAGACTGTGAACCCGGGAATGCACCAAGGTGCTGTTAACAGGGCGCCGACAATTTAACACGGGCAGGTTTGTGTGTTTGCTTTTACTAGGGCTAGGGCTTGGTACAAGTATTGTTAAGGGATACTGACGGTTTAACCAAAAATGGTTCATGGGTGATAATATAATAACCTAGAAAGTATGTACAATGTACAGATCTCAACATGAAAGACTGAGTTGGAATGGAAAAGTTTGGCTTAGAAATAGTCCCAGTTTCTGGGTGAGGCTGAGAAATCCTTCATATCAGTAGTTGTCATATGTTGTAATAATCAAATAAGAGATGCTTGAGAGTTGTGGGTCAATAGATGATTTGCATTGTTGTATGGTATGCCTTAGGACTGTAAGGGAGTTGTCATTGTTGAACATGAGAGGGTGGGAAAGCTGGTGGATGTTTGTGTAGCTGCACAGATGGTTCTCTGACTCACCCCACCCCCTCTTGTTGTTAGGTAATGCTCCACTTATTGACAATGAGATATTATCACATAATTATTGTTGAAATATCTGACTGCTAAAATGATCTATTGGAAGGTGTTGCTGACAATCTAAACTTGAACAGCTCTATGCAATGCAACTCTAGGTGGTACAAGGTTTCTTGCCCTGACAACTTTGAATCATGAATGAAGATTTATGGAGTATATTTTCAATCAGATGTCATTTCTCAGCAATATTTTCAAATATGTGAGTCATGTGAAAGATTACATGACAAAAGTGAACAGGCTTACAAAGTTACTTCTTCTTGTTCTGTGAACTGCATTCTAACATTCCATACCTGGTACTTAAAGTGATGTTATGTGTAAAGATGTTCTCCTCCTGTTCCCGAGATGATGAAGTTCCTCAACGACTGCCCATTCTGTGTACATTGTGAAGCAAATTTCAGTATTCTTGTAATATAAACATTGTCAATATTTGCCTTTATAATGTTTGCTATGGTCATGATCAGATCTGTAAATTTCTTTCATCGACAATTTTGAAGAATCAATATGATTTTTGGGCATCTTGCAATATGGTAGTATTGTGACTATACTGGATGAATATTCATGCTTTACATATTTTCACCAATTTTTCATTTCTACGAAATTCGTGAGAACATGTACAGCGCAAAACAATATGAATCTACTGTAGAAAAAATGAAGATTGGGTGCCAAACAGTGTGCTCCTTAACATATTCATGATGTACATTCCATCTTTGAAATCTGTAATGGTGCATAGCAATAAATAAAAATCCCTGTTTCCATGGTCACAACAATATTATAATACCCCAGCGAATAGTGCCAACACTTTTCAACATTGAAATATATATAGCTTCCGGAATTTCCATTTTCTTCACAGCTTTCTGAAGGGAAGTGCCATGTATCTGAGATAAATCATATATCTTTCCGTTAGGATACAAAGAAGAGTATATTAACTTGGTGGATACCGTTGCTGAATAAATCTACCTTTATCAAGTTAGATATTTCCTACATTTCTTATATATCCATGTGATACATTAATGGTTGTCATTGTGATGTTTAAAGTTTTCAACATGTAATGTATCCTTGATCATCCTCTTTATGGAATTAGTAAAGATGAAGCTCTTTCCTCAGATATCTATGATAAAAACGTTTCTGGTAGAGCATTGCTGGGAATCTGCATCACTTGCTGTAGGATAGTTGCTGCTGCCTCCACACCCGTGTCCTGGACAGTCATTGTGTGGTGGTGTTTGTCCCTCGGTACTACTACTACTACAGCCACCACCTTCAGAGCTGAAGCCTTCCAAGGTAGAACTTCACTGTGGCCTCCTTACCATGCTGTCTGCTGCTGCTGCTGCTGCTGCTGCTGCTGCTGCTGCTGCTGCTGCTGCTGCTGCTGCTGCTGCTGCTGCTGCTGCAGACACTGTGGTGGTGGTGGGTCATGTGTCAAACAGTCACGTGGACGGTGCTGTTTAAAGCACTGGGAACTAGGAATGTGCTGTACATATTTGTTACCATGCTGTGTTACTTTAATACTGTAAATAGGAATAAACCATGGTGTTGTCAGTCTGCAGTTGGTTTACTTTTGTACTGATATGGTAGGACAAGTGAACTTTGCAATAGTGGCCCTTTGAACCATAGACTACTGTCTCTCTTTGTAAGTCTTCCCTAATAACACAATCAAATACACAATGCATATTCAATTTTCAAAGCTCAAAGACTAGATTGCCTAGAAGTATTCAGATTTAAATTCCACGACAACTGGATCATCGCCCCAACGGAAGCACTAGCGCCCATTGTAATTTCCATTCAAAGGTAAGACTAGAATGCCTATTAGGGCTCTGATTTGAATTCTGTAAAAAGTTGGACCATGACCCCAGATGCACTTATTGCCGTCAAAAATTGAGGGAATCCACATCACGTAAAAGAACTATATAATTTCTGGCTCAGCCAAAAAAGCTCCGATTTCAAATCCGTAAAAACCCACGTGACCACTACAAGGTCCTCTACACTGTGGATCCCTGTGCTGCCACCCAGCGGCCATAATAAAAAAAAGTAGTCGGCGCCAAAACACATTTTATTCGCAAAAAAAACCAAAAACCTGATATTTTAAATTAGTAACTTCCTTAATAACGGGCCGATCGGAGAAATTCGACCGTCCACGCGTAGCCCCAGATACACTGGGCCCTGCTGCGTCACTGTATCCAGCCCCAGGGCTATAGTAAACGAGCGGCGAGAGTCCGTAATCGCCGAGCGTCTAAAATCGTAGCTCGCTTAAAAATGCTCCGATCGGAGAAATTCGACCGTCCACGCGTAGCCCCAGACACACTGAAGCCTACTGAATCACTGTATCCGACCCCAGAGCCATAGTAAACGAGCGGCGAGAGTCCGTAATCGCCGAGAGTCTAAAATCGTAGCTCGCTTAAAAATGCTCCGATCGGAGAAATTCGACCGTCCACGCGTAGCCCCAGACACACTGAAGCCTCCTGCATCACTGTATCCGACCCCAGAGCCATAGTAAACGTGCGGCGGGGGTCCGTAATCGCCGAGCGTCAAAAATGAGGAAGTGAATAACTTGGTTAAATCTCAACCGGCCTGCCAAATCTCTGGCCAATAATCACACAGCTCTCCCCTCCCCCAACAACCCTGACAAGGCCCCTCTCGTGCTGCACAGGCAGTGAACATGAATTTCACACATTATCCACCAACCAGGAGAGGCCTGGCCCTTCAGTCTGACCTCAAAGGAGTACCACTATCCCACCATGCACCCTGCCTGATTCCACTCTTCAACACTAGGGGGAGGCACCACATCCACTGCAGACGACATGCATGGCAAACCAAGCCAACACACCCCTCCTGTTGATACCAGGCCTGCATGGTCCTGACTTGTATCTCGGTGTGATTTATCATGGTACGGGTGATCGAGTTCAGTTCCCAGACAACTCCTTAAACGATGGCAGGATGGTGAGAGGAAGGTGACCGACGTCCAGTTTGCCTACCTGGCCATCGCGGCCTACCTGGTGCTGGTGGCGCTGTGCTTCCTGGTCATGTGCTGCTGCTCCCGGCAGGGGGTGCGGGCCGTCAAGAACCAGGACGTGTCCGAGTCAGAGTACATGATCCACAAGGAGACCAAGGGCTTCCGCGTGCAGATCCTGGTGCTCATGTTCTTCTTCTACTTCCTCTACTCGGGCATGGAGGTCACCTACGGCGGCCTCATCATGACCTTCTCCGTCAAGTACCTGGGCTGGAGCAAGGCCGAGGGCACCCTGCTCACCTCCGTCTTCTGGGGCTCCTTCGCCCTCTCCCGCGGCATCTCCATCTTCTTCGGGGTGTGCCTGAGCCCGGCGCTCATGTTGATCGGGGACCTGGTGATGACCTGTCTGTCCTTGGCGGGGCTGGTGATGGCGCTGGACAGTAACCACATCATCCTGTGGTTCTGCACGGCCGTGCTCGGGGCCGGCATGGCCTCCATATTCCCCACCGGCATCACCTGGGCCGAACGCTACATGCGCATGACCGGCAAAGCCACCTCGGTGCTGGTGGTGGGGTCTGCGCTGGGGGAGATGTTGATGCCGGCGCTGACGGGCTACCTGTTTGAGACTAAAGGCCCCATGTGGCTGCTGTACATCATGTTGGGGGCCGGCCTCCTCTCTGCCGTGCTCTACATCATCATGCAGAACCTGGCCTCCAACAAAGGAGAGCGCTACGAGAAACTCACCCAGTGGCTGGGCTCCTCCAGCACCGACTCGGGCACCGAGGACCAGGACATGGAGATGGACTCGCTGGCCAGCAACTCCACCACCAACCTGCTGGAGGTCCTGTCCCCGACCTCCAACGGCAACGGGGGCAAGAAGAAAGTCAGCTTTAACCTGCCCAAAGATATCAACCCCAAGAGCATAGCAAACAAGTACCGACCTTCATTCCTGGGGAAAAACAGTGCGAAGCGAGATTAAAGGAACCAGTTGTTGGCCGGCAGGCTTCCGGCATGAAGCGGACTAAAGACGGTGCAGGAAGCCCTGCCGGTGTGTTCAAGGTGCTTCTCTGTGTCTCCTCACAGACTGGGTATACGTGTGCTTACTGAGCGGGGAGGACACACGCGTGCCGACCACCCCGGACACAAGACGTAGTCATCTCAATGCACCTCACTCACCCACACATCCTCACATCAAGGCACCCTGTCTAGCCCAGATCTGACAACACACACCCAGAGAAGGAATGAAATGATGCTTCTTTAGATCACAGTGCACACGGTTTACTTACTTCTCTCATCACATGAGGCATCGATATTTCACTGTTTGTGTTCAGGGTCAAAACTATGTCACAAGTCACTTCAAGGTAATGTACTTAGATAGCCATGTTACATACTATCACCATTTGAAATGTTCTTGCTGCATAGACTTGATGTTCTACTTGTGCATTGTGATCTGAATGTCATCATGTTCTTGTTTGTCATACTTTTAACTATGTTAACACCTCTTACTGCCCGGGGCTGACATGGTTCACCAATAGTTGCCACTGTCTGGTAGGCTCACAGCGCAGTGTTTAAGCATTCATGTTAAAGTTAATACACTGAGCCATCATCAATCACAAATCTCTGCACACAAAGGGAGCAGAGTTTACTGCCCTCTGCATGACCTACATGTACATGTACTCCCACAAGTTCACATACGTAATGGGTCGCATAGACACCGTAGTATACGGTGAAGAATCTTTAACATATGGACCAATAAGAACTCAAGGAAAATGTTCATATATTGCTTGGAGTCTGCATCAAATCCACAATGTGAATGTTATAGTTAGTGCAAATATAAAAAATTTCCCATTGGTGGACAAAAAGTGCACTTTGAAGACGACACGTGAGTGCTCTTATTGACGTTGTTCTTTGACATTGTTAAGTGTATCGGGTGATGTAGGCTGGATGAGACATCACAACCATGATAGTTATTAAATCTTGTCTAGGCCTGGATTACTAACCCTGGTTGTTTGTTCTTAAATGATCAAGAATGTGAGTGGTATGTGTCACCAATAATTTGTGAAAGATGTATAGAGTGTCACAAACTCAATCATTCAATCAATATGTTGCTCAATAGCTGTTGAAAGGACCAACACCAAAAATGATTTCTTGAATATCTGACTTACAGTTTATACTATCCATGATGTAAATAGTCTTGATTCTTTCTTGTAGAGTATTCTGCACAGTGTCTACTCCAAAAGTAACCTGTGTGCCCCGTGAAAAAGATGCAATGGATATGGGTTTGTTGTATATTGTGTGAGCGATCCCCATTCAACAAGTCTAATTACTTTTCTTTTTCTTTCTAGTCAATCCAGTACTGTGAGACAAGTGTAATATCTAATAAGGTTTGTTTTCCTCTCAAACCTTTGTCTGAAATCTAATAGCCTCTCTTTCAATATCTTTGTCAACATCATTGCCACTAGAGAAGAGTCTAGCATTGACCACTCCTGAGGTGGTACTTTAAAAAGTGGCAACCCTAGTGATGAGTGTACTGTTGTAAAGGCCTGAGACTGTGAACCCGGGAATGCACCAAGTCGCTGTTAACAGGGCGCCGACGATTTAACACGGGCAGGTTTGTGTGTTTGCTTTGACTAGGGCTAGGGCTTGGTACAAGTATTGTTAAGGGTTATTGAAGGTTTAACCAAAAATGGTTCATGGGTGATAATATAATAACCTAGAAGGTATGTACAATGTACAGATCTCAACATGAAAGACTGAGTTGAAATGGAAAAGTTTGGCTTAGAAATAGTCCCAGTTTCTGGGTGAGGCTGAGAAATCCTTCATATCAGTAGTTATCATATGTTGTAATAATCAAATAAGAGATGCTTGAGAGCTGTTGGTCAATAGATGATTTGCATTGTTGTATGGTATGCCTTAGGACTGTAAGGGAGTTGTCATTGTTGAACATGAGAGGGTGGTGGGGCAGCTGGTGGATGTTTGTGTAGCTGCACAGATGGTTCTCTGACTCACCCCACCCCCTCTTGTTGTTAGGTAATGCTCCACTTATTGACAATGAGATATTATCACATAATTATTGTTGAAATATCTGACTGCTAAAATGATCTATTGGAAGGTGTTGCTGACAATCTAAACTTGAACAGCTCTATGCAATGCAACTCTAGGTGGTACAAGGTTTCTTGCCCTGACAACTTTGAATCATGAATGAAGATTTATGGAGTATATTTTCAATCAAATGTCATTTCTCAGCAATATTTTCAAATATGTGAGTCATGTGAAAGATTACATGACACAAGTGAACAGGCTTACAAAGTTACTTCTTCTTGTTCTGTGAACTGCATTCTAACATTCCATACCTGGTACTTAAAGTGATGTTATGTGTAAAGATGTTCTCCTCCAGTTCCCGAGATGATGAAGTTCCTTAACGACTGCCCATTCTGTGTACATTGTGAAGCAAATTTCAGTATTCTTGTAATATAAACATTGTCAATATTTGCCTTTATCATGTTTGCTATGGTCATGATCAGATCTGTAAATTTCTTTCATCGACACATTTGAAGAATCAATATGATTTTTGGGCATCTTGCAATATGGTAGTATTGTGACTATACTGGATGAATATTCATGCTTTACATATTTTCACCAATTTTTCATTTCTACGAAATTCGTGAAAACATATACAGCGCAAAACAATGTGAATCTACTATAGAAAAAATGTAGATTGGGTGCCAAACAGTGTGCTCCTTAACATATTCATAATGTACATTCCATCTTTTAAATCTGTAATGGTGCATAGCAATAAATAAAAATCCCTGTTTCCATGGTCACAACAATATTATAATACCACAGCGAATAGTGCCAACACTTTTCAACATTGAAATGTCTATATAGCTTCCGGAATTTCCATTTTCTTCACAGCTTTCTGAAGGGAAGTGCAATGTATCTGAGATAAATCATATATCTTTCCATTAGGATACAAAGAAGAGTATATTAACTTGGTGGATACCATTGCTGAATAAATCTACCTTATCAAGTTAGATATTTCCTACATTTCTTATATATCCATGTGATACATAAATGGTTGTCATTGTGATGTTTAAAGTTTTCAACATGTAATGTACTCTTGATCATCCTCTTTATGGAATTAGTAAAGATGAAGCTATTTCCTCAGATATCTATGATAAAAACGTTTCTGGTAGAGCATTGCTGGGAATCTGCATCACTTGCTGTAGGATAGTTGCTGCTGCCTCCACACCCGTGTCCTGGACAGTCATCGTGTGGTGGTGTTTGTCCCTCGGTACTACTACTACTGCCACCACCTTCAGAGCTGAGGCCTTCCAAGGTAGAACTTCACTGTGGCCTCCTTACCATGCTGCTGCTGCTGCTGCTGCTGCTGCTGCTGCTGCTGCTGCTGCAGACACAGTGGTGGTGCCACCTGGTGGCTCATGTGTCAAACAGTCACGTGGACGGTGCTGTTTAAAGCACTGGGAACTAGGAGTGTGCTGTACATATTTGTTACCATGCTGTGTTACTTTAATATTGTAAATAGGAATAAAACATGGTGTTGTCAGTCTGCAGTTGGTTTACTTTTGTACTGATATGGTAGGACAAGTGAACTTTGCAATAGTGGCCCTTTGAAGCATAGACTACTGTCTCTCTTTGTAAGTCTTCCCTAATAACACAATCAAATACACAATGCATATTCAATTTTCAAAGCTCAAAGACTAGATTGCCTAGAAGTATCCAGATTAAAATTCCACGACAACTGGATCATCGCCCCAATGGAAGCACTAGCGCCCATTGTAATTTCCATTCAAAGGTAAGACTAGAATGCCTATTAGAGCTCTGATTTGAATTCTGTAAAAAGTTGGACCATGACCCCAGATGCACTTAGTGCCGTCAAAAATTGAGGGAATCCGCATCACGTAAAAGAACTAAATAATTTCTGGCTCAGCCAAAAAAGCTCCGATTTCAAATCCGTAAAAACCCACGTGACCGCTACAATGTCCTCTACACTGTGGATCCCTGTGCTGCCACCCAGCGGCCATAATAAAAAAAAGTAGTCGGCGCCGAAACGCATTTTATTCGCAAAAAAAAACTGATATCTTAAATTAGTAACTTCCTTAATAACGGGCCGATCGGAGAAATTCGACCGTCCACGCGTAGCCCCAGCTACACTGGACCCTGCTGCGTCACTGTATCCGGCCCCACTGCTATAGTAAACGAGCGGCGAGAGTCCGTAATCGCCGAGCGTCTAAAATCGTAGCTCGCTTAAAAATGCTCCGATCAGAATAATTCGACCGTCCACGCGTAGCCCCAGACACACTGAAGCCTACTGAATCACTGTATCCGGCCCAAGAGCCATAGTAAACGAGCGGCGAGAGTCCGTAATCGCCGAGAGTCTAAAATCATAGCTCGCTTAAAAATGCTCCGATCGGAGAAATTCGACCGTCCACGCGTAGCCCCAGACACACTGGACCCTGCTGCGTCACTGTATCCGACCCCAGAGCCATAGTAAACGTGCGGCGGGGGTCCGTAATCGCCGAGCGTCAAAATGAGGAAGTGAATAAATTAGTAAAATCTCAACCGGCCTGCCAAATCTCTGGCCAATAATCACACAGCTCTCCCCTCCCCCAACAACCCTGACAAGGCCCCTCTCGTGCTGCACAGGCAGTGAACATGAATTTCACACATTATCCACCAACCAGGAGAGGCCTGGCCCTTCAGTCTGACCTCAAAGGAGTACCACTATCCCACAATGCACCCCTGCCTGATTCCACTCTTCAACACTAGGGGGAGGCACCACATCCACTGCAGACGACATGCATGGCAAACCAAGCCAACACACCCCTCCTGTTGATACCAGGCCTGCATGGTCCTGACTTGTATCTCGGTGTGATTCATCATGGTACGGGTGATCAATTCTAGTTCCCAGACAACTCCTTAAACAATGGCAGGCTGGTGAGAGGAAGGTGACGACGTCCAGTTTGCCTACCTGGCCATCGCGGCCTACCTGGTGCTGGTGGCGCTGTGCTTCCTGGTCATGTGCTGCTGCTCCCGGCAGGGGGTGCGGGCCGTCAAGAACCAGGACGTGTCCGAGTCAGAGTACATGATCCACAAGGAGACCAAGGGCTTCCGCGTGCAGATCCTGGTGCTCATGTTCTTCTTCTACTTCCTCTACTCGGGCATGGAGGTCACCTACGGCGGCCTCATCATGACCTTCTCCGTCAAGTACCTGGGCTGGAGCAAGGCCGAGGGCACCCTGCTCACCTCCGTCTTCTGGGGTTCCTTCGCCCTCTCCCGCGGCATCTCCATCTTCTTCGGGGTGTGCCTGAGCCCGGCGCTCATGTTGATCGGGGACCTGGTGATGACCTGTCTGTCCTTGGCGGGGCTGGTGATGGCGCTGGACAGTAACCACATCATCCTGTGGTTCTGCACGGCCGTGCTCGGGGCCGGCATGGCCTCCATATTCCCCACCGGCATCACCTGGGCCGAACGCTACATGCGCATGACCGGTAAAGCCACCTCGGTGCTGGTGGTGGGCTCGGCGCTGGGGGAGATGTTGATGCCGGCGCTGACGGGCTACCTGTTTGAGACTAAAGGCCCCATGTGGCTGCTGTACATCATGTTGGGGGCCGGCCTCCTCTCTGCCGTGCTCTACATCATCATGCAGAACCTGGCCTCCAACAAAGGAGAGCGCTACGAGAAACTCACCCAGTGGCTGGGCTCCTCCAGCACCGACTCGGGCACCGAGGACCAGGACATGGAGATGGACTCGCTGGCCAGCAACTCCACCACCAACCTGCTGGAGGTCCTGTCCCCGACCTCCAACGGCAACGGGGGCAAGAAGAAAGTCAGCTTTAACCTGCCCAAAGATATCAACCCCAAGAGCATAGCAAACAAGTACCGACCTTCATTCCTGGGGAAAAACAGTGCGAAGCGAGATTAAAGGAACCAGTTGTTGGCCGGCAGGCTTCCGGCATGAAGCGGACTAAAGACGGTGCAGGAAGCCCTGCCGGTGTGTTCAAGGTGCTTCTCTGTGTCTCCTCACAGACTGGGTATAAGTGTGCTTACTGAGCGGGGAGGACACGCGCGTGCCGACCACCCCGACACAAGACGTAGTCATCTCAATGCACCTCACTCACCCACACAGCCTCACATCAAGGCAACCTGTCTAGCCCAGATCTGACAACACACACCCCGAGAAGGAATGAAATGATGCTTCTTTAGATCACAGTGCACACGGTTTACTTACTTTTCTCATCACATGAGGCATCGATATTTCACTGTTTGTGTTCAGGGTCAAAACTATGTCGCAAGTCACTTCAAGGTAATGTACTTAGATAGCCATGTTACATACTATCACCATTTGAAATGTTCTTGCTGCATAGACTTGATGTTCTACTTGTGCGTTGTGATCTGAATGTCATCATGTTCTTGTTTGTCATACTTTTAGCTGTGTTAACACCTCTTACTGCCCGGGGCTGACATGGTTCACCAATAGTTGCCACCGTCTGGTAGGCTCACAGCGCAGTGTTTTAGCATTCATGTTAAAGTTAATACACTGAGCCATCATCAATCACAAATCTCTGCACACAAAGGGAGCAGAGTTTACTGCCCTCTGCATGACCTACATGTACATGTACTCCCACAAGTTCACATACGTAATGGGTCGCATAGACACCGTAGTATACGGTGAAGAATCTTTAACATGTGGACCAATAAGAACTCAAGGAAAATGTTCATATATTGCTTGGAGTCTGCATCAAATCCACAATGTGAATGTTATAGTTAGTGCAAATATAAAAAATTTCCCATTGGTGGACAAAAAGTGCACTTTTGAAGACGACACGTGAGTGCTCTTATTGACGTTGTTCTTTGACATTGTTAAGTGTATCGGGTGATGTAGGCTGGATGAGACATCACAACCATGATAGTTATTAAATCTTGTCTAGGCCTGGATTACTAACCCTGGATGTTTGTTCTTAAATGATCAAGAATGTGAGTGGTATGTGTCACCAATAATTTGTGAAAGATGTATAGAGTGTCACAAACTCAATCATTCAATCAATATGTTGCTCAATAGCTGTTGAAAGGACCAACACCAAAAATGGTTTCTTGAATATCTGACTTACAGTTTATACTATCCATGATGTAAATAGTCTTGATTCTTTCTTGTAGAGTATTCTGCACAGTGTCTACTCTAAAAGTAACCTGTGTTCCCCGTGAAAAAGATGCAATGGATATGGGTTTGTTATATTGTGTTAGCGATCCCCATTCAACAAGTCTAATTACTTTTCTTTTTCTTTCTAGTCAATCCAGTACTGTGAGACAAGTGTAATATCTAATAAGGTTTGCTTTCCTCTCAAACCTTTGTCTGGAATCTAATAGCCTCTCTTTCAATATCTTTGTCAGTATCATTGCCGCTAGAGAAGAGTCTAGCATTGACCACTCCTGAGGTGGTACTTTAAGAAGTGGCAACCCTAGTGATGAGTGTACTGTTGTAAAGGCCTGAGACTGTGAACCCGGGAATGCACCAAGTCGCTGTTAACAGGGCGTCGACGATTTAACACGTGCAGGTTTGTGTGTTTGCTTTGACTAGGGCTAGGGCTTGGTACAAGTATTGTTAAGGATTACTGAAGGTTTAACCAAAAATGGTTCATGGGTGATAATATAATAACCTAGAAAGTATGTACAATGTACAGATCTCAACATGAAAGACTGAGTTGGAATGGAAAAGTTTGGCTTAGAAATAGTCCCAGTTTCTGGGTGAGGCTGAGAAATCCTTCATATCAGTAGTTATCATATGTTGTAATAATCAAATAAGAGATGCTTGAGAGTTGTGGGTCAATAGATGATTTGCATTGTTGTATGGTATGCCTTAGGACTGTAAGGGAGTTGTCATTGTTGAACACGAGAGGGTGGGAAAGCTGGTGGATGTTTGTGTAGCTGCACAGATGTTTCTCTGACTCACCCCACCCCCCTTGTTGTTAGGTAATGCTCCACTTATTGACAATGAGATATTATCACATAATTATTGTTGAAATATCTGACTGCTAAAATGATCTATTGGAAGGTGTTGCTGACAATCTAAACTTGAACAGCTCTATGCAATGCAACTCTAGGTGGTACAAGGTTTCTTGCCCTGACAACTTTGAATCATGAATGAAGATTTATGGAGTATATTTTCAATCAAATGTCATTTCTCAGCAATATTTTCAAATATGTGAGTCATGTGAAAGATTAAATGACAAAAGTGAACAGGCTTACAAAGTTACTTCTTCTTGTTCTGTGAACTGCATTCTAACATTCCATACCTGGTACTTAAAGTGATGTTATGTGTTAAGATGTTCTCCTCCTGTTCCCGAGATGATGAAGTTCCTCAACATCTGCTCATTCTGTGTACATTGTGGAGCAAATTTCAGTATTCTTGTAATATAAACATTGTCAATATTTGCCTTTATAATGTTTGCTATGGTCATGATCAGATCTGTAAATTTCTTTCATCGACAATTTTGAAGAATCAATATGATTTTTGGGCATCTTGCAATATGGTAGTATTGTGACTATACTGGATGAATATGCATGCTTTACATATTTTCACCAATTTTTTATTTCTACGAAATTCGTGAAAACATGTACAGCGCAAAACAATATAAATCTACTGTAGAAGAAATGTAGATTGGGTGCCAAACAGTGTGCTCCTTAACATATTCATGATGTACATTCCATCTTTTAAATCTGTAATGGTGCATAGCAATAAATAAAAATCACTGTTTCCATGGTCACAACAATATTGTAATACCACAGCGAATAGTGCCAACACTTTTCAACATTGAAATATATATAGCTTCCGGAATTTCCATTTTCTTCACAGCTTTCTGAAGGGAAGTGCCATGTATCTGAGATAAATCATATATCTTTCCGTTAGGATACAAAGAAGAGTATATTAACTTGGTGGATACCGTTGCTGAATAAATCTACCTTTATCAAGTTAGATATTTCCTACATTTCTTATATATCCATGTGATACATAAATGGTTGTCATTGTGATGTTTAAAGTTTTCAACACGTAATGTATTCTTGATCATCCTCTTTGTGGAATTAGAAAAGATGAAGCTATTTCCTCAGATATCTATGATAAAAACGTTTCTGGTAGAGCATTGCTGGGAATCTGCATCACTTGCTGTAGGATAGTTGCTGCTGCCTCCACACCCGTGTCCTGGACAGTCATCGTGTGGTGGTGTTTGTCCCTCGGTACTACTACTACTGCCACCACCTTCAGAGCTCAAGCCTTCCAAGGTAGAACTTCACTGTGGCCTCCTTACCATGCTGCTGCTGCTGCTGCTGCTGCTGCTGCTGCTGCTGCTGCTGCTGCTGCTGCTGCTGCTGCTGCTGCTGCTGCTGCTGCTGCTGCTGCTGCTGCAGACACGGTGGTGGTGGTGGTGCCACCTGTTGGGTCATGTGTCAAAAAGTCACGTGGACGGTGCTGTTTAAAGCACTGGAACTAGGAGTGTGCTGTACATATTTGTTACCATGCTGTGTTACTTTAATACTGTAAATAGGAATAAACCATGGTGTTGTCAGTCTGCAGTTGGTTTACTTTTGTACTGATATGGTAGGACAAGTGAACTTTGCAATAGTGGCCCTTTGAACCATAGACTACTGTCTCTCTTTGTAAGTCTTCCCTAATAACACAATCAAATACACAATGCATATTCAATTTTCAAAGCTCAAAGACTAGATTGCCTAGAAGTATTCAGATTTAAATTCCACGACAACTGGATCATCGCCCCAATGGAAGCACTAGCGCCCATTGTAATTTCCATTCAAAGGTAAGACTAGAATGCCTATTAGAGCTCTGATTTGAATTCTGTAAAAAGTTGGACCATGACCCCAGATGCACTTATTGCCGTCAAAAATTGAGGGAATCCACATCACGTAAAAAGAACTATATAATTTCTGGCTCAGCCAAAAAAGCTCCGATTTCAAATCCGTAAAAACCCACGTGACCGCTACAAGGTCTTCTACACTGTGGATCCCTGTGCTGCCACCCAGCGGCCATAATAAAAAAAAGTAGTCGGCGCCAAAACACATTTTATTCGCAAAAAAAAAAAAAAACCTGATATTTTAAATTAGTAACTTCCTTAATAACGGGCCGATCGGAGAAATTCGACCGTCCACGCGTAGCCCCAGATACACTGGACCCTGCTGCGTCACTGTATCCGGCCCCAGGGCTATAGTAAACGAGCGGCGAAAGTCCGTAATCGCCGAGAGTCTAAAATCGTAGCTCGCTTAAAAATGCTCCGATCGGAGAAATTCGACCGTCCACGCGTAGCCCCAGACACACTGAAGCCTCCTGCATCACTGTATCCGACCCCAGAGCCATAGTAAACGAGCGGCGAGAGTCCGTAATCGCCGAGAGTCTAAAATCGTAGCTCGCTTAAAACTGCTCCGATCGGAGAAATTCGACCGTCCACGCGTAGCCCCAGACACACTGAAGCCTCCTGCATCACTGTATCCGACCCCAGAGCCATAGTAAACGTGCGGCGGGGGTCCGTAATCGCCGAGCGTCAAAAATGAGGAAGTGAATAACTTGGTTAAATCTCAACCGGCCTGCCAAATCTCTGGCCAATAATCACACAGCTCTCCCCTCCCCCAACAACCCTGACAAGGCCCCTCTCGTGCTGCACAGGCAGTGAACATGAATTTCACACATTATCCACCAACCAGGAGAGGCCTGGCCCTTCAGTCTGACCTCAAAGGAGTACCACTATCCCACAATGCACCCCTGCCTGATTCCACTCTTCAACACTAGGGGGAGGCACCACATCCACTGCAGACGACATGCATGGCAAACCAAGCCAACACACCCCTCCTGTTGATACCAGGCCTGCATGGTCCTGACTTGTATCTCGGTGTGATTCATCATGGTACGGGTGATCAATTCTAGTTCCCAGACAACTCCTTAAACAATGGCAGGCTGGTGAGAGGAAGGTGACGACGTCCAGTTTGCCTACCTGGCCATCGCGGCCTACCTGGTGCTGGTGGCGCTGTGCTTCCTGGTCATGTGCTGCTGCTCCCGGCAGGGGGTGCGGGCCGTCAAGAACCAGGACGTGTCCGAGTCAGAGTACATGATCCACAAGGAGACCAAGGGCTTCCGCGTGCAGATCCTGGTGCTCATGTTCTTCTTCTACTTCCTCTACTCGGGCATGGAGGTCACCTACGGCGGCCTCATCATGACCTTCTCCGTCAAGTACCTGGGCTGGAGCAAGGCCGAGGGCACCCTGCTCACCTCCGTCTTCTGGGGCTCCTTCGCCCTCTCCCGCGGCATCTCCATCTTCTTCGGGGTGTGCCTGAGCCCGGCGCTCATGTTGATCGGGGACCTGGTGATGACCTGTCTGTCCTTGGCGGGGCTGGTGATGGCGCTGGACAGTAACCACATCATCCTGTGGTTCTGCACGGCCGTGCTCGGGGCCGGCATGGCCTCCATATTCCCCACCGGCATCACCTGGGCCGAACGCTACATGCGCATGACCGGCAAAGCCACCTCGGTGCTGGTGGTGGGGTCGGCGCTGGGGGAGATGTTGATGCCGGCGCTGACAGGCTACCTGTTTGAGACTAAAGGCCCCATGTGGCTGCTGTACATCATGTTGGGGGCCGGCCTCCTCTCTGCCGTGCTCTACATCATCATGCAGAACCTGGCCTCCAACAAAGGAGAGCGCTACGAGAAACTCACCCAGTGGCTGGGCTCCTCCAGCACCGACTCGGGCACCGAGGACCAGGACATGGAGATGGACTCGCTGGCCAGCAACTCCACCACCAACCTGCTGGAGGTCCTGTCCCCGACCTCCAACGGCAACGGGGGCAAGAAGAAAGTCAGCTTTAACCTGCCCAAAGATATCAACCCCAAGAGCATAGCAAACAAGTACCGACCTTCATTCCTGGGGAAAAACAGTGCGAAGCGAGATTAAAGGAACCAGTTGTTGGCCGGCAGGCTTCCGGCATGAAGCGGACTAAAGACGGTGCAGGAAGCCCTGCCGGTGTGTTCAAGGTGCTTCTCTGTGTCTCCTCACAGACTGGGTATAAGTGTGCTTACTGAGCGGGGAGGACACGCGCGTGCCGACCACCCCGACACAAGACGTAGTCATCTCAATGCACCTCACTCACCCACACAGCCTCACATCAAGGCAACCTGTCTAGCCCAGATCTGACAACACACACCCCGAGAAGGAATGAAATGATGCTTCTTTAGATCACAGTGCACACGGTTTACTTACTTTTCTCATCACATGAGGCATCGATATTTCACTGTTTGTGTTCAGGGTCAAAACTATGTCGCAAGTCACTTCAAGGTAATGTACTTAGATAGCCATGTTACATACTATCACCATTTGAAATGTTCTTGCTGCATAGACTTGATGTTCTACTTGTGCGTTGTGATCTGAATGTCATCATGTTCTTGTTTGTCATACTTTTAGCTGTGTTAACACCTCTTACTGCCCGGGGCTGACATGGTTCACCAATAGTTGCCACCGTCTGGTAGGCTCACAGCGCAGTGTTTTAGCATTCATGTTAAAGTTAATACACTGAGCCATCATCAATCACAAATCTCTGCACACAAAGGGAGCAGAGTTTACTGCCCTCTGCATGACCTACATGTACATGTACTCCCACAAGTTCACATACGTAATGGGTCGCATAGACACCGTAGTATACGGTGAAGAATCTTTAACATGTGGACCAATAAGAACTCAAGGAAAATGTTCATATATTGCTTGGAGTCTGCATCAAATCCACAATGTGAATGTTATAGTTAGTGCAAATATAAAAAATTTCCCATTGGTGGACAAAAAGTGCACTTTTGAAGACGACACGTGAGTGCTCTTATTGACGTTGTTCTTTGACATTGTTAAGTGTATCGGGTGATGTAGGCTGGATGAGACATCACAACCATGATAGTTATTAAATCTTGTCTAGGCCTGGATTACTAACCCTGGATGTTTGTTCTTAAATGATCAAGAATGTGAGTGGTATGTGTCACCAATAATTTGTGAAAGATGTATAGAGTGTCACAAACTCAATCATTCAATCAATATGTTGCTCAATAGCTGTTGAAAGGACCAACACCAAAAATGGTTTCTTGAATATCTGACTTACAGTTTATACTATCCATGATGTAAATAGTCTTGATTCTTTCTTGTAGAGTATTCTGCACAGTGTCTACTCTAAAAGTAACCTGTGTTCCCCGTGAAAAAGATGCAATGGATATGGGTTTGTTATATTGTGTTAGCGATCCCCATTCAACAAGTCTAATTACTTTTCTTTTTCTTTCTAGTCAATCCAGTACTGTGAGACAAGTGTAATATCTAATAAGGTTTGCTTTCCTCTCAAACCTTTGTCTGGAATCTAATAGCCTCTCTTTCAATATCTTTGTCAGTATCATTGCCGCTAGAGAAGAGTCTAGCATTGACCACTCCTGAGGTGGTACTTTAAGAAGTGGCAACCCTAGTGATGAGTGTACTGTTGTAAAGGCCTGAGACTGTGAACCCGGGAATGCACCAAGTCGCTGTTAACAGGGCGTCGACGATTTAACACGTGCAGGTTTGTGTGTTTGCTTTGACTAGGGCTAGGGCTTGGTACAAGTATTGTTAAGGATTACTGAAGGTTTAACCAAAAATGGTTCATGGGTGATAATATAATAACCTAGAAAGTATGTACAATGTACAGATCTCAACATGAAAGACTGAGTTGGAATGGAAAAGTTTGGCTTAGAAATAGTCCCAGTTTCTGGGTGAGGCTGAGAAATCCTTCATATCAGTAGTTATCATATGTTGTAATAATCAAATAAGAGATGCTTGAGAGTTGTGGGTCAATAGATGATTTGCATTGTTGTATGGTATGCCTTAGGACTGTAAGGGAGTTGTCATTGTTGAACACGAGAGGGTGGGAAAGCTGGTGGATGTTTGTGTAGCTGCACAGATGTTTCTCTGACTCACCCACCCCCCCTCCCCCCCTTGTTGTTAGGTAATGCTCCACTTATTGACAATGAGATATTATCACATAATTATTGTTGAAATATCTGACTGCTAAAATGATCTATTGGAAGGTGTTGCTGACAATCTAAACTTGAACAGCTCTATGCAATGCAACTCTAGGTGGTACAAGGTTTCTTGCCCTGACAACTTTGAATCATGAATGAAGATTTATGGAGTATATTTTCAATCAAATGTCATTTCTCAGCAATATTTTCAAATATGTGAGTCATGTGAAAGATTAAATGACAAAAGTGAACAGGCTTACAAAGTTACTTCTTCTTGTTCTGTGAACTGCATTCTAACATTCCATACCTGGTACTTAAAGTGATGTTATGTGTTAAGATGTTCTCCTCCTGTTCCCGAGATGATGAAGTTCCTCAACATCTGCTCATTCTGTGTACATTGTGGAGCAAATTTCAGTATTCTTGTAATATAAACATTGTCAATATTTGCCTTTATAATGTTTGCTATGGTCATGATCAGATCTGTAAATTTCTTTCATCGACAATTTTGAAGAATCAATATGATTTTTGGGCATCTTGCAATATGGTAGTATTGTGACTATACTGGATGAATATGCATGCTTTACATATTTTCACCAATTTTTTATTTCTACGAAATTCGTGAAAACATGTACAGCGCAAAACAATATAAATCTACTGTAGAAGAAATGTAGATTGGGTGCCAAACAGTGTGCTCCTTAACATATTCATGATGTACATTCCATCTTTTAAATCTGTAATGGTGCATAGCAATAAATAAAAATCACTGTTTCCATGGTCACAACAATATTGTAATACCACAGCGAATAGTGCCAACACTTTTCAACATTGAAATATATATAGCTTCCGGAATTTCCATTTTCTTCACAGCTTTCTGAAGGGAAGTGCCATGTATCTGAGATAAATCATATATCTTTCCGTTAGGATACAAAGAAGAGTATATTAACTTGGTGGATACCGTTGCTGAATAAATCTACCTTTATCAAGTTAGATATTTCCTACATTTCTTATATATCCATGTGATACATAAATGGTTGTCATTGTGATGTTTAAAGTTTTCAACACGTAATGTATTCTTGATCATCCTCTTTGTGGAATTAGAAAAGATGAAGCTATTTCCTCAGATATCTATGATAAAAACGTTTCTGGTAGAGCATTGCTGGGAATCTGCATCACTTGCTGTAGGATAGTTGCTGCTGCCTCCACACCCGTGTCCTGGACAGTCATCGTGTGGTGGTGTTTGTCCCTCGGTACTACTACTACTGCCACCACCTTCAGAGCTCAAGCCTTCCAAGGTAGAACTTCACTGTGGCCTCCTTACCATGCTGCTGCTGCTGCTGCTGCTGCTGCTGCTGCTGCTGCTGCTGCTGCTGCTGCTGCTGCTGCTGCTGCTGCTGCTGCTGCTGCTGCTGCTGCTGCTGCTGCTGCAGACACGGTGGTGGTGGTGGTGCCACCTGTTGGGTCATGTGTCAAAAAGTCACGTGGACGGTGCTGTTTAAAGCACTGGAACTAGGAGTGTGCTGTACATATTTGTTACCATGCTGTGTTACTTTAATACTGTAAATAGGAATAAACCATGGTGTTGTCAGTCTGCAGTTGGTTTACTTTTGTACTGATATGGTAGGACAAGTGAACTTTGCAATAGTGGCCCTTTGAACCATAGACTACTGTCTCTCTTTGTAAGTCTTCCCTAATAACACAATCAAATACACAATGCATATTCAATTTTCAAAGCTCAAAGACTAGATTGCCTAGAAGTATTCAGATTTAAATTCCACGACAACTGGATCATCGCCCCAATGGAAGCACTAGCGCCCATTGTAATTTCCATTCAAAGGTAAGACTAGAATGCCTATTAGAGCTCTGATTTGAATTCTGTAAAAAGTTGGACCATGACCCCAGATGCACTTATTGCCGTCAAAAATTGAGGGAATCCACATCACGTAAAAAGAACTATATAATTTCTGGCTCAGCCAAAAAAGCTCCGATTTCAAATCCGTAAAAACCCACGTGACCGCTACAAGGTCTTCTACACTGTGGATCCCTGTGCTGCCACCCAGCGGCCATAATAAAAAAAAGTAGTCGGCGCCAAAACACATTTTATTCGCAAAAAAAAAAAAAAACCTGATATTTTAAATTAGTAACTTCCTTAATAACGGGCCGATCGGAGAAATTCGACCGTCCACGCGTAGCCCCAGATACACTGGACCCTGCTGCGTCACTGTATCCGGCCCCAGGGCTATAGTAAACGAGCGGCGAAAGTCCGTAATCGCCGAGAGTCTAAAATCGTAGCTCGCTTAAAAATGCTCCGATCGGAGAAATTCGACCGTCCACGCGTAGCCCCAGACACACTGAAGCCTCCTGCATCACTGTATCCGACCCCAGAGCCATAGTAAACGAGCGGCGAGAGTCCGTAATCGCCGAGAGTCTAAAATCGTAGCTCGCTTAAAAATGCTCCGATCGGAGAAATTCGACCGTCCACGCGTAGCCCCAGACACACTGAAGCCTCCTGCATCACTGTATCCGACCCCAGAGCCATAGTAAACGTGCGGCGGGGGTCCGTAATCGCCGAGCGTCAAAAATGAGGAAGTGAATAACTTGGTTAAATCTCAACCGGCCTGCCAAATCTCTGGCCAATAATCACACAGCTCTCCCCTCCCCCAACAACCCTGACAAGGCCCCTCTCGTGCTGCACAGGCAGTGAACATGAATTTCACACATTATCCACCAACCAGGAGAGGCCTGGCCCTTCAGTCTGACCTCAAAGGAGTACCACTATCCCACAATGCACCCCTGCCTGATTCCACTCTTCAACACTAGGGGGAGGCACCACATCCACTGCAGACGGCATGCATGGCAAACCAAGCCAACACACCCCTCCTGTTGATACCAGGCCTGCATGGTCCTGACTTGTATCTCGGTGTGATTCATCATGGTACGGGTGATCAATTCTAGTTCCCAGACAACTCCTTAAACAATGGCAGGCTGGTGAGAGGAAGGTGACGACGTCCAGTTTGCCTACCTGGCCATCGCGGCCTACCTGGTGCTGGTGGCGCTGTGCTTCCTGGTCATGTGCTGCTGCTCCCGGCAGGGGGTGCGGGCCGTCAAGAACCAGGACGTGTCCGAGTCAGAGTACATGATCCACAAGGAGACCAAGGGCTTCCGCGTGCAGATCCTGGTGCTCATGTTCTTCTTCTACTTCCTCTACTCGGGCATGGAGGTCACCTACGGCGGTCTCATCATGACCTTCTCCGTCAAGTACCTGGGCTGGAGCAAGGCCGAGGGCACCCTGCTCACCTCCGTCTTCTGGGGCTCCTTCGCCCTCTCCCGCGGCATCTCCATCTTCTTCGGGGTGTGCCTGAGCCCGGCGCTCATGTTGATCGGGGACCTGGTGATGACCTGTCTGTCCTTGGCGGGGCTGGTGATGGCGCTGGACAGTAACCACATCATCCTGTGGTTCTGCACGGCCGTGCTCGGGGCCGGCATGGCCTCCATATTCCCCACCGGCATCACCTGGGCCGAACGCTACATGCGCATGACCGGTAAAGCCACCTCGGTGCTGGTGGTGGGCTCGGCGCTGGGGGAGATGTTGATGCCGGCGCTCACGGGCTACCTGTTTGAGACTAAAGGCCCCATGTGGCTGCTGTACATCATGTTGGGGGCCGGCCTCCTGTCTGCCGTGCTCTACATCATCATGCAGAACCTGGCCTCCAACAAAGGAGAGCGCTACGAGAAACTCACCCAGTGGCTGGGCTCCTCCAGCACCGACTCGGGCACCGAGGACCAGGACATGGAGATGGACTCGCTGGCCAGCAACTCCACCACCAACCTGCTGGAGGTCCTGTCCCCGACCTCCAACGGCAACGGGGGCAAGAAGAAAGTCAGCTTTAACCTGCCCAAAGATATCAACCCCAAGAGCATAGCAAACAAGTACCGACCTTCATTCCTGGGGAAAAACAGTGCGAAGCGAGATTAAAGGAACCAGTTGTTGGCCGGCAGGCTTCCGGCATGAAGCGGACTAAAGACGGTGCAGGAAGCCCTGCCGGTGTGTTCAAGGTGCTTCTCTGTGTCTCCTCACAGACTGGGTATAAGTGTGCTTACTGAGCGGGGAGGACACATGCGTGCCGACCACCCCGACACAAGACGTAGTCATCTCAATGCACCTCACTCACCCACACATCCTCACATCAAGGCACCCTGTCTAGCCCAGATCTGACAACACACACCCCGAGAAGGAATGAAATGATGCTTCTTTAGATCACAGTGCACACTGACTTCTCTCATCACATGAGGCATCGATATTTCACAGTTTGTGTTCAGGGTCAAAAACTATGTCACAAGTCACTTCAAGGTAATGTACTTAGATAGCCATGTTACATACTATCACCATTTGAAATGTTCTTGCTGCATAGACTTGATGTTCTACTTGTGCATTGTGATCTGAATGTAATCATGTTCTTGTTTGTCATACTTTTAGCTGTGTTAACACCTCTTACTGCCCGGGGCTGACATGGTTCACCAATAGTTGCCACCGTCTGGTAGGCTCACAGCGCAGTGTTTTAGCATTCATGTTAAAGTTAATACACTGAGCCATCATCAATCACAAATCTCTGCACACAAAGGGAGCAGAGTTTACTGCCCTCTGCATGACCTACATGTACATGTACTCCCACAAGTTCACATACGTAATGGGTCGCATAGACACCGTAGTATACGGTGAAGAATCTTAAACATGTGGACCAATAAGAACTCAAGGAAAATATTCATATGCTGCTTGGAGCCTGAATCAAATCCACAATGTGAATGTTATAGTTAGTGCAAATATAAGAAATTTCCCATTGGTGGACAAAAAGTGCACTTTTGAAGACGACACGTGAGTGCTCTTATTGACGTTGTTCTTTGACATTGTTAAGTGTATCGGGTGATGTAGGCTGGATGAGACATCAAAACCATGATAGTTATTAAATCTTGTCTAGGCCTGGATTACTAACCCTGGATGTTTGTTCTTAAATGATCAAGAATGTGAGTGGTATGTGTCACCAATAATTTGTGAAAGATGTATAGAGTGTCACAAACTCAATCATTCAATCAATATGTTGCTCAATAGCTGTTGAAAGGACCAACACCAAAAATGGTTTCTTGAATATCTGACTTACAGTTTATACTATCCATGATGTAAATAGTCTTGATTCTTTCTTGTAGAGTATTCTGCACAGTGTCTACTCTAAAAGTAACCTGTGTTCCCCGTGAAAAAGATGCAATGGATATGGGTTTGTTGTATATTGTGTTAGCGATCCCCATTCAACAAGTCTAATTACTTTTCTTTTTCTTTCTAGTCAATCCAGTACTGTGAGACAAGTGTAATATCTAATAAGGTTTGCTTTCCTCTCAAACCTTTGTCTGGAATCTAATAGCCTCTCTTTCAATATCTTTGTCAATATCATTGCCGCTAGAGAAGAGTCTAGCATTGACCACTCCTGAGGTGGTACTTTACAAAGTGACAATACTAGTAATGAGTGTACTGTTGTAAAGGCCTGAGACTGTGAACCCGGGAATGCACCAAGGTGCTGTTAACAGGGCGTCGACGATTTAACACGGGCAGGTTTGTGTGTTTGCTTTTACTAGGGCTAGGGCTTGGTACAAGTATTGTTAAGGGTTACTGACGGTTTAACCAAAAATGGTTCATGGGTGATAATATAATAACCTAGAAAGTATGTACAATGTACAGATCTCAACATGAAAGACTGAGTTGGAATGGAAAAGTTTGGCTTAGAAATAGTCCCAGTTTCTGGGTGAGGCTGAGAAATCCCTCATATCAGTAGTTATCATATGTTGTAATAATCAAATAAGAGATGCTTGAGAGTTGTGGGTCAATAGATGATTTGCATTGTTGTATGGTATGCCTTAGGACTGTAAGGGAGTTGTCATTGTTGAACATGAGAGGGTGGGAAAGCTGGTGGATGTTTGTGTAGCTGCACAGATGTTTCTCTGACTCACCCCACCCCCCTTGTTGTTAGGTAATGCTCCACTTATTGACAATGAGATATTATCACATAATTATTGTTGAAATATCTGACTGCTAAAATGATCTATTGGAAGGTGTTGCTGACAATCTAAACTTGAACAGCTCTATGCAATGCAACTCTAGGTGGTACAAGGTTTCTTGCCCTGACAACTTTGAATCATGAATGAAGATTTATGGAGTATATTTTCAATCAAATGTCATTTCTCAGCAATATTTTCAAATATGTGAGTCATGTGAAAGATTAAATGACAAAAGTGAACAGGCTTACAAAGTTATTTCTTCTTGTTCTGTGAACTGCATTCTAACATTCCATACCTGGTACTTAAAGTGATGTTATGTGTTAAGATGTTCTCCTCCTGTTCCCGAGATGATGAAGTTCCTTAACGACTGCCCATTCTGTGTACATTGTGAAGCAAATTTCAGTATTCTTGTAATATAAACATTGTCAATATTTGCCTTTATAATGTTTGCTATGGTCATGATCAGATCTGTAAATTTCTTTCATCGACAATTTTGAAGAATCAATATGATTTTTGGGCATCTTGCAATATGGTAGTATTGTGACTATACTGGATGAATATTCATGCTTTACATATTTTCACCAATTTTTCATTTCTACGAAATTCGTGAAAACATGTACAGCGCAAAACAATATGAATCTACTGTAGAAAAAATGTAGATTGGGTGCCAAACAGTGTGCTCCTTAACATATTCATAATGTACATTCCATCGTTTAAATCTGTAATGGTGCATAGCAATAAATAAAAATCCCCGTTTCCATGGTCACAACAATATTATAATACCACAGCGAATAGTGCCAACATTTTTCAACATTGAAATATATATATAGCTTCCGAAATTTCCATTTTCTTCACAGCTTTCTGAAGGGAAGTGCCATGTATCTGAGATAAATGATATATATCTTTCCGTTAGGATACAAAGAAGAGTATATTAACTTGGTGGATACCATTGCTGAATAAATCTATCTTTATCAAGTTAGATATTTCCTACATTTCTTATATATCCATGTGATACATAAATGGTTGTCATTGTGATGTTTTTAACATGTAATGTATCCTTGATCATCCTCTTTATGGAATTAGAAAAGATGAAGCTATTTCCTCAGATATCTATTATAAAAACGTTTCTGGTAGAGCATTGCTGGGAATCTGCATCACTTGCTGTAGGATAGTTGCTGCTGCCTCCACACCCGTGTCCTGGACAGTCATCGTGTGGTGGTGTTTGTCCCTCGGTACTACTACTACTACTGCCACCACCTTCAGAGCTGAAGCCTTCCAAGGTAGAACTTCACTGTGGCCTCCTTACCATGCTGTCTGCTGCTGCTGCTGCTGCTGCTGCTGCTGCTGCTGCTGCTGCTGCTGCTGCTGCTGCTGCTGCAGACACGGTGGTGGTGGTGGTGCCACCTGTTGGGTCATGTGTCAAACAGTCACATGGACGGTGCTGTTTAAAGCACTGGGAGCTAGGAGTGTGCTGTACATATTTGTTACCATGCTGTGTTACTTTAATACTGTAAATAGGAATAAAACATGGTGTTGTAAGTCTGCAGTTGGTTTACTTTTGTACTGATATGCAGGGGTAGACACTAACTTTTTCAGCAGTGGGCCACCCGGGCCCGTAGCTCTATAAAACCATGGGCCCGGACCAAGATCTGTGGGCCAATGGTCAAAATTATGTTTTCTTTAAGAGAAAAAAACATGTTTATTTCTGATCGGTCTATGAAAGACTGTAATCAATATGATTAATTCGGGCACATTTCCCTCTTTCTAACGATATATTGCATGACTATAGTTGTCAGGCAAACTTTCTTTAAATGTCTTCCAAAATACTCCTGTGGGCCACCCGGGCCCGTAGGAATGCTATTTTGCAGAAAACTACGGGCCCGCACCCAAAACTACGGGCCATTGGCTCCCGGGCCAGCGTTAGTGTCTACCCCTGGATATGGTAGGACAAGTGAACTTTGCAATAGTGGCCCTTTGAACGATAGACTACTGTCTCTCTTTGTAAGTCTTCCCTAATAACACAATCAAATACACAACGTATATTCAATTTTCAAAGCTCAAAGACTAGATTGCCTAGAAGTATTCAGATTTAAATTCCGCGACAACCGGATCATCGCCCCAATGGAAGCACTAGCACCCATTGTAATTTCCATTCAAAGGTAAGACTAGAATGCCTATTAGGGCTCTGGTTTGAATTCTGTAAAAAGTATGACCATGACCCCAGATGCACTTAGTGTTGTCAAAAATTGAGGGAATCCGCATCACGTACCTAAATAGACTCAATAGTGGCTGCCTTAGATTTGACCGCTCATACAGACACACTGAACCCTGCTGCATCCCTGTATTTCACCCTAGAGCCATAGTAAATGAGTGGTGAGAGTCCGTATCCGCTGAGCGTCTAAAAGGAAAAAAAAACCACTAATTAATTTCTGTCTCGACAAAAAAAGCTCCGATTTCAAATCAGTGAAAACCCAAGTGACAGCTACTATGTCCTCTACATTGTGGACCCCTGTGCTGCCACCCAGCGGCCATATTAAAACAAGTAGTTGGCGCCAAAACGCATTTTATTTGCGAAAAAAACAAAAACCAGATATTTAAAATTACTTACTTCCTTAATAACGGGCCGATCGGAGAAATTTGACCCTCCACGTGTAGCCCCAGATACACTGGACCATGCTGCGTCACTGTATCCGACCCCAGAGCCATAGTAAACGAGCGGCGAGAGTCCGTAATCGCCGAGCGTCTAAAATGAGGAAGTGAATAAATTGGTAAAATCTCAACCGGCCTGCCACATCTCTGGCCAATAATCACACAGCTCTCCCCTCCCCCAACAACCCTGACAAGGCCCCTCTCGTGCTGCACAAGCAGTGAACAGGAATTTTACACATTATCCACCAACCAGGAGAGGCCTGGCCCTTCAGTCTGACCTCAAAGGAGTACCACTATCCCACAATGCACCCCTGCCTCATTCCACTCTTCAAACAAGGGGGAGGCACCGCATCCACTGCAGACGACATGCATGGCAAACCAAGCCAACACACCCCTCCTGTTAATTATACCAGGCCTGCATGGTCCTGACTTGTATCTCTGTGTGATTTATCATGGTACGGGTGATCGAGTTCAGTTCCCAGACAACTCCTTAAACAATGGCAGGCTGGTGAGAGGAAGGTGACCAACATCCAGTTTGCCTACCTGGCCATCGCGGCCTACCTGGTGCTGGTGGCGCTGTGCTTCCTGGTCATGTGCTGCTGCTCCCGGCAGGGGGTGCGGGCCGTCAAGAACCAGGACGTGTCCGAGTCAGAGTACATGATCCACAAGGAGACCAAGGGCTTCCGCGTGCAGATCCTGGTGCTCATGTTCTTCTTCTACTTCCTCTACTCGGGCATGGAGGTCACCTACGGCGGCCTCATCATGACCTTCTCCGTCAAGTACCTGGGCTGGAGCAAGGCCGAGGGCACCCTGCTCACCTCCGTCTTCTGGGGTTCCTTCGCCCTCTCCCGCGGCATCTCCATCTTCTTCGGGGTGTGCCTGAGCCCGGCGCTCATGTTGATCGGGGACCTGGTGATGACCTGTCTGTCCTTGGCGGGGCTGGTGATGGCGCTGGACAGTAACCACATCATCCTGTGGTTCTGCACGGCCGTGCTCGGGGCCGGCATGGCCTCCATATTCCCCACCGGCATCACCTGGGCCGAACGCTACATGCGCATGACCGGTAAAGCCACCTCGGTGCTGGTGGTGGGCTCGGCGCTGGGGGAGATGTTGATGCCGGCGCTGACGGGCTACCTGTTTGAGACTAAAGGCCCCATGTGGCTGCTGTACATCATGTTGGGGGCCGGCCTCCTCTCTGCCGTGCTCTACATCATCATGCAGAACCTGGCCTCCAACAAAGGAGAGCGCTACGAGAAACTCACCCAGTGGCTGGGCTCCTCCAGCACCGACTCGGGCACCGAGGACCAGGACATGGAGATGGACTCGCTGGCCAGCAACTCCACCACCAACCTGCTGGAGGTCCTGTCCCCGACCTCCAACGGCAACGGGGGCAAGAAGAAAGTCAGCTTTAACCTGCCCAAAGATATCAACCCCAAGAGCATAGCAAACAAGTACCGACCTTCATTCCTGGGGAAAAACAGTGCGAAGCGAGATTAAAGGAACCAGTTGTTGGCCGGCAGGCTTCCGGCATGAAGCGGACTAAAGACGGTGCAGGAAGCCCTGCCGGTGTGTTCAAGGTGCTTCTCTGTGTCTCCTCACAGACTGGGTATAAGTGTGCTTACTGAGCGGGGAGGACACGCGCGTGCCGACCACCCCGACACAAGACGTAGTCATCTCAATGCACCTCACTCACCCACACAGCCTCACATCAAGGCAACCTGTCTAGCCCAGATCTGACAACACACACCCCGAGAAGGAATGAAATGATGCTTCTTTAGATCACAGTGCACACGGTTTACTTACTTTTCTCATCACATGAGGCATCGATATTTCACTGTTTGTGTTCAGGGTCAAAACTATGTCGCAAGTCACTTCAAGGTAATGTACTTAGATAGCCATGTTACATACTATCACCATTTGAAATGTTCTTGCTGCATAGACTTGATGTTCTACTTGTGCGTTGTGATCTGAATGTCATCATGTTCTTGTTTGTCATACTTTTAGCTGTGTTAACACCTCTTACTGCCCGGGGCTGACATGGTTCACCAATAGTTGCCACCGTCTGGTAGGCTCACAGCGCAGTGTTTTAGCATTCATGTTAAAGTTAATACACTGAGCCATCATCAATCACAAATCTCTGCACACAAAGGGAGCAGAGTTTACTGCCCTCTGCATGACCTACATGTACATGTACTCCCACAAGTTCACATACGTAATGGGTCGCATAGACACCGTAGTATACGGTGAAGAATCTTTAACATGTGGACCAATAAGAACTCAAGGAAAATGTTCATATATTGCTTGGAGTCTGCATCAAATCCACAATGTGAATGTTATAGTTAGTGCAAATATAAAAAATTTCCCATTGGTGGACAAAAAGTGCACTTTTGAAGACGACACGTGAGTGCTCTTATTGACGTTGTTCTTTGACATTGTTAAGTGTATCGGGTGATGTAGGCTGGATGAGACATCACAACCATGATAGTTATTAAATCTTGTCTAGGCCTGGATTACTAACCCTGGTTGTTTGTTCTTAAATGATCAAGAATGTGAGTGGTATGTGTCACCAATAATTTGTGAAAGATGTATAGAGTGTCACAAACTCAATCATTCAATCAATATGTTGCTCAATAGCTGTTGAAAGGACCAACACCAAAAATGGTTTCTTGAATATCTGACTTACAGTTTATACTATCCATGATGTAAATAGTCTTGATTCTTTCTTGTAGAGTATTCTGCACAGTGTCTACTCTAAAAGTAACCTGTGTTCCCCGTGAAAAAGATGCAATGGATATGGGTTTGTTATATTGTGTTAGCGATCCCCATTCAACAAGTCTAATTACTTTTCTTTTTCTTTCTAGTCAATCCAGTACTGTGAGACAAGTGTAATATCTAATAAGGTTTGCTTTCCTCTCAAACCTTTGTCTGGAATCTAATAGCCTCTCTTTCAATATCTTTGTCAGTATCATTGCCGCTAGAGAAGAGTCTAGCATTGACCACTCCTGAGGTGGTACTTTAAGAAGTGGCAACCCTAGTGATGAGTGTACTGTTGTAAAGGCCTGAGACTGTGAACCCGGGAATGCACCAAGTCGCTGTTAACAGGGCGTCGACGATTTAACACGTGCAGGTTTGTGTGTTTGCTTTGACTAGGGCTAGGGCTTGGTACAAGTATTGTTAAGGATTACTGAAGGTTTAACCAAAAATGGTTCATGGGTGATAATATAATAACCTAGAAAGTATGTACAATGTACAGATCTCAACATGAAAGACTGAGTTGGAATGGAAAAGTTTGGCTTAGAAATAGTCCCAGTTTCTGGGTGAGGCTGAGAAATCCTTCATATCAGTAGTTATCATATGTTGTAATAATCAAATAAGAGATGCTTGAGAGTTGTGGGTCAATAGATGATTTGCATTGTTGTATGGTATGCCTTAGGACTGTAAGGGAGTTGTCATTGTTGAACACGAGAGGGTGGGAAAGCTGGTGGATGTTTGTGTAGCTGCACAGATGTTTCTCTGACTCACCCCACCCCCCTTGTTGTTAGGTAATGCTCCACTTATTGACAATGAGATATTATCACATAATTATTGTTGAAATATCTGACTGCTAAAATGATCTATTGGAAGGTGTTGCTGACAATCTAAACTTGAACAGCTCTATGCAATGCAACTCTAGGTGGTACAAGGTTTCTTGCCCTGACAACTTTGAATCATGAATGAAGATTTATGGAGTATATTTTCAATCAAATGTCATTTCTCAGCAATATTTTCAAATATGTGAGTCATGTGAAAGATTAGATGACAAAAGTGAACAAGCTTACAAAGTTACTTCTTCTTGTTCTGTGAACTGCATTCTAACATTCCATACCTGGTACTTCTTAAAGTGATGTTATGTGTTAAGATGTTCTCCTCCTGTTCCCGAGATGATGAAGTTCCTCAACGACTGCCCATTCTGTGTACATTGTGAAGCAAATTTCAGTATTCTTGTAATATAAACATTGTCAATATTTGCCTTTATAATGTTTGCTATGGTCATGATCAGATCTGTAAATTTCTTTCATCGACAATTTTGAAGAATCAATATGATTTTTGGGCATCTTGCAATATGGTAGTATTGTGACTATACTGGATGAATATTCATGCTTTACATATTTTCACCAATTTTTCATTTCTACGAAATTCGTGAAAACATGAACAGCGCAAAACAATATGAATCTACTGTAGAAAAAATGTAGATTGGGTGCCAAACAGTGTGCTCCTTAACATATTCATAATGTACATTCCATATTTTAAATCGGTAATGGTGCATAGCAATAAATAAAAATCCCTGTTTCCATGGTCACAACAATATTATAATACCACAGCGAATAGTGCCAACACTTTTCAACATTGAAATATATATATAGCTTCCGGAATTTCCATTTTCTTCACAGCTTTCTGAAGGGAAGTGCCATGTATCTGAGATAAATCATATATCTTTCCGTTAGGATACAAAGAAGAGCATATTAACTTGGTGGATACCATTGCTGAATAAATCTACCTTTATCAAGTTAGATATTTCCTACATTTCTTATATATCCATGTGATACATAAATGGTTGTCATTGTGATGTTTAAAGTTTTCAACACGTAATGTATCCTTGATCATCCTCTTTATGGAATTAGTAAAGATGAAGCTATTTCCTCAGATATCTATTATAAAAACGTTTCTGGTAGAGCATTGCTGGGAATCTGCATCACTTGCTGTAGGATAGTTGCTGCTGCCTCCACACCCGTGTCCTGGACAGTCATCGTGTGGTGGTGTTTGTCCCTCGGTACTACTACTACTGCCACCACCTTCAGAGCTGAAGCCTTCCAAGGTAGAACTTCACTGTGGCCTCCTTACCATGCTGTCTGCTGCTGCTGCTGCTGCTGCTGCTGCTGCTGCTGCTGCTGCTGCTGCTGCTGCTGCTGCTGCTGCTGCTGCTGCTGCTGCTGCTGCTGCTGCTGCTGCAGACACGGTGGTGGTGGTGGTGCCACCTGTTGGGTCATGTGTCAAAAAGTCACGTGGACGGTGCTGTTTAAAGCACTGGAACTAGGAGTGTGCTGTACATATTTGTTACCATGCTGTGTTACTTTAATACTGTAAATAGGAATAAACCATGGTGTTGTCAGTCTGCAGTTGGTTTACTTTTGTACTGATATGGTAGGACAAGTGAACTTTGCAATAGTGGCCCTTTGAACCATAGACTACTGTCTCTCTTTGTAAGTCTTCCCTAATAACACAATCAAATACACAATGCATATTCAATTTTCAAAGCTCAAAGACTAGATTGCCTAGAAGTATTCAGATTTAAATTCCACGACAACTGGATCATCGCCCCAATGGAAGCACTAGCGCCCATTGTAATTTCCATTCAAAGGTAAGACTAGAATGCCTATTAGAGCTCTGATTTGAATTCTGTAAAAAGTTGGACCATGACCCCAGATGCACTTATTGCCGTCAAAAATTGAGGGAATCCACATCACGTAAAAAGAACTATATAATTTCTGGCTCAGCCAAAAAAGCTCCGATTTCAAATCCGTAAAAACCCACGTGACCGCTACAAGGTCTTCTACACTGTGGATCCCTGTGCTGCCACCCAGCGGCCATAATAAAAAAAAGTAGTCGGCGCCAAAACACATTTTATTCGCAAAAAAAAAAAAAAACCTGATATTTTAAATTAGTAACTTCCTTAATAACGGGCCGATCGGAGAAATTCGACCGTCCACGCGTAGCCCCAGATACACTGGACCCTGCTGCGTCACTGTATCCGGCCCCAGGGCTATAGTAAACGAGCGGCGAAAGTCCGTAATCGCCGAGAGTCTAAAATCGTAGCTCGCTTAAAAATGCTCCGATCGGAGAAATTCGACCGTCCACGCGTAGCCCCAGACACACTGAAGCCTCCTGCATCACTGTATCCGACCCCAGAGCCATAGTAAACGAGCGGCGAGAGTCCGTAATCGCCGAGAGTCTAAAATCGTAGCTCGCTTAAAAATGCTCCGATCGGAGAAATTCGACCGTCCACGCGTAGCCCCAGACACACTGAAGCCTCCTGCATCACTGTATCCGACCCCAGAGCCATAGTAAACGTGCGGCGGGGGTCCGTAATCGCCGAGCGTCAAAAATGAGGAAGTGAATAACTTGGTTAAATCTCAACCGGCCTGCCAAATCTCTGGCCAATAATCACACAGCTCTCCCCTCCCCCAACAACCCTGACAAGGCCCCTCTCGTGCTGCACAGGCAGTGAACATGAATTTCACACATTATCCACCAACCAGGAGAGGCCTGGCCCTTCAGTCTGACCTCAAAGGAGTACCACTATCCCACAATGCACCCCTGCCTGATTCCACTCTTCAACACTAGGGGGAGGCACCACATCCACTGCAGACGACATGCATGGCAAACCAAGCCAACACACCCCTCCTGTTGATACCAGGCCTGCATGGTCCTGACTTGTATCTCGGTGTGATTCATCATGGTACGGGTGATCAATTCTAGTTCCCAGACAACTCCTTAAACAATGGCAGGCTGGTGAGAGGAAGGTGACGACGTCCAGTTTGCCTACCTGGCCATCGCGGCCTACCTGGTGCTGGTGGCGCTGTGCTTCCTGGTCATGTGCTGCTGCTCCCGGCAGGGGGTGCGGGCCGTCAAGAACCAGGACGTGTCCGAGTCAGAGTACATGATCCACAAGGAGACCAAGGGCTTCCGCGTGCAGATCCTGGTGCTCATGTTCTTCTTCTACTTCCTCTACTCGGGCATGGAGGTCACCTACGGCGGCCTCATCATGACCTTCTCCGTCAAGTACCTGGGTTGGAGCAAGGCCGAGGGCACCCTGCTCACCTCCGTCTTCTGGGGCTCCTTCGCCCTCTCCCGCGGCATCTCCATCTTCTTCGGGGTGTGCCTGAGCCCGGCGCTCATGTTGATCGGGGACCTGGTGATGACCTGTCTGTCCTTGGCGGGGCTGGTGATGGCGCTGGACAGTAACCACATCATCCTGTGGTTCTGCACGGCCGTGCTCGGGGCCGGCATGGCCTCCATATTCCCCACCGGCATCACCTGGGCCGAACGCTACATGCGCATGACCGGTAAAGCCACCTCGGTGCTGGTGGTGGGCTCGGCGCTGGGGGAGATGTTGATGCCGGCGCTCACGGGCTACCTGTTTGAGACTAAAGGCCCCATGTGGCTGCTGTACATCATGTTGGGGGCCGGCCTCCTGTCTGCCGTGCTCTACATCATCATGCAGAACCTGGCCTCCAACAAAGGAGAGCGCTACGAGAAACTCACCCAGTGGCTGGGCTCCTCCAGCACCGACTCGGGCACCGAGGACCAGGACATGGAGATGGACTCGCTGGCCAGCAACTCCACCACCAACCTGCTGGAGGTCCTGTCCCCGACCTCCAACGGCAACGGGGGCAAGAAGAAAGTCAGCTTTAACCTGCCCAAAGATATCAACCCCAAGAGCATAGCAAACAAGTACCGACCTTCATTCCTGGGGAAAAACAGTGCGAAGCGAGATTAAAGGAACCAGTTGTTGGCCGGCAGGCTTCCGGCATGAAGCGGACTAAAGACGGTGCAGGAAGCCCTGCCGGTGTGTTCAAGGTGCTTCTCTGTGTCTCCTCACAGACTGGGTATAAGTGTGCTTACTGAGCGGGGAGGACACATGCGTGCCGACCACCCCGACACAAGACGTAGTCATCTCAATGCACCTCACTCACCCACACATCCTCACATCAAGGCACCCTGTCTAGCCCAGATCTGACAACACACACCCCGAGAAGGAATGAAATGATGCTTCTTTAGATCACAGTGCACACTGACTTCTCTCATCACATGAGGCATCGATATTTCACAGTTTGTGTTCAGGGTCAAAAACTATGTCACAAGTCACTTCAAGGTAATGTACTTAGATAGCCATGTTACATACTATCACCATTTGAAATGTTCTTGCTGCATAGACTTGATGTTCTACTTGTGCATTGTGATCTGAATGTAATCATGTTCTTGTTTGTCATACTTTTAGCTGTGTTAACACCTCTTACTGCCCGGGGCTGACATGGTTCACCAATAGTTGCCACCGTCTGGTAGGCTCACAGCGCAGTGTTTTAGCATTCATGTTAAAGTTAATACACTGAGCCATCATCAATCACAAATCTCTGCACACAAAGGGAGCAGAGTTTACTGCCCTCTGCATGACCTACATGTACATGTACTCCCACAAGTTCACATACGTAATGGGTCGCATAGACACCGTAGTATACGGTGAAGAATCTTAAACATGTGGACCAATAAGAACTCAAGGAAAATATTCATATGCTGCTTGGAGCCTGAATCAAATCCACAATGTGAATGTTATAGTTAGTGCAAATATAAGAAATTTCCCATTGGTGGACAAAAAGTGCACTTTTGAAGACGACACGTGAGTGCTCTTATTGACGTTGTTCTTTGACATTGTTAAGTGTATCGGGTGATGTAGGCTGGATGAGACATCAAAACCATGATAGTTATTAAATCTTGTCTAGGCCTGGATTACTAACCCTGGATGTTTGTTCTTAAATGATCAAGAATGTGAGTGGTATGTGTCACCAATAATTTGTGAAAGATGTATAGAGTGTCACAAACTCAATCATTCAATCAATATGTTGCTCAATAGCTGTTGAAAGGACCAACACCAAAAATGGTTTCTTGAATATCTGACTTACAGTTTATACTATCCATGATGTAAATAGTCTTGATTCTTTCTTGTAGAGTATTCTGCACAGTGTCTACTCTAAAAGTAACCTGTGTTCCCCGTGAAAAAGATGCAATGGATATGGGTTTGTTGTATATTGTGTTAGCGATCCCCATTCAACAAGTCTAATTACTTTTCTTTTTCTTTCTAGTCAATCCAGTACTGTGAGACAAGTGTAATATCTAATAAGGTTTGCTTTCCTCTCAAACCTTTGTCTGGAATCTAATAGCCTCTCTTTCAATATCTTTGTCAATATCATTGCCGCTAGAGAAGAGTCTAGCATTGACCACTCCTGAGGTGGTACTTTACAAAGTGACAATACTAGTAATGAGTGTACTGTTGTAAAGGCCTGAGACTGTGAACCCGGGAATGCACCAAGGTGCTGTTAACAGGGCGTCGACGATTTAACACGGGCAGGTTTGTGTGTTTGCTTTTACTAGGGCTAGGGCTTGGTACAAGTATTGTTAAGGGTTACTGACGGTTTAACCAAAAATGGTTCATGGGTGATAATATAATAACCTAGAAAGTATGTACAATGTACAGATCTCAACATGAAAGACTGAGTTGGAATGGAAAAGTTTGGCTTAGAAATAGTCCCAGTTTCTGGGTGAGGCTGAGAAATCCCTCATATCAGTAGTTATCATATGTTGTAATAATCAAATAAGAGATGCTTGAGAGTTGTGGGTCAATAGATGATTTGCATTGTTGTATGGTATGCCTTAGGACTGTAAGGGAGTTGTCATTGTTGAACATGAGAGGGTGGGAAAGCTGGTGGATGTTTGTGTAGCTGCACAGATGTTTCTCTGACTCACCCCACCCCCCTTGTTGTTAGGTAATGCTCCACTTATTGACAATGAGATATTATCACATAATTATTGTTGAAATATCTGACTGCTAAAATGATCTATTGGAAGGTGTTGCTGACAATCTAAACTTGAACAGCTCTATGCAATGCAACTCTAGGTGGTACAAGGTTTCTTGCCCTGACAACTTTGAATCATGAATGAAGATTTATGGAGTATATTTTCAATCAAATGTCATTTCTCAGCAATATTTTCAAATATGTGAGTCATGTGAAAGATTAAATGACAAAAGTGAACAGGCTTACAAAGTTACTTCTTCTTGTTCTGTGAACTGCATTCTAACATTCCATACCTGGTACTTAAAGTGATGTTATGTGTTAAGATGTTCTCCTCCAGTTCCCGAGATGATGAAGTTCCTTAACGACTGCCCATTCTGTGTACATTGTGAAGCAAATTTCAGTATTCTTGTAATATAAACATTGTCAATATTTGCCTTTATCATGTTTGCTATGGTCATGATCAGATCTGTAAATTTCTTTCATCGACACATTTGAAGAATCAATATGATTTTTGGGCATCTTGCAATATGGTAGTATTGTGACTATACTGGATGAATATTCATGCTTTACATGTTTTCACCAATTTTTCATTTCTACGAAATTCGTGAAAACATATACAGCGCAAAACAATGTGAATCTACTATAGAAAAAATGTAGATTGGGTGCCAAACAGTGTGCTCCTTAACATATTCATAATGTACATTCCATCTTTTAAATCTGTAATGGTGCATAGCAATAAATAAAAATCCCTGTTTCCATGGTCACAACAATATTATAATACCACAGCGAATAGTGCCAACACTTTTCAACATTGAAATGTCTATATAGCTTCCGGAATTTCCATTTTCTTCACAGCTTTCTGAAGGGAAGTGCAATGTATCTGAGATAAATCATATATCTTTCCATTAGGATACAAAGAAGAGTATATTAACTTGGTGGATACCATTGCTGAATAAATCTACCTTATCAAGTTAGATATTTCCTACATTTCTTATATATCCATGTGATACATAAATGGTTGTCATTGTGATGTTTAAAGTTTTCAACATGTAATGTACTCTTGATCATCCTCTTTATGGAATTAGTAAAGATGAAGCTCTTTCCTCAGATATCTATGATAAAAACGTTTCTGGTAGAGCATTGCTGGGAATCTGCATCACTTGCTGTAGGATAGTTGCTGCTGCCTCCACACCCGTGTCCTGGACAGTCATTGTGTGGTGGTGTTTGTCCCTCGGTACTACTACTACTACTACTGCCACCACCTTCAGAGCTGAAGCCTTCCAAGGTAGAACTTCACTGTGGCCTCCTTACCATGCTGCCTGCTGCTGCTGCTGCTGCTGCTGCTGCTGCTGCTGCTGCTGCTGCTGCTGCAGACACTGTGGTGGTGGTGCCACCTGGTGGGTCATGTGTCAAACAGTCACGTGGACGGTGCTGTTTAAAGCACTGGGAACTAGGAATGTGCTGTACATATTTGTTACCATGCTGTGTTACTTTAATACTGTAAATAGGAATAAACCATGGTGTTGTCAGTCTGCAGTTGGTTTACTTTTGTACTGATATGGTAGGACAAGTGAACTTTGCAATAGTGGCCCTTTGAACCATAGACTACTGTCTCTCTTTGTAAGTCTTCCCTAATAACACAATCAAATACACAATGCATATTCAATTTTCAAAGCTCAAAGACTAGATTGCCTAGAAGTATTCAGATTTAAATTCCACGACAACTGGATCATCGCCCCAATGGAAGCACTAGCGCCCATTGTAATTTGCATTCAAAGGTAAGACTAGAATGCCTATTAGAGCTCTGATTTGAATTCTGTAAAAAGTTGGACCATGACCCCAGATGCACTTATTGCCGTCAAAAATTGAGGGAATCCACATCACGTAAAAGAAATATATAATTTCTGGCTCAGCCAAAAAAGCTCCGATTTCAAATCCGTAAAAACCCACGTGACCGCTACAAGGTCCTCTACACTGTGGATCCCTGTGCTGCCACCCAGCGGCCATAATAAAAAAAAGTAGTCGGCGCCAAAACACATTTTATTCGCAAAAAAAACAAAAAAACCTGATATTTTAAATTAGTAACTTCCTTAATAACGGGCCGATCGGAGAAATTCGACCGTCCACGCGTAGCCCCAGATACACTGGACCCTGCTGCGTCACTGTATCCGGCCCCAGGGCTATAGTAAACGAGCGGCGAGAGTCCGTAATCGCCGAGCGTCTAAAATCGTAGCTCGCTTAAAAATGCTCCGATCGGAGAAATTCGACCGTCCACGCGTAGCCCCAGACACACTGAAGCCTACTGAATCACTGTATCCGACCCCAGAGCCATAGTAAACGAGCGGCGAGAGTCCGTAATCGCCGACAGTCTAAAATCGTAGCTCGCTTAAAAATGCTCCGATCGGAGAAATTCGACCGTCCACGCGTAGCCCCAGACACACTGAAGCCTCCTGCATCACTGTATCCGACCCCAGAGCCATAGTAAACGTGCGGCGGGGGTCCGTAATCGCCGAGCGTCAAAAATGAGGAAGTGAATAACTTGGTTAAATCTCAACCGGCCTGCCAAATCTCTGGCCAATAATCACACAGCTCTCCCCTCGCCCAACAACCCTGACAAGGCCCCTCTCGTGCTGCACAGGCAGTGAACATGAATTTCACACATTATCCACCAACCAGGAGAGGCCTGGCCCTTCAGTCTGACCTCAAAGGAGTACCACTATCCCACAATGCACCCCTGCCTGATTCCACTCTTCAACACTAGGGGGAGGCACCACATCCACTGCAGACGACATGCATGGCAAACCAAGCCAACACACCCCTCCTGTTGATACCAGGCCTGCATGGTCCTGACTTGTATCTCGGTGTGATTCATCATGGTACGGGTGATCAATTCTAGTTCCCAGACAACTCCTTAAACCATGGCAGGCTGGTGAGAGGAAAGTGACGACGTCCAGTTTGCCTACCTGGCCATCGCGGCCTACCTGGTGCTGGTGGCGCTGTGCTTCCTGGTCATGTGCTGCTGCTCCCGGCAGGGGGTGCGGGCCGTCAAGAACCAGGACGTGTCCGAGTCAGAGTACATGATCCACAAGGAGACCAAGGGCTTCCGCGTGCAGATCCTGGTGCTCATGTTCTTCTTCTACTTCCTCTACTCGGGCATGGAGGTCACCTACGGCGGCCTCATCATGACCTTCTCCGTCAAGTACCTGGGCTGGAGCAAGGCCGAGGGCACCCTGCTCACCTCCGTCTTCTGGGGCTCCTTCGCCCTCTCCCGCGGCATCTCCATCTTCTTCGGGGTGTGCCTGAGCCCGGCGCTCATGTTGATCGGGGACCTGGTGATGACCTGTCTGTCCTTGGCGGGGCTGGTGATGGCGCTGGACAGTAACCACATCATCCTGTGGTTCTGCACGGCCGTGCTCGGGGCCGGCATGGCCTCCATATTCCCCACCGGCATCACCTGGGCCGAACGCTACATGCGCATGACCGGCAAAGCCACCTCGGTGCTGGTGGTGGGGTCGGCGCTGGGGGAGATGTTGATGCCGGCGCTGACGGGCTACCTGTTTGAGACTAAAGGCCCCATGTGGCTGCTGTACATCATGTTGGGGGCCGGCCTCCTCTCTGCCGTGCTCTACATCATCATGCAGAACCTGGCCTCCAACAAAGGAGAGCGCTACGAGAAACTCACCCAGTGGCTGGGCTCCTCCAGCACCGACTCGGGCACCGAGGACCAGGACATGGAGATGGACTCGCTGGCCAGCAACTCCACCACCAACCTGCTGGAGGTCCTGTCCCCCACCTCCAATGGCAACGGGGGCAAGAAGAAAGTCAGCTTTAACCTGCCCAAAGATATCAACCCCAAGAGTATAGCAAACAAGTACCGACCTTCATTCCTGGGGAAAAACAGTGCGAAGCGAGATTAAAGGAACCAGTTGTTGGCCGGCAGGCTTCCGGCACGAAGCGGACTAAAGACGGTGCAGGAAGCCCTGCCGGTGTGTTCAAGGTGCTTCTCTGTGTCTCCTCACAGACTGGGTATACGTGTGCTTACTGAGCGGGGAGGACACACGCGTGCCGACCACCCCGACACAAGACGTAGTCATCTCAATGCACCTCACTCACCCACACATCCTCACATCAAGGCAACCTGTCTAGCCCAGATCTGACAACACACACCCCGAGAAGGAATGAAATGATGCTTCTTTAGATCACAGTGCACACGGTTTACTTACTTCTCTCATCACATGAGGCATCGATATTTCACTGTTTGTGTTCAGGGTCAAAACTATGTCACAAGTCACTTCAAGGTAATGTACTTAGATAGCCATGTTACATACTATCACCATTTGAAATGTTCTTGCTGCATAGACTTGATGTTCTACTTGTGCGTTGTGATCTGAATGTCATCATGTTCTTGTTTGTCATACTTTTAGCTGTGTTAACACCTCTTACTGCCCGGGGCTGACATGGTCCACCAATAGTTGCCACCGTCTGGTAGGCTCACAGCGCAGTGTTTCAGCATTCATGTTAAAGTTAATACACTGAGCCATCATCAATCACAAATCTCTGCACACAAAGGGAGCAGAGTTTACTGCCCTCTGCATGACCTACATGTACATGTACTCCCACAAGTTCACATACGTAATGGGTCGCATAGACACCGTAGTATACGGTGAAGAATCTTTAACATGTGGACCAATAAGAACTCAAGGAAAATGTTCATATATTGCTTGGAGTCTGCATCAAATCCACAATGTGAATGTTATAGTTAGTGCAAATATAAAAAATTTCCCATTGGTGGACAAAAAGTGCACTTTTGAAGACGACACGTGAGTGCTCTTATTGACGTTGTTCTTTGACATTGTTAAGTGTATCGGGTGATGTAGGCTGGATGAGACATCACAACCATGATAGTTATTAAATCTTGTCTAGGCCTGGATTACTAACCCTGGTTGTTTGTTCTTAAATGATCAAGAATGTGAGTGGTATGTGTCACCAATAATTTGTGAAAGATGTATAGAGTGTCACAAACTCAATCATTCAATCAATATGTTGCTCAATAGCTGTTGAAAGGACCAACACCAAAAATGATTTCTTGAATATCTGACTTACAGTTTATACTATCCATGATGTAAATAGTCTTGATTCTTTCTTGTAGAGTTTTCTGCACAGTGTCTACTCTAAAAGTAACCTGTGTGCCCTGTGAAAAAGATGCAATGGATATGGGTTTGTTGTATATTGTGTTAGCGATCCCCATTCAACAAGTCTAAATACTTTTCTTTTTCTTTCTAGTCAATCCAGTACTGTGAGACAAGTGTAATATCTAATAAGGTTTGCTTTCCTCTCAAACCTTTGTCTGGAATCTAATAGCCTCTCTTTCAATATCTTTGTCAGTATCATTGCCGCTAGAGAAGAGTCTAGCATTGACCACTCCTGAGGTGGTACTTTACAAAGTGACGATACTAGTAATGAGTGTACTGTTGTAAAGGCCTGAGACTGTGAACCCGGGAATGCACCAAGGTGCTGTTAACGGGGCGCCAACGATTTAACACGGGCAGGTTTGTGTGTTTGCTTTTACTAGGGCTAGGGCTTGGTACAAGTATTGTTAAGGGTTACTGACGGTTTAACCAAAAATGGTTCATGGGTGATAATATAATAACCTAGAAAGTATGTACAATGTACAGATCTCAACATGAAAGACTGAGTTGGAATGGAAAAGTTTGGCTTAGAAATAGTCCCAGTTTCTGGGTGAGGCTGAGAAATCCTTCATATCAGTAGTTATCATATGTTGTAATAATCGAATAAGAGATGCTTGAGAGTTGTGGGTCAATAGATGATTTGCATTGTTGTATGGTATGCCTTAGGACTGTAAGGGAGTTGTCATTGTTGAACATGAGAGGGTGGGAAAGTTGGTGGATGTTTGTGTAGCTGCACAGATGTTTCTCTGACTCACCCACCCCCCCCCCTTGTTGTTAGGTAATGCTCCACTTATTGACAATGAGATATTATCACATAATTATTGTTGAAATATCTGACTGCTAAAATAATCTATTGGAAGGTGTTGCTGACAATCCAAACTTGAACAGCTCTATGCAATGCAACTCTAGGTGGTACAAGGTTTCTTGCCCTGACAACTTTGAATCATGAATGAAGATTTATGGAGTATATTTTCAATCAAATGTCATTTCTCAGCAATATTTTCAAATATGTGAGTCATGTGAAAGATTAAATGACAAAAGTGAACAGGCTTACAAAGTTACTTCTTCTTGTTCTGTGAACTGCATTCTAACATTCCATACCTGGTACTTAAAGTGATGTTATGTGTTAAGATGTTCTCCTCCAGTTCCCGAGATGATGAAGTTCCTTAACGACTGCCCATTCTGTGTACATTGTGAAGCAAATTTCAGTATTCTTGTAATATAAACATTGTCAATATTTGCCTTTATCATGTTTGCTATGGTCATGATCAGATCTGTAAATTTCTTTCATCGACACATTTGAAGAATCAATATGATTTTTGGGCATCTTGCAATATGGTAGTATTGTGACTATACTGGATGAATATTCATGCTTTACATGTTTTCACCAATTTTTCATTTCTACGAAATTCGTGAAAACATATACAGCGCAAAACAATGTGAATCTACTATAGAAAAAATGTAGATTGGGTGCCAAACAGTGTGCTCCTTAACATATTCATAATGTACATTCCATCTTTTAAATCTGTAATGGTGCATAGCAATAAATAAAAATCCCTGTTTCCATGGTCACAACAATATTATAATACCACAGCGAATAGTGCCAACACTTTTCAACATTGAAATGTCTATATAGCTTCCGGAATTTCCATTTTCTTCACAGCTTTCTGAAGGGAAGTGCAATGTATCTGAGATAAATCATATATCTTTCCATTAGGATACAAAGAAGAGTATATTAACTTGGTGGATACCATTGCTGAATAAATCTACCTTATCAAGTTAGATATTTCCTACATTTCTTATATATCCATGTGATACATAAATGGTTGTCATTGTGATGTTTAAAGTTTTCAACATGTAATGTACTCTTGATCATCCTCTTTATGGAATTAGTAAAGATGAAGCTCTTTCCTCAGATATCTATGATAAAAACGTTTCTGGTAGAGCATTGCTGGGAATCTGCATCACTTGCTGTAGGATAGTTGCTGCTGCCTCCACACCCGTGTCCTGGACAGTCATTGTGTGGTGGTGTTTGTCCCTCGGTACTACTACTACTACTACTGCCACCACCTTCAGAGCTGAAGCCTTCCAAGGTAGAACTTCACTGTGGCCTCCTTACCATGCTGCCTGCTGCTGCTGCTGCTGCTGCTGCTGCTGCTGCTGCTGCTGCTGCTGCTGCTGCAGACACTGTGGTGGTGGTGCCACCTGGTGGGTCATGTGTCAAACAGTCACGTGGACGGTGCTGTTTAAAGCACTGGGAACTAGGAATGTGCTGTACATATTTGTTACCATGCTGTGTTACTTTAATACTGTAAATAGGAATAAACCATGGTGTTGTCAGTCTGCAGTTGGTTTACTTTTGTACTGATATGGTAGGACAAGTGAACTTTGCAATAGTGGCCCTTTGAACCATAGACTACTGTCTCTCTTTGTAAGTCTTCCCTAATAACACAATCAAATACACAATGCATATTCAATTTTCAAAGCTCAAAGACTAGATTGCCTAGAAGTATTCAGATTTAAATTCCACGACAACTGGATCATCGCCCCAATGGAAGCACTAGCGCCCATTGTAATTTGCATTCAAAGGTAAGACTAGAATGCCTATTAGAGCTCTGATTTGAATTCTGTAAAAAGTTGGACCATGACCCCAGATGCACTTATTGCCGTCAAAAATTGAGGGAATCCACATCACGTAAAAGAAATATATAATTTCTGGCTCAGCCAAAAAAGCTCCGATTTCAAATCCGTAAAAACCCACGTGACCGCTACAAGGTCCTCTACACTGTGGATCCCTGTGCTGCCACCCAGCGGCCATAATAAAAAAAAGTAGTCGGCGCCAAAACACATTTTATTCGCAAAAAAAACAAAAAAACCTGATATTTTAAATTAGTAACTTCCTTAATAACGGGCCGATCGGAGAAATTCGACCGTCCACGCGTAGCCCCAGATACACTGGACCCTGCTGCGTCACTGTATCCGGCCCCAGGGCTATAGTAAACGAGCGGCGAGAGTCCGTAATCGCCGAGCGTCTAAAATCGTAGCTCGCTTAAAAATGCTCCGATCGGAGAAATTCGACCGTCCACGCGTAGCCCCAGACACACTGAAGCCTACTGAATCACTGTATCCGACCCCAGAGCCATAGTAAACGAGCGGCGAGAGTCCGTAATCGCCGACAGTCTAAAATCGTAGCTCGCTTAAAAATGCTCCGATCGGAGAAATTCGACCGTCCACGCGTAGCCCCAGACACACTGAAGCCTCCTGCATCACTGTATCCGACCCCAGAGCCATAGTAAACGTGCGGCGGGGGTCCGTAATCGCCGAGCGTCAAAAATGAGGAAGTGAATAACTTGGTTAAATCTCAACCGGCCTGCCAAATCTCTGGCCAATAATCACACAGCTCTCCCCTCCCCCAACAACCCTGACAAGGCCCCTCTCGTGCTGCACAGGCAGTGAACATGAATTTCACACATTATCCACCAACCAGGAGAGGCCTGGCCCTTCAGTCTGACCTCAAAGGAGTACCACTATCCCACAATGCACCCCTGCCTGATTCCACTCTTCAACACTAGGGGGAGGCACCACATCCACTGCAGACGACATGCATGGCAAACCAAGCCAACACACCCCTCCTGTTGATACCAGGCCTGCATGGTCCTGACTTGTATCTCGGTGTGATTCATCATGGTACGGGTGATCAATTCTAGTTCCCAGACAACTCCTTAAACCATGGCAGGCTGGTGAGAGGAAAGTGACGACGTCCAGTTTGCCTACCTGGCCATCGCGGCCTACCTGGTGCTGGTGGCGCTGTGCTTCCTGGTCATGTGCTGCTGCTCCCGGCAGGGGGTGCGGGCCGTCAAGAACCAGGACGTGTCCGAGTCAGAGTACATGATCCACAAGGAGACCAAGGGCTTCCGCGTGCAGATCCTGGTGCTCATGTTCTTCTTCTACTTCCTCTACTCGGGCATGGAGGTCACCTACGGCGGCCTCATCATGACCTTCTCCGTCAAGTACCTGGGCTGGAGCAAGGCCGAGGGCACCCTGCTCACCTCCGTCTTCTGGGGCTCCTTCGCCCTCTCCCGCGGCATCTCCATCTTCTTCGGGGTGTGCCTGAGCCCGGCGCTCATGTTGATCGGGGACCTGGTGATGACCTGTCTGTCCTTGGCGGGGCTGGTGATGGCGCTGGACAGTAACCACATCATCCTGTGGTTCTGCACGGCCGTGCTCGGGGCCGGCATGGCCTCCATATTCCCCACCGGCATCACCTGGGCCGAACGCTACATGCGCATGACCGGCAAAGCCACCTCGGTGCTGGTGGTGGGGTCGGCGCTGGGGGAGATGTTGATGCCGGCGCTGACGGGCTACCTGTTTGAGACTAAAGGCCCCATGTGGCTGCTGTACATCATGTTGGGGGCCGGCCTCCTCTCTGCCGTGCTCTACATCATCATGCAGAACCTGGCCTCCAACAAAGGAGAGCGCTACGAGAAACTCACCCAGTGGCTGGGCTCCTCCAGCACCGACTCGGGCACCGAGGACCAGGACATGGAGATGGACTCGCTGGCCAGCAACTCCACCACCAACCTGCTGGAGGTCCTGTCCCCCACCTCCAATGGCAACGGGGGCAAGAAGAAAGTCAGCTTTAACCTGCCCAAAGATATCAACCCCAAGAGTATAGCAAACAAGTACCGACCTTCATTCCTGGGGAAAAACAGTGCGAAGCGAGATTAAAGGAACCAGTTGTTGGCCGGCAGGCTTCCGGCACGAAGCGGACTAAAGACGGTGCAGGAAGCCCTGCCGGTGTGTTCAAGGTGCTTCTCTGTGTCTCCTCACAGACTGGGTATACGTGTGCTTACTGAGCGGGGAGGACACACGCGTGCCGACCACCCCGACACAAGACGTAGTCATCTCAATGCACCTCACTCACCCACACATCCTCACATCAAGGCAACCTGTCTAGCCCAGATCTGACAACACACACCCCGAGAAGGAATGAAATGATGCTTCTTTAGATCACAGTGCACACGGTTTACTTACTTCTCTCATCACATGAGGCATCGATATTTCACTGTTTGTGTTCAGGGTCAAAACTATGTCACAAGTCACTTCAAGGTAATGTACTTAGATAGCCATGTTACATACTATCACCATTTGAAATGTTCTTGCTGCATAGACTTGATGTTCTACTTGTGCGTTGTGATCTGAATGTCATCATGTTCTTGTTTGTCATACTTTTAGCTGTGTTAACACCTCTTACTGCCCGGGGCTGACATGGTCCACCAATAGTTGCCACCGTCTGGTAGGCTCACAGCGCAGTGTTTCAGCATTCATGTTAAAGTTAATACACTGAGCCATCATCAATCACAAATCTCTGCACACAAAGGGAGCAGAGTTTACTGCCCTCTGCATGACCTACATGTACATGTACTCCCACAAGTTCACATACGTAATGGGTCGCATAGACACCGTAGTATACGGTGAAGAATCTTTAACATGTGGACCAATAAGAACTCAAGGAAAATGTTCATATATTGCTTGGAGTCTGCATCAAATCCACAATGTGAATGTTATAGTTAGTGCAAATATAAAAAATTTCCCATTGGTGGACAAAAAGTGCACTTTTGAAGACGACACGTGAGTGCTCTTATTGACGTTGTTCTTTGACATTGTTAAGTGTATCGGGTGATGTAGGCTGGATGAGACATCACAACCATGATAGTTATTAAATCTTGTCTAGGCCTGGATTACTAACCCTGGTTGTTTGTTCTTAAATGATCAAGAATGTGAGTGGTATGTGTCACCAATAATTTGTGAAAGATGTATAGAGTGTCACAAACTCAATCATTCAATCAATATGTTGCTCAATAGCTGTTGAAAGGACCAACACCAAAAATGATTTCTTGAATATCTGACTTACAGTTTATACTATCCATGATGTAAATAGTCTTGATTCTTTCTTGTAGAGTTTTCTGCACAGTGTCTACTCTAAAAGTAACCTGTGTGCCCTGTGAAAAAGATGCAATGGATATGGGTTTGTTGTATATTGTGTTAGCGATCCCCATTCAACAAGTCTAAATACTTTTCTTTTTCTTTCTAGTCAATCCAGTACTGTGAGACAAGTGTAATATCTAATAAGGTTTGCTTTCCTCTCAAACCTTTGTCTGGAATCTAATAGCCTCTCTTTCAATATCTTTGTCAGTATCATTGCCGCTAGAGAAGAGTCTAGCATTGACCACTCCTGAGGTGGTACTTTACAAAGTGACGATACTAGTAATGAGTGTACTGTTGTAAAGGCCTGAGACTGTGAACCCGGGAATGCACCAAGGTGCTGTTAACGGGGCGCCAACGATTTAACACGGGCAGGTTTGTGTGTTTGCTTTTACTAGGGCTAGGGCTTGGTACAAGTATTGTTAAGGGTTACTGACGGTTTAACCAAAAATGGTTCATGGGTGATAATATAATAACCTAGAAAGTATGTACAATGTACAGATCTCAACATGAAAGACTGAGTTGGAATGGAAAAGTTTGGCTTAGAAATAGTCCCAGTTTCTGGGTGAGGCTGAGAAATCCTTCATATCAGTAGTTATCATATGTTGTAATAATCGAATAAGAGATGCTTGAGAGTTGTGGGTCAATAGATGATTTGCATTGTTGTATGGTATGCCTTAGGACTGTAAGGGAGTTGTCATTGTTGAACACGAGAGGGTGGGAAAGTTGGTGGATGTTTGTGTAGCTGCACAGATGTTTCTCTGACTCACCCACCCCCCCCCCCCTTGTTGTTAGGTAATGCTCCACTTATTGACAATGAGATATTATCACATAATTATTGTTGAAATATCTGACTGCTAAAATAATCTATTGGAAGGTGTTGCTGACAATCCAAACTTGAACAGCTCTATGCAATGCAACTCTAGGTGGTACAAGGTTTCTTGCCCTGACAACTTTGAATCATGAATGAAGATTTATGGAGTATATTTTCAATCAAATGTCATTTCTCAGCAATATTTTCAAATATGTGAGTCATGTGAAAGATTAAATGACAAAAGTGAACAGGCTTACAAAGTTACTTCTTCTTGTTCTGTGAACTGCATTCTAACATTCCATACCTGGTACTTAAAGTGATGTTATGTGTTAAGATGTTCTCCTCCAGTTCCCGAGATGATGAAGTTCCTTAACGACTGCCCATTCTGTGTACATTGTGAAGCAAATTTCAGTATTCTTGTAATATAAACATTGTCAATATTTGCCTTTATCATGTTTGCTATGGTCATGATCAGATCTGTAAATTTCTTTCATCGACACATTTGAAGAATCAATATGATTTTTGGGCATCTTGCAATATGGTAGTATTGTGACTATACTGGATGAATATTCATGCTTTACATGTTTTCACCAATTTTTCATTTCTACGAAATTCGTGAAAACATATACAGCGCAAAACAATGTGAATCTACTATAGAAAAAATGTAGATTGGGTGCCAAACAGTGTGCTCCTTAACATATTCATAATGTACATTCCATCTTTTAAATCTGTAATGGTGCATAGCAATAAATAAAAATCCCTGTTTCCATGGTCACAACAATATTATAATACCACAGCGAATAGTGCCAACACTTTTCAACATTGAAATGTCTATATAGCTTCCGGAATTTCCATTTTCTTCACAGCTTTCTGAAGGGAAGTGCAATGTATCTGAGATAAATCATATATCTTTCCATTAGGATACAAAGAAGAGTATATTAACTTGGTGGATACCATTGCTGAATAAATCTACCTTATCAAGTTAGATATTTCCTACATTTCTTATATATCCATGTGATACATAAATGGTTGTCATTGTGATGTTTAAAGTTTTCAACATGTAATGTACTCTTGATCATCCTCTTTATGGAATTAGTAAAGATGAAGCTCTTTCCTCAGATATCTATGATAAAAACGTTTCTGGTAGAGCATTGCTGGGAATCTGCATCACTTGCTGTAGGATAGTTGCTGCTGCCTCCACACCCGTGTCCTGGACAGTCATTGTGTGGTGGTGTTTGTCCCTCGGTACTACTACTACTACTACTGCCACCACCTTCAGAGCTGAAGCCTTCCAAGGTAGAACTTCACTGTGGCCTCCTTACCATGCTGCCTGCTGCTGCTGCTGCTGCTGCTGCTGCTGCTGCTGCTGCTGCTGCTGCTGCTGCAGACACTGTGGTGGTGGTGCCACCTGGTGGGTCATGTGTCAAACAGTCACGTGGACGGTGCTGTTTAAAGCACTGGGAACTAGGAATGTGCTGTACATATTTGTTACCATGCTGTGTTACTTTAATACTGTAAATAGGAATAAACCATGGTGTTGTCAGTCTGCAGTTGGTTTACTTTTGTACTGATATGGTAGGACAAGTGAACTTTGCAATAGTGGCCCTTTGAACCATAGACTACTGTCTCTCTTTGTAAGTCTTCCCTAATAACACAATCAAATACACAATGCATATTCAATTTTCAAAGCTCAAAGACTAGATTGCCTAGAAGTATTCAGATTTAAATTCCACGACAACTGGATCATCGCCCCAATGGAAGCACTAGCGCCCATTGTAATTTGCATTCAAAGGTAAGACTAGAATGCCTATTAGAGCTCTGATTTGAATTCTGTAAAAAGTTGGACCATGACCCCAGATGCACTTATTGCCGTCAAAAATTGAGGGAATCCACATCACGTAAAAGAAATATATAATTTCTGGCTCAGCCAAAAAAGCTCCGATTTCAAATCCGTAAAAACCCACGTGACCGCTACAAGGTCCTCTACACTGTGGATCCCTGTGCTGCCACCCAGCGGCCATAATAAAAAAAAGTAGTCGGCGCCAAAACACATTTTATTCGCAAAAAAAACAAAAAAACCTGATATTTTAAATTAGTAACTTCCTTAATAACGGGCCGATCGGAGAAATTCGACCGTCCACGCGTAGCCCCAGATACACTGGACCCTGCTGCGTCACTGTATCCGGCCCCAGGGCTATAGTAAACGAGCGGCGAGAGTCCGTAATCGCCGAGCGTCTAAAATCGTAGCTCGCTTAAAAATGCTCCGATCGGAGAAATTCGACCGTCCACGCGTAGCCCCAGACACACTGAAGCCTACTGAATCACTGTATCCGACCCCAGAGCCATAGTAAACGAGCGGCGAGAGTCCGTAATCGCCGACAGTCTAAAATCGTAGCTCGCTTAAAAATGCTCCGATCGGAGAAATTCGACCGTCCACGCGTAGCCCCAGACACACTGAAGCCTCCTGCATCACTGTATCCGACCCCAGAGCCATAGTAAACGTGCGGCGGGGGTCCGTAATCGCCGAGCGTCAAAAATGAGGAAGTGAATAACTTGGTTAAATCTCAACCGGCCTGCCAAATCTCTGGCCAATAATCACACAGCTCTCCCCTCCCCCAACAACCCTGACAAGGCCCCTCTCGTGCTGCACAGGCAGTGAACATGAATTTCACACATTATCCACCAACCAGGAGAGGCCTGGCCCTTCAGTCTGACCTCAAAGGAGTACCACTATCCCACAATGCACCCCTGCCTGATTCCACTCTTCAACACTAGGGGGAGGCACCACATCCACTGCAGACGACATGCATGGCAAACCAAGCCAACACACCCCTCCTGTTGATACCAGGCCTGCATGGTCCTGACTTGTATCTCGGTGTGATTCATCATGGTACGGGTGATCAATTCTAGTTCCCAGACAACTCCTTAAACCATGGCAGGCTGGTGAGAGGAAAGTGACGACGTCCAGTTTGCCTACCTGGCCATCGCGGCCTACCTGGTGCTGGTGGCGCTGTGCTTCCTGGTCATGTGCTGCTGCTCCCGGCAGGGGGTGCGGGCCGTCAAGAACCAGGACGTGTCCGAGTCAGAGTACATGATCCACAAGGAGACCAAGGGCTTCCGCGTGCAGATCCTGGTGCTCATGTTCTTCTTCTACTTCCTCTACTCGGGCATGGAGGTCACCTACGGCGGCCTCATCATGACCTTCTCCGTCAAGTACCTGGGCTGGAGCAAGGCCGAGGGCACCCTGCTCACCTCCGTCTTCTGGGGCTCCTTCGCCCTCTCCCGCGGCATCTCCATCTTCTTCGGGGTGTGCCTGAGCCCGGCGCTCATGTTGATCGGGGACCTGGTGATGACCTGTCTGTCCTTGGCGGGGCTGGTGATGGCGCTGGACAGTAACCACATCATCCTGTGGTTCTGCACGGCCGTGCTCGGGGCCGGCATGGCCTCCATATTCCCCACCGGCATCACCTGGGCCGAACGCTACATGCGCATGACCGGCAAAGCCACCTCGGTGCTGGTGGTGGGGTCGGCGCTGGGGGAGATGTTGATGCCGGCGCTGACGGGCTACCTGTTTGAGACTAAAGGCCCCATGTGGCTGCTGTACATCATGTTGGGGGCCGGCCTCCTCTCTGCCGTGCTCTACATCATCATGCAGAACCTGGCCTCCAACAAAGGAGAGCGCTACGAGAAACTCACCCAGTGGCTGGGCTCCTCCAGCACCGACTCGGGCACCGAGGACCAGGACATGGAGATGGACTCGCTGGCCAGCAACTCCACCACCAACCTGCTGGAGGTCCTGTCCCCCACCTCCAATGGCAACGGGGGCAAGAAGAAAGTCAGCTTTAACCTGCCCAAAGATATCAACCCCAAGAGTATAGCAAACAAGTACCGACCTTCATTCCTGGGGAAAAACAGTGCGAAGCGAGATTAAAGGAACCAGTTGTTGGCCGGCAGGCTTCCGGCACGAAGCGGACTAAAGACGGTGCAGGAAGCCCTGCCGGTGTGTTCAAGGTGCTTCTCTGTGTCTCCTCACAGACTGGGTATACGTGTGCTTACTGAGCGGGGAGGACACACGCGTGCCGACCACCCCGACACAAGACGTAGTCATCTCAATGCACCTCACTCACCCACACATCCTCACATCAAGGCAACCTGTCTAGCCCAGATCTGACAACACACACCCCGAGAAGGAATGAAATGATGCTTCTTTAGATCACAGTGCACACGGTTTACTTACTTCTCTCATCACATGAGGCATCGATATTTCACTGTTTGTGTTCAGGGTCAAAACTATGTCACAAGTCACTTCAAGGTAATGTACTTAGATAGCCATGTTACATACTATCACCATTTGAAATGTTCTTGCTGCATAGACTTGATGTTCTACTTGTGCGTTGTGATCTGAATGTCATCATGTTCTTGTTTGTCATACTTTTAGCTGTGTTAACACCTCTTACTGCCCGGGGCTGACATGGTCCACCAATAGTTGCCACCGTCTGGTAGGCTCACAGCGCAGTGTTTCAGCATTCATGTTAAAGTTAATACACTGAGCCATCATCAATCACAAATCTCTGCACACAAAGGGAGCAGAGTTTACTGCCCTCTGCATGACCTACATGTACATGTACTCCCACAAGTTCACATACGTAATGGGTCGCATAGACACCGTAGTATACGGTGAAGAATCTTTAACATGTGGACCAATAAGAACTCAAGGAAAATGTTCATATATTGCTTGGAGTCTGCATCAAATCCACAATGTGAATGTTATAGTTAGTGCAAATATAAAAAATTTCCCATTGGTGGACAAAAAGTGCACTTTTGAAGACGACACGTGAGTGCTCTTATTGACGTTGTTCTTTGACATTGTTAAGTGTATCGGGTGATGTAGGCTGGATGAGACATCACAACCATGATAGTTATTAAATCTTGTCTAGGCCTGGATTACTAACCCTGGTTGTTTGTTCTTAAATGATCAAGAATGTGAGTGGTATGTGTCACCAATAATTTGTGAAAGATGTATAGAGTGTCACAAACTCAATCATTCAATCAATATGTTGCTCAATAGCTGTTGAAAGGACCAACACCAAAAATGATTTCTTGAATATCTGACTTACAGTTTATACTATCCATGATGTAAATAGTCTTGATTCTTTCTTGTAGAGTTTTCTGCACAGTGTCTACTCTAAAAGTAACCTGTGTGCCCTGTGAAAAAGATGCAATGGATATGGGTTTGTTGTATATTGTGTTAGCGATCCCCATTCAACAAGTCTAAATACTTTTCTTTTTCTTTCTAGTCAATCCAGTACTGTGAGACAAGTGTAATATCTAATAAGGTTTGCTTTCCTCTCAAACCTTTGTCTGGAATCTAATAGCCTCTCTTTCAATATCTTTGTCAGTATCATTGCCGCTAGAGAAGAGTCTAGCATTGACCACTCCTGAGGTGGTACTTTACAAAGTGACGATACTAGTAATGAGTGTACTGTTGTAAAGGCCTGAGACTGTGAACCCGGGAATGCACCAAGGTGCTGTTAACGGGGCGCCAACGATTTAACACGGGCAGGTTTGTGTGTTTGCTTTTACTAGGGCTAGGGCTTGGTACAAGTATTGTTAAGGGTTACTGACGGTTTAACCAAAAATGGTTCATGGGTGATAATATAATAACCTAGAAAGTATGTACAATGTACAGATCTCAACATGAAAGACTGAGTTGGAATGGAAAAGTTTGGCTTAGAAATAGTCCCAGTTTCTGGGTGAGGCTGAGAAATCCTTCATATCAGTAGTTATCATATGTTGTAATAATCGAATAAGAGATGCTTGAGAGTTGTGGGTCAATAGATGATTTGCATTGTTGTATGGTATGCCTTAGGACTGTAAGGGAGTTGTCATTGTTGAACATGAGAGGGTGGGAAAGTTGGTGGATGTTTGTGTAGCTGCACAGATGTTTCTCTGACTCACCCACCCCCCCCCCTTGTTGTTAGGTAATGCTCCACTTATTGACAATGAGATATTATCACATAATTATTGTTGAAATATCTGACTGCTAAAATAATCTATTGGAAGGTGTTGCTGACAATCCAAACTTGAACAGCTCTATGCAATGCAACTCTAGGTGGTACAAGGTTTCTTGCCCTGACAACTTTGAATCATGAATGAAGATTTATGGAGTATATTTTCAATCAAATGTCATTTCTCAGCAATATTTTCAAATATGTGAGTCATGTGAAAGATTAAATGACAAAAGTGAACAGGCTTACAAAGTTACTTCTTCTTGTTCTGTGAACTGCATTCTAACATTCCATACCTGGTACTTAAAGTGATGTTATGTGTTAAGATGTTCTCCTCCAGTTCCCGAGATGATGAAGTTCCTTAACGACTGCCCATTCTGTGTACATTGTGAAGCAAATTTCAGTATTCTTGTAATATAAACATTGTCAATATTTGCCTTTATCATGTTTGCTATGGTCATGATCAGATCTGTAAATTTCTTTCATCGACACATTTGAAGAATCAATATGATTTTTGGGCATCTTGCAATATGGTAGTATTGTGACTATACTGGATGAATATTCATGCTTTACATGTTTTCACCAATTTTTCATTTCTACGAAATTCGTGAAAACATATACAGCGCAAAACAATGTGAATCTACTATAGAAAAAATGTAGATTGGGTGCCAAACAGTGTGCTCCTTAACATATTCATAATGTACATTCCATCTTTTAAATCTGTAATGGTGCATAGCAATAAATAAAAATCCCTGTTTCCATGGTCACAACAATATTATAATACCACAGCGAATAGTGCCAACACTTTTCAACATTGAAATGTCTATATAGCTTCCGGAATTTCCATTTTCTTCACAGCTTTCTGAAGGGAAGTGCAATGTATCTGAGATAAATCATATATCTTTCCATTAGGATACAAAGAAGAGTATATTAACTTGGTGGATACCATTGCTGAATAAATCTACCTTATCAAGTTAGATATTTCCTACATTTCTTATATATCCATGTGATACATAAATGGTTGTCATTGTGATGTTTAAAGTTTTCAACATGTAATGTACTCTTGATCATCCTCTTTATGGAATTAGTAAAGATGAAGCTCTTTCCTCAGATATCTATGATAAAAACGTTTCTGGTAGAGCATTGCTGGGAATCTGCATCACTTGCTGTAGGATAGTTGCTGCTGCCTCCACACCCGTGTCCTGGACAGTCATTGTGTGGTGGTGTTTGTCCCTCGGTACTACTACTACTACTACTGCCACCACCTTCAGAGCTGAAGCCTTCCAAGGTAGAACTTCACTGTGGCCTCCTTACCATGCTGCCTGCTGCTGCTGCTGCTGCTGCTGCTGCTGCTGCTGCTGCTGCTGCTGCTGCTGCAGACACTGTGGTGGTGGTGCCACCTGGTGGGTCATGTGTCAAACAGTCACGTGGACGGTGCTGTTTAAAGCACTGGGAACTAGGAATGTGCTGTACATATTTGTTACCATGCTGTGTTACTTTAATACTGTAAATAGGAATAAACCATGGTGTTGTCAGTCTGCAGTTGGTTTACTTTTGTACTGATATGGTAGGACAAGTGAACTTTGCAATAGTGGCCCTTTGAACCATAGACTACTGTCTCTCTTTGTAAGTCTTCCCTAATAACACAATCAAATACACAATGCATATTCAATTTTCAAAGCTCAAAGACTAGATTGCCTAGAAGTATTCAGATTTAAATTCCACGACAACTGGATCATCGCCCCAATGGAAGCACTAGCGCCCATTGTAATTTGCATTCAAAGGTAAGACTAGAATGCCTATTAGAGCTCTGATTTGAATTCTGTAAAAAGTTGGACCATGACCCCAGATGCACTTATTGCCGTCAAAAATTGAGGGAATCCACATCACGTAAAAGAAATATATAATTTCTGGCTCAGCCAAAAAAGCTCCGATTTCAAATCCGTAAAAACCCACGTGACCGCTACAAGGTCCTCTACACTGTGGATCCCTGTGCTGCCACCCAGCGGCCATAATAAAAAAAAGTAGTCGGCGCCAAAACACATTTTATTCGCAAAAAAAACAAAAAAACCTGATATTTTAAATTAGTAACTTCCTTAATAACGGGCCGATCGGAGAAATTCGACCGTCCACGCGTAGCCCCAGATACACTGGACCCTGCTGCGTCACTGTATCCGGCCCCAGGGCTATAGTAAACGAGCGGCGAGAGTCCGTAATCGCCGAGCGTCTAAAATCGTAGCTCGCTTAAAAATGCTCCGATCGGAGAAATTCGACCGTCCACGCGTAGCCCCAGACACACTGAAGCCTACTGAATCACTGTATCCGACCCCAGAGCCATAGTAAACGAGCGGCGAGAGTCCGTAATCGCCGACAGTCTAAAATCGTAGCTCGCTTAAAAATGCTCCGATCGGAGAAATTCGACCGTCCACGCGTAGCCCCAGACACACTGAAGCCTCCTGCATCACTGTATCCGACCCCAGAGCCATAGTAAACGTGCGGCGGGGGTCCGTAATCGCCGAGCGTCAAAAATGAGGAAGTGAATAACTTGGTTAAATCTCAACCGGCCTGCCAAATCTCTGGCCAATAATCACACAGCTCTCCCCTCCCCCAACAACCCTGACAAGGCCCCTCTCGTGCTGCACAGGCAGTGAACATGAATTTCACACATTATCCACCAACCAGGAGAGGCCTGGCCCTTCAGTCTGACCTCAAAGGAGTACCACTATCCCACAATGCACCCCTGCCTGATTCCACTCTTCAACACTAGGGGGAGGCACCACATCCACTGCAGACGACATGCATGGCAAACCAAGCCAACACACCCCTCCTGTTGATACCAGGCCTGCATGGTCCTGACTTGTATCTCGGTGTGATTCATCATGGTACGGGTGATCAATTCTAGTTCCCAGACAACTCCTTAAACCATGGCAGGCTGGTGAGAGGAAAGTGACGACGTCCAGTTTGCCTACCTGGCCATCGCGGCCTACCTGGTGCTGGTGGCGCTGTGCTTCCTGGTCATGTGCTGCTGCTCCCGGCAGGGGGTGCGGGCCGTCAAGAACCAGGACGTGTCCGAGTCAGAGTACATGATCCACAAGGAGACCAAGGGCTTCCGCGTGCAGATCCTGGTGCTCATGTTCTTCTTCTACTTCCTCTACTCGGGCATGGAGGTCACCTACGGCGGCCTCATCATGACCTTCTCCGTCAAGTACCTGGGCTGGAGCAAGGCCGAGGGCACCCTGCTCACCTCCGTCTTCTGGGGCTCCTTCGCCCTCTCCCGCGGCATCTCCATCTTCTTCGGGGTGTGCCTGAGCCCGGCGCTCATGTTGATCGGGGACCTGGTGATGACCTGTCTGTCCTTGGCGGGGCTGGTGATGGCGCTGGACAGTAACCACATCATCCTGTGGTTCTGCACGGCCGTGCTCGGGGCCGGCATGGCCTCCATATTCCCCACCGGCATCACCTGGGCCGAACGCTACATGCGCATGACCGGCAAAGCCACCTCGGTGCTGGTGGTGGGGTCGGCGCTGGGGGAGATGTTGATGCCGGCGCTGACGGGCTACCTGTTTGAGACTAAAGGCCCCATGTGGCTGCTGTACATCATGTTGGGGGCCGGCCTCCTCTCTGCCGTGCTCTACATCATCATGCAGAACCTGGCCTCCAACAAAGGAGAGCGCTACGAGAAACTCACCCAGTGGCTGGGCTCCTCCAGCACCGACTCGGGCACCGAGGACCAGGACATGGAGATGGACTCGCTGGCCAGCAACTCCACCACCAACCTGCTGGAGGTCCTGTCCCCCACCTCCAATGGCAACGGGGGCAAGAAGAAAGTCAGCTTTAACCTGCCCAAAGATATCAACCCCAAGAGTATAGCAAACAAGTACCGACCTTCATTCCTGGGGAAAAACAGTGCGAAGCGAGATTAAAGGAACCAGTTGTTGGCCGGCAGGCTTCCGGCACGAAGCGGACTAAAGACGGTGCAGGAAGCCCTGCCGGTGTGTTCAAGGTGCTTCTCTGTGTCTCCTCACAGACTGGGTATACGTGTGCTTACTGAGCGGGGAGGACACACGCGTGCCGACCACCCCGACACAAGACGTAGTCATCTCAATGCACCTCACTCACCCACACATCCTCACATCAAGGCAACCTGTCTAGCCCAGATCTGACAACACACACCCCGAGAAGGAATGAAATGATGCTTCTTTAGATCACAGTGCACACGGTTTACTTACTTCTCTCATCACATGAGGCATCGATATTTCACTGTTTGTGTTCAGGGTCAAAACTATGTCACAAGTCACTTCAAGGTAATGTACTTAGATAGCCATGTTACATACTATCACCATTTGAAATGTTCTTGCTGCATAGACTTGATGTTCTACTTGTGCGTTGTGATCTGAATGTCATCATGTTCTTGTTTGTCATACTTTTAGCTGTGTTAACACCTCTTACTGCCCGGGGCTGACATGGTCCACCAATAGTTGCCACCGTCTGGTAGGCTCACAGCGCAGTGTTTCAGCATTCATGTTAAAGTTAATACACTGAGCCATCATCAATCACAAATCTCTGCACACAAAGGGAGCAGAGTTTACTGCCCTCTGCATGACCTACATGTACATGTACTCCCACAAGTTCACATACGTAATGGGTCGCATAGACACCGTAGTATACGGTGAAGAATCTTTAACATGTGGACCAATAAGAACTCAAGGAAAATGTTCATATATTGCTTGGAGTCTGCATCAAATCCACAATGTGAATGTTATAGTTAGTGCAAATATAAAAAATTTCCCATTGGTGGACAAAAAGTGCACTTTTGAAGACGACACGTGAGTGCTCTTATTGACGTTGTTCTTTGACATTGTTAAGTGTATCGGGTGATGTAGGCTGGATGAGACATCACAACCATGATAGTTATTAAATCTTGTCTAGGCCTGGATTACTAACCCTGGTTGTTTGTTCTTAAATGATCAAGAATGTGAGTGGTATGTGTCACCAATAATTTGTGAAAGATGTATAGAGTGTCACAAACTCAATCATTCAATCAATATGTTGCTCAATAGCTGTTGAAAGGACCAACACCAAAAATGATTTCTTGAATATCTGACTTACAGTTTATACTATCCATGATGTAAATAGTCTTGATTCTTTCTTGTAGAGTTTTCTGCACAGTGTCTACTCTAAAAGTAACCTGTGTGCCCTGTGAAAAAGATGCAATGGATATGGGTTTGTTGTATATTGTGTTAGCGATCCCCATTCAACAAGTCTAAATACTTTTCTTTTTCTTTCTAGTCAATCCAGTACTGTGAGACAAGTGTAATATCTAATAAGGTTTGCTTTCCTCTCAAACCTTTGTCTGGAATCTAATAGCCTCTCTTTCAATATCTTTGTCAGTATCATTGCCGCTAGAGAAGAGTCTAGCATTGACCACTCCTGAGGTGGTACTTTACAAAGTGACGATACTAGTAATGAGTGTACTGTTGTAAAGGCCTGAGACTGTGAACCCGGGAATGCACCAAGGTGCTGTTAACGGGGCGCCAACGATTTAACACGGGCAGGTTTGTGTGTTTGCTTTTACTAGGGCTAGGGCTTGGTACAAGTATTGTTAAGGGTTACTGACGGTTTAACCAAAAATGGTTCATGGGTGATAATATAATAACCTAGAAAGTATGTACAATGTACAGATCTCAACATGAAAGACTGAGTTGGAATGGAAAAGTTTGGCTTAGAAATAGTCCCAGTTTCTGGGTGAGGCTGAGAAATCCTTCATATCAGTAGTTATCATATGTTGTAATAATCGAATAAGAGATGCTTGAGAGTTGTGGGTCAATAGATGATTTGCATTGTTGTATGGTATGCCTTAGGACTGTAAGGGAGTTGTCATTGTTGAACATGAGAGGGTGGGAAAGTTGGTGGATGTTTGTGTAGCTGCACAGATGTTTCTCTGACTCACCCACCCCCCCCCCTTGTTGTTAGGTAATGCTCCACTTATTGACAATGAGATATTATCACATAATTATTGTTGAAATATCTGACTGCTAAAATAATCTATTGGAAGGTGTTGCTGACAATCCAAACTTGAACAGCTCTATGCAATGCAACTCTAGGTGGTACAAGGTTTCTTGCCCTGACAACTTTGAATCATGAATGAAGATTTATGGAGTATATTTTCAATCAAATGTCATTTCTCAGCAATATTTTCAAATATGTGAGTCATGTGAAAGATTAAATGACAAAAGTGAACAGGCTTACAAAGTTACTTCTTCTTGTTCTGTGAACTGCATTCTAACATTCCATACCTGGTACTTAAAGTGATGTTATGTGTTAAGATGTTCTCCTCCAGTTCCCGAGATGATGAAGTTCCTTAACGACTGCCCATTCTGTGTACATTGTGAAGCAAATTTCAGTATTCTTGTAATATAAACATTGTCAATATTTGCCTTTATCATGTTTGCTATGGTCATGATCAGATCTGTAAATTTCTTTCATCGACACATTTGAAGAATCAATATGATTTTTGGGCATCTTGCAATATGGTAGTATTGTGACTATACTGGATGAATATTCATGCTTTACATGTTTTCACCAATTTTTCATTTCTACGAAATTCGTGAAAACATATACAGCGCAAAACAATGTGAATCTACTATAGAAAAAATGTAGATTGGGTGCCAAACAGTGTGCTCCTTAACATATTCATAATGTACATTCCATCTTTTAAATCTGTAATGGTGCATAGCAATAAATAAAAATCCCTGTTTCCATGGTCACAACAATATTATAATACCACAGCGAATAGTGCCAACACTTTTCAACATTGAAATGTCTATATAGCTTCCGGAATTTCCATTTTCTTCACAGCTTTCTGAAGGGAAGTGCAATGTATCTGAGATAAATCATATATCTTTCCATTAGGATACAAAGAAGAGTATATTAACTTGGTGGATACCATTGCTGAATAAATCTACCTTATCAAGTTAGATATTTCCTACATTTCTTATATATCCATGTGATACATAAATGGTTGTCATTGTGATGTTTAAAGTTTTCAACATGTAATGTACTCTTGATCATCCTCTTTATGGAATTAGTAAAGATGAAGCTCTTTCCTCAGATATCTATGATAAAAACGTTTCTGGTAGAGCATTGCTGGGAATCTGCATCACTTGCTGTAGGATAGTTGCTGCTGCCTCCACACCCGTGTCCTGGACAGTCATTGTGTGGTGGTGTTTGTCCCTCGGTACTACTACTACTACTACTGCCACCACCTTCAGAGCTGAAGCCTTCCAAGGTAGAACTTCACTGTGGCCTCCTTACCATGCTGCCTGCTGCTGCTGCTGCTGCTGCTGCTGCTGCTGCTGCTGCTGCTGCTGCTGCTGCAGACACTGTGGTGGTGGTGCCACCTGGTGGGTCATGTGTCAAACAGTCACGTGGACGGTGCTGTTTAAAGCACTGGGAACTAGGAATGTGCTGTACATATTTGTTACCATGCTGTGTTACTTTAATACTGTAAATAGGAATAAACCATGGTGTTGTCAGTCTGCAGTTGGTTTACTTTTGTACTGATATGGTAGGACAAGTGAACTTTGCAATAGTGGCCCTTTGAACCATAGACTACTGTCTCTCTTTGTAAGTCTTCCCTAATAACACAATCAAATACACAATGCATATTCAATTTTCAAAGCTCAAAGACTAGATTGCCTAGAAGTATTCAGATTTAAATTCCACGACAACTGGATCATCGCCCCAATGGAAGCACTAGCGCCCATTGTAATTTGCATTCAAAGGTAAGACTAGAATGCCTATTAGAGCTCTGATTTGAATTCTGTAAAAAGTTGGACCATGACCCCAGATGCACTTATTGCCGTCAAAAATTGAGGGAATCCACATCACGTAAAAGAAATATATAATTTCTGGCTCAGCCAAAAAAGCTCCGATTTCAAATCCGTAAAAACCCACGTGACCGCTACAAGGTCCTCTACACTGTGGATCCCTGTGCTGCCACCCAGCGGCCATAATAAAAAAAAGTAGTCGGCGCCAAAACACATTTTATTCGCAAAAAAAACAAAAAAACCTGATATTTTAAATTAGTAACTTCCTTAATAACGGGCCGATCGGAGAAATTCGACCGTCCACGCGTAGCCCCAGATACACTGGACCCTGCTGCGTCACTGTATCCGGCCCCAGGGCTATAGTAAACGAGCGGCGAGAGTCCGTAATCGCCGAGCGTCTAAAATCGTAGCTCGCTTAAAAATGCTCCGATCGGAGAAATTCGACCGTCCACGCGTAGCCCCAGACACACTGAAGCCTACTGAATCACTGTATCCGACCCCAGAGCCATAGTAAACGAGCGGCGAGAGTCCGTAATCGCCGACAGTCTAAAATCGTAGCTCGCTTAAAAATGCTCCGATCGGAGAAATTCGACCGTCCACGCGTAGCCCCAGACACACTGAAGCCTCCTGCATCACTGTATCCGACCCAGAGCCATAGTAAACGTGCGGCGGGGTCCGTAATCGCGAGCGTCAAAAATGAGGAAGTGAATAACTTGGTTAAATCTCAACCGGCCTGCCAAATCTCTGGCCAATAATCACACAGCTCTCCCCTCCCCCAACAACCTGACAAGGCCCCTCTCGTGCTGCACAGGCAGTGAACATGAATTTCACACATTATCCACCAACCAGGAGAGGCCTGGCCCTTCAGTCTGACCTCAAAGGAGTACCACTATCCCACAATGCACCCCTGCCTGATTCCACTCTTCAACACTAGGGGGAGGCACCACATCCACTGCAGACGACATGCATGGCAAACCAAGCCAACACACCCCTCCTGTTGATACCAGGCCTGCATGGTCCTGACTTGTATCTCGGTGTGATTCATCATGGTACGGGTGATCAATTCTAGTTCCCAGACAACTCCTTAAACCATGGCAGGCTGGTGAGAGGAAAGTGACGACGTCCAGTTTGCCTACCTGGCCATCGCGGCCTACCTGGTGCTGGTGGCGCTGTGCTTCCTGGTCATGTGCTGCTGCTCCCGGCAGGGGTGCGGGGCCGTCAAGAACCAGGACGTGTCCGAGTCAGAGTACATGATCCACAAGGAGACCAAGGGCTTCCGCGTGCAGATCCTGGTGCTCATGTTCTTCTTCTACTTCCTCTACTCGGGCATGGAGGTCACCTACGGCGGCCTCATCATGACCTTCTCCGTCAAGTACCTGGGCTGGAGCAAGGCGAGGGCACCCTGCTCACCTCCGTCTTCTGGGGCTCCTTCGCCCTCTCCCCGCGGCATCTCCATCTTCTTCGGGGTGTGCCTGAGCCCGGCGCTCATGTTGATCGGGGACCTGGTGATGACCTGTCTGTCCTTGGCGGGGCTGGTGATGGCGCTGGACAGTAACCACATCATCCTGTGGTTCTGCACGGCCGTGCTCGGGGCCCCTCCATATTCCCCACCGGCATCACCTGGGCCGAACGCTACATGCGCATGACCGGCAAAGCCACCTCGGTGCTGGTGGTGGGGTCGGCGCTGGGGGAGATGTTGATGCCGGCACTGACGGGCTACCTGTTTGAGACTAAAGGCCCCATGTGGCTGCTGTACATCATGTTGGGGGCCGGCCTCCTGTCTGCCGTGCTCTACATCATCATGCAGAACCTGGCCTCCAACAAAGGAGAGCGCTACGAGAAACTCACCCAGTGGCTGGGCTCCTCCAGCACCGACTCGGGCACCGAGGACCAGGACATGGAGATGGACTCGCTGGCCAGCAACTCCACCACCAACCTGCTAGAGGTCCTGTCCCCGACCTCCAACGGCAACGGGGGCAAGAAGAAAGTCAGCTTTAACCTGCCCAAAGATATCAACCCCAAGAGCATAGCAAACAAGTACCGACCTTCATTCCTGGGGAAAAACAGTGCGAAGCGAGATTAAAGGAACCAGTTGTTGGCCGGCAGGCTTCCGGCACGAAGCGGACTAAAGACGGTGCAGGAAGCCCTGCCGGTGTGTTCAAGGTGCTTCTCTGTGTCTCCTCACAGACTGGGTATAAGTGTGCTTACTGAGCGGGGAGGACACACGCGTGCCGACCACCCCGACACAAGACGTAGTCATCTCAATGCACCTCACTCACCCACACATCCTCACATCAAGGCAACCTGTCTAGCCCAGATCTGACAACACACACCCCGAGAAGGAATGAAATGATGCTTCTTTAGATCACAGTGCACACGGTTTACTTACTTCTCTCATCACATGAGGCATCGATATTTCACTGCTTGTGTTCAGGGTCAAAACTATGTCACAAGTCACTTCAAGGTAATGTACTTAGATAGCCATGTTACATACTATCACCATTTGAAATGTTCTTGCTGCATAGACTTGATGTTCTACTTGTGCGTTGTGATCTGAATGTCATCATGTTCTTGTTTGTCATACTTTTAGCTATGTTAACACCTCTTACTGCCGGGGGCTGACATGGTTCACCAATAGTTGCCACCGTCTGGTAGGCTCACAGCGCAGTGTTTCAGCATTCATGTGAAAGTTAATAGACTCAGCCATCATCAATCACAAATCTCTGCACACAAAGGGAGCAGAGTTTACTGCCCTCTGCATGACCTACATGTACATGTACTCCCACAAGTTCACATACGTAATGGGTCGCATAGACACCGTAGTATACGGTGAAGAATCTTTAACATGTGGACCAATAAGAACTCAAGGAAAATGTTCATATATTGCTTGGAGCCTGCATCAAATCCACAATGTGAATGTTATAGTTAGTGCAAATATAAAAAATTTCCCATTGGTGGACAAAAAGTGCACTTTTGAAGACGACACGTGAGTGCTCTTATTGACGTTGTTCTTTGACATTGTTAAGTGTATCGGGTGATGTAGGTTGGATGAGACATCACAACCATGATAGTTATTAAATCTTGTCTAGGCCTGGATTACTAACCCTGGTTGTTTGTTCTTAAATGATCATGAATGTGAGTGGTATGTGTCACCAATAATTTGTGAAAGATGTATAGAGTGTCACAAACTCAATCATTCAATCAATATGTTGCTCAATAGCTGTTGAAAGGACCAACACCAAAAATGGTTTCTTGAATATCTGACTTACAGTTTATACTATCCATGATGTAAATAGTCTTGATTCTTTCTTGTAGAGTATTCTGCACAGTGTCTACTCTAAAAGTAACCTGTGTGCCCTGTGAAAAAGATGCAATGGATATGGGTTTGTTGTATATTGTGTGAGCGATCCCCATTCAACAAGTCTAATTACTTTTCTTTTTCTTTCTAGTCAATCCAGTACTGTGAGACAAGTGTAATATCTAATAAGGTTTGCTTTCCTCTCAAACCTTTGTCTGGAATCTAATAGCCTCTCTTTCAATATCTTTGTCAGTATCATTGCCGCTAGAGAAGAGTCTAGCATTGACCACTCCTGAGGTGGTACTTTACAAAGTGACGATACTAGTAATGAGTGTACTGTTGTAAAGGCCTGAGACTGTGAACCCGGGAATGCACCAAGGTGCTGTTAACGGGGCGCCGACGATTTAACACGGGCAGGTTTGTGTGTTTGCTTTTACTAGGGCTAGGGCTTGGTACAAGTATTGTTAAGGGTTACTGACGGTTTAACCAAAAATGGTTCATGGGTGATAATATAATAACCTAGAAAGTATGTACAATGTACAGATCTCAACATGAAAGACTGAGTTGGAATGGAAAAGTTTGGCTTAGAAATAGTCCCAGTTTCTGGGTGAGGCTGAGAAATCCTTCATATCAGTAGTTATCATATGTTGTAATAATCAAATAAGAGATGCTTGAGAGTTGTGGGTCAATAGATGATTTGCATTGTTGTATGGTATGCCTTAGGACTGTAAGGGAGTTGTCATTGTTGAACATGAGAGGGTGGGAAAGCTGGTGGATGTTTGTGTAGCTGCACAGATGTTTCTCTGACTCACCCACCCCCCCTCCCCCCCTTGTTGTTAGGTAATGCTCCACTTATTGACAATGAGATATTATCACATAATTATTGTTGAAATATCTGACTGCTAAAATAATCTATTGGAAGGTGTTGCTGACAATCCAAACTTGAACAGCTCTATGCAATGCAACTCTAGGTGGTACAAGGTTTCTTGCCCTGACAACTTTGAATCATGAATGAAGATTTATGGAGTATATTTTCAATCAAATGTCATTTCTCAGCAATATTTTCAAATATGTGAGTCATGTGAAAGATTAAATGACAAAAGTGAACAGGCTTACAAAGTTACTTCTTCTTGTTCTGTGAACTGCATTCTAACATTCCATACCTGGTACTTAAAGTGATGTTATGTGTTAAGATGTTCTCCTCCTGTTCCCGAGATGATGAAGTTCCTTAACGACTGCCCATTCTGTGTACATTGTGAAGCAAATTTCAGTATTCTTGTAATATAAACATTGTCAATATTTGCCTTTATAATGTTTGCTATGGTCATGATCAGATCTGTAAATTTCTTTCATCAACAATTTTGAAGAATCAACATGATTTTTGGGCATCTTGCAATATGGTAGTATTGTGACTATACTGGATGAATATTCATGCTTTACATATTTTCACCAATTTTTAATTTCTACGAAATTCGTGAGAACATGTACAGCGCAAAACAATGTGAACCTACTGTAGACAAAATGTAGATTGGGTGCCAAACAGTGTGCTCCTTAACATATTCATAATGTACATTCCATCTTTTAAATCTGTAATGGTGCATAGCAATAAATAAAAATCCCTGTTTCCATGGTCACAACAATATTATAATACCACAGCGAATAGTGCCAACACTTTTCAACATTGAAATGTCTATATAGCTTCCGGAATTTCCATTTTCTTCACAGCTTTCTGAAGGGAAGTGCCATGTATCTGAGATATCATATATCTTTCCATTAGGATACAAAGAAGAGTATATTAACTTGGTGGATACCATTGCTGAATAAATCTATCTTTATCAAGTTAGATATTTCCTACATTTCTTATATATCCATGTGATACATAAATGGTTGTCATTGTGATGTTTAAAGTTTTCAACATGTAATGTACTCTTGATCATCCTCTTTTAATATGGAATTAGAAAAGATGAAGCTATTTCCTCAGATATCTATTATAAAAACGTTTCTGGTAGAGCATTGCTGGGAATCTGCATCACTTGCTGTAGGATAGTTGCTGCTGCCTCCACACCCGTGTCCTGGACAGTCATCGTGTGGTGGTGTTTGTCCCTCGGTACTACTACTACTACTGCCACCACCTTCAGAGCTGAAGCCTTCCAAGGTAGAACTTCACTGTGGCCTCCTTACCATGCTGTCTGCTGCTGCTGCTGCTGCTGCTGCTGCTGCTGCTGCTGCAGACACTGTGGTGGTGGTGCCACCTGGTGGGTCATGTGTCAAACAGTCATGTGGACGGAGCTGTTTAAAGCACTGGGAACTAGGAATGTGCTGTACATATTTGTTACCATGCTGTGTTACTTTAATACTGTAAATAGGAATAAACCATGGTGTTGTCAGTCTGCAGTTGGTTTACTTTTGTACTGATATGGTAGGACAAGTGAACTTTGCAATAGTGGCCCTTTGAACCATAGACTACTGTCTCTCTTTGTAAGTCTTCCCTAATAACACAATCAAATACACAATGCATATTCAATTTTCAAAGCTCAAAGACTAGATTGCCTAGAAGTATTCAGATTTAAATTCCACGACAACTGGATCATCGCCCCAATGGAAGCACTAGCGCCCATTGTAATTTCCATTCAAAGGTAAGACTAGAATGCCTATTAGAGCTCTGATTTGCATTCTGTAAAAAGTTGGACCATGACCCCAGATGCACTTTTTGCCGTCAAAAATTGAGGGAATCCACATCACGTAAAAGAACTATATAATTTCTGGCTCAGCCAAAAAAGCTCCGATTTCAAATCCGTAAAAAACCACGTGACCGCTACAAGGTCCTCTACACTGTGGATCCCTGTGCTGCCACCCAGCGGCCATAATAAAAAAAAGTAGTCGGCGCCAAAACACATTTTCTTCGCAAAAAAAAACAAAAACCTGATATTTTAAATTAGTAACTTCCTTAATAACGGGCCGATCGGAGAAATTCGACCGTCCACGCGTAGCCCCAGATACACTGGACCCTGCTGCGTCACTGTATCCGGCCCCAGGGCTATAGTAAACGAGCGGCGAGAGTCCGTAATCGCCGAGCGTCTAAAATCGTAGCTCGCTTAAAAATGCTCCGATCGGAGAAATTCGACCGTCCACGCATAGCCCCAGACACACTGAAGCCTACTGAATCACTGTATCCGACCCCAGAGCCATAGTAAACGAGCGGCGAGAGTCCGTAATCGCCGAGAGTCTAAAATCGTAGCTCGCTTAAAAATGCTCCGATCGAAGAAATTCGACCGTCCACGCGTAGCCCCAGACACACTGAAGCCTCCTGCATCACTGTATCCGACCCCAGAGCCATAGTAAACGTGCGGCGGGGGTCCGTAATCGCCGAGCGTCAAAAATGAGGAAGTGAATAACTTGGTTAAATCTCAACCGGCCTGCCAAATCTCTGGCCAATAATCACACAGCTCTCCCCTCCCCCAACCACCCTGACAAGGCCCCTCTCGTGCTGCACAGGCAGTGAACATGAATTTCACACATTATCCACCAACCAGGAGAGGCCTGGCCCTTCAGTCTGACCTCAAAGGAGTACCACTATCCCACAATGCACCCCTGCCTGATTCCACTCTTCAACACTAGGGGGAGGCACCACATCCACTGCAGACGACATGCATGGCAAACCAAGCCAACACACCCCTCCTGTTGATACCAGGCCTGCATGGTCCTGACTTGTATCTCGGTGTGATTCATCATGGTACAGGTGATCAATTCTAGTTCCCAGACAACTCCTTAAACAATGGCAGGCTGGTGAGAGGAAGGTGACGACGTCCAGTTTGCCTACCTGGCCATCGCGGCCTACCTGGTGCTGGTGGCGCTGTGCTTCCTGGTCATGTGCTGCTGCTCCCGGCAGGGGGTGCGGGCCGTCAAGAACCAGGACGTGTCCGAGTCAGAGTACATGATCCACAAGGAGACCAAGGGCTTCCGCGTGCAGATCCTGGTGCTCATGTTCTTCTTCTACTTCCTCTACTCGGGCATGGAGGTCACCTACGGCGGCCTCATCATGACCTTCTCCGTCAAGTACCTGGGCTGGAGCAAGGCCGAGGGCACCCTGCTCACCTCCGTCTTCTGGGGCTCCTTCGCCCTCTCCCGCGGCATCTCCATCTTCTTCGGGGTGTGCCTGAGCCCGGCGCTCATGTTGATCGGGGACCTGGTGATGACCTGTCTGTCCTTGGCGGGGCTGGTGATGGCGCTGGACAGTAACCACATCATCCTGTGGTTCTGCACGGCCGTGCTCGGGGCCGGCATGGCCTCCATATTCCCCACCGGCATCACCTGGGCCGAACGCTACATGCGCATGACCGGCAAAGCCACCTCGGTGCTGGTGGTGGGGTCGGCGCTGGGGGAGATGTTGATGCCGGCGCTGACGGGCTACCTGTTTGAGACTAAAGGCCCCATGTGGCTGCTGTACATCATGTTGGGGGCCGGCCTCCTCTCTGCCGTGCTCTACATCATCATGCAGAACCTGGCCTCCAACAAAGGAGAGCGCTACGAGAAACTCACCCAGTGGCTGGGCTCCTCCAGCACCGACTCGGGCACCGAGGACCAGGACATGGAGATGGACTCGCTGGCCAGCAACTCCACCACCAACCTGCTGGAGGTCCTGTCCCCCACCTCCAACGGCAACGGGGGCAAGAAGAAAGTCAGCTTTAACCTGCCCAAAGATATCAACCCCAAGAGCATAGCAAACAAGTACCGACCTTCATTCCTGGGGAAAAACAGTGCGAAGCGAGATTAAAGGAACCAGTTGTTGGCCGGCAGGCTTCCGGCACGAAGCGGACTAAAGACGGTGCATGTCATCATGTTCTTGTTTGTCATACTTTTAGCTATGTTAACACCTCTTACTGCCCGGGGCTGACATGGTTCACCAATAGTTGCCACCGTCTGGTAGGCTCACAGCGCAGTGTTTCAGCATTCATGTTAAAGTTAATACACTGAGCCATCATCAATCACAAATCTCTGCACACAAAGGGAGCAGAGTTTACTGCCCTCTGCATGACCTACATGTACATGTACTCCCACAAGTTCACATACGTAATGGGTCGCATAGACACCGTAGTATACGGTGAAGAATCTTTAACATGTGGACCAATAAGAACTCAAGGAAAATGTTCATATGTTGCTTGGAGCCTGCATCAAATCCACAATGTGAATGTTATAGTTAGTGCAAATATAAAAAATTTCCCATTGGTGGACAAAAAGTGCACTTTTGAAGACGACACGTGAGTGCTCTTATTGACATTGTTCTTTGACATTGTTAAGTGTATCGGGTGATGTAGGCTGGATGAGACATCACATCCATGATAGTTATTAAATCTTGTCTAGGCCTGGATTACTAACCCTGGTTGCTTGTTCTTAAATGATCAAGAATGTGAGTGGTATGTGTCACCAATAATTTGTGAAAGATGTATAGAGTGTCACAAACTCAATCATTCAATCAATATGTTGCTCAATAGCTGTTGAAAGGACCAACACCAAAAATGGTTTCTTGAATATCTGACTTACAGTTTATACTATCCATGATGTAAATAGTCTTGATTCTTTCTTGTAGAGTATTCTGCACAGTGTCTACTCTAAAAGTAACCTGTGTGCCCTGTGAAAAAGATGCAATGGATATGGGTTTGTTGTATATTGTGTGAGCGATCCCCATTCAACAAGTCTAATTACTTTTCTTTTTCTTTCTAGTCAATCCAGTACTGTGAGACAAGTGTAATATCTAATAAGGTTTGCTTTCCTCTCAAACCTTTGTCTGGAATCTAATAGCCTCTCTTTCAATATCTTTGTCAGTATCATTGCCGCTAGAGAAGAGTCTAGCATTGACCACTCCTGAGGTGGTACTTTACAAAGTGACGATACTAGTAATGAGTGTACTGTTGTAAAGGCCTGAGACTGTGAACCCGGGAATGCACCAAGGTGCTGTTAACGGGGCGCCGACGATTTAACACGGGCAGGTTTGTGTGTTTGCTTTTACTAGGGCTAGGGCTTGGTACAAGTATTGTTAAGGGTTACTGACGGTTTAACCAAAAATGGTTCATGGGTGATAATATAATAACCTAGAAAGTATGTACAATGTACAGATCTCAACATGAAAGACTGAGTTGGAATGGAAAAGTTTGGCTTAGAAATAGTCCCAGTTTCTGGGTGAGGCTGAGAAATCCTTCATATCAGTAGTTATCATATGTTGTAATAATCAAATAAGAGATGCTTGAGAGTTGTGGGTCAATAGATGATTTGCATTGTTGTATGGTATGCCTTAGGACTGTAAGGGAGTTGTCATTGTTGAACATGAGAGGGTGGGAAAGCTGGTGGATGTTTGTGTAGCTGCACAGATGTTTCTCTGACTCACCCACCCCCCCTCCCCCCCTTGTTGTTAGGTAATGCTCCACTTATTGACAATGAGATATTATCACATAATTATTGTTGAAATATCTGACTGCTAAAATAATCTATTGGAAGGTGTTGCTGACAATCCAAACTTGAACAGCTCTATGCAATGCAACTCTAGGTGGTACAAGGTTTCTTGCCCTGACAACTTTGAATCATGAATGAAGATTTATGGAGTATATTTTCAATCAAATGTCATTTCTCAGCAATATTTTCAAATATGTGAGTCATGTGAAAGATTAAATGACAAAAGTGAACAGGCTTACAAAGTTACTTCTTCTTGTTCTGTGAACTGCATTCTAACATTCCATACCTGGTACTTAAAGTGATGTTATGTGTTAAGATGTTCTCCTCCTGTTCCCGAGATGATGAAGTTCCTTAACGACTGCCCATTCTGTGTACATTGTGAAGCAAATTTCAGTATTCTTGTAATATAAACATTGTCAATATTTGCCTTTATAATGTTTGCTATGGTCATGATCAGATCTGTAAATTTCTTTCATCAACAATTTTGAAGAATCAACATGATTTTTGGGCATCTTGCAATATGGTAGTATTGTGACTATACTGGATGAATATTCATGCTTTACATATTTTCACCAATTTTTAATTTCTACGAAATTCGTGAGAACATGTACAGCGCAAAACAATGTGAACCTACTGTAGACAAAATGTAGATTGGGTGCCAAACAGTGTGCTCCTTAACATATTCATAATGTACATTCCATCTTTTAAATCTGTAATGGTGCATAGCAATAAATAAAAATCCCTGTTTCCATGGTCACAACAATATTATAATACCACAGCGAATAGTGCCAACACTTTTCAACATTGAAATGTCTATATAGCTTCCGGAATTTCCATTTTCTTCACAGCTTTCTGAAGGGAAGTGCCATGTATCTGAGATATCATATATCTTTCCATTAGGATACAAAGAAGAGTATATTAACTTGGTGGATACCATTGCTGAATAAATCTATCTTTATCAAGTTAGATATTTCCTACATTTCTTATATATCCATGTGATACATAAATGGTTGTCATTGTGATGTTTAAAGTTTTCAACATGTAATGTACTCTTGATCATCCTCTTTTAATATGGAATTAGAAAAGATGAAGCTATTTCCTCAGATATCTATTATAAAAACGTTTCTGGTAGAGCATTGCTGGGAATCTGCATCACTTGCTGTAGGATAGTTGCTGCTGCCTCCACACCCGTGTCCTGGACAGTCATCGTGTGGTGGTGTTTGTCCCTCGGTACTACTACTACTACTGCCACCACCTTCAGAGCTGAAGCCTTCCAAGGTAGAACTTCACTGTGGCCTCCTTACCATGCTGCTGCTGCTGCTGCTGCTGCTGCTGCTGCTGCTGCTGCTGCAGACACTGTGGTGGTGGTGCCACCTGGTGGGTCATGTGTCAAACAGTCATGTGGACGGAGCTGTTTAAAGCACTGGGAACTAGGAATGTGCTGTACATATTTGTTACCATGCTGTGTTACTTTAATACTGTAAATAGGAATAAACCATGGTGTTGTCAGTCTGCAGTTGGTTTACTTTTGTACTGATATGGTAGGACAAGTGAACTTTGCAATAGTGGCCCTTTGAACCATAGACTACTGTCTCTCTTTGTAAGTCTTCCCTAATAACACAATCAAATACACAATGCATATTCAATTTTCAAAGCTCAAAGACTAGATTGCCTAGAAGTATTCAGATTTAAATTCCACGACAACTGGATCATCGCCCCAATGGAAGCACTAGCGCCCATTGTAATTTCCATTCAAAGGTAAGACTAGAATGCCTATTAGAGCTCTGATTTGCATTCTGTAAAAAGTTGGACCATGACCCCAGATGCACTTTTTGCCGTCAAAAATTGAGGGAATCCACATCACGTAAAAGAACTATATAATTTCTGGCTCAGCCAAAAAAGCTCCGATTTCAAATCCGTAAAAAACCACGTGACCGCTACAAGGTCCTCTACACTGTGGATCCCTGTGCTGCCACCCAGCGGCCATAATAAAAAAAAGTAGTCGGCGCCAAAACACATTTTCTTCGCAAAAAAAAACAAAAACCTGATATTTTAAATTAGTAACTTCCTTAATAACGGGCCGATCGGAGAAATTCGACCGTCCACGCGTAGCCCCAGATACACTGGACCCTGCTGCGTCACTGTATCCGGCCCCAGGGCTATAGTAAACGAGCGGCGAGAGTCCGTAATCGCCGAGCGTCTAAAATCGTAGCTCGCTTAAAAATGCTCCGATCGGAGAAATTCGACCGTCCACGCATAGCCCCAGACACACTGAAGCCTACTGAATCACTGTATCCGACCCCAGAGCCATAGTAAACGAGCGGCGAGAGTCCGTAATCGCCGAGAGTCTAAAATCGTAGCTCGCTTAAAAATGCTCCGATCGAAGAAATTCGACCGTCCACGCGTAGCCCCAGACACACTGAAGCCTCCTGCATCACTGTATCCGACCCCAGAGCCATAGTAAACGTGCGGCGGGGGTCCGTAATCGCCGAGCGTCAAAAATGAGGAAGTGAATAACTTGGTTAAATCTCAACCGGCCTGCCAAATCTCTGGCCAATAATCACACAGCTCTCCCCTCCCCCAACCACCCTGACAAGGCCCCTCTCGTGCTGCACAGGCAGTGAACATGAATTTCACACATTATCCACCAACCAGGAGAGGCCTGGCCCTTCAGTCTGACCTCAAAGGAGTACCACTATCCCACAATGCACCCCTGCCTGATTCCACTCTTCAACACTAGGGGGAGGCACCACATCCACTGCAGACGACATGCATGGCAAACCAAGCCAACACACCCCTCCTGTTGATACCAGGCCTGCATGGTCCTGACTTGTATCTCGGTGTGATTCATCATGGTACAGGTGATCAATTCTAGTTCCCAGACAACTCCTTAAACAATGGCAGGCTGGTGAGAGGAAGGTGACGACGTCCAGTTTGCCTACCTGGCCATCGCGGCCTACCTGGTGCTGGTGGCGCTGTGCTTCCTGGTCATGTGCTGCTGCTCCCGGCAGGGGGTGCGGGCCGTCAAGAACCAGGACGTGTCCGAGTCAGAGTACATGATCCACAAGGAGACCAAGGGCTTCCGCGTGCAGATCCTGGTGCTCATGTTCTTCTTCTACTTCCTCTACTCGGGCATGGAGGTCACCTACGGCGGCCTCATCATGACCTTCTCCGTCAAGTACCTGGGCTGGAGCAAGGCCGAGGGCACCCTGCTCACCTCCGTCTTCTGGGGCTCCTTCGCCCTCTCCCGCGGCATCTCCATCTTCTTCGGGGTGTGCCTGAGCCCGGCGCTCATGTTGATCGGGGACCTGGTGATGACCTGTCTGTCCTTGGCGGGGCTGGTGATGGCGCTGGACAGTAACCACATCATCCTGTGGTTCTGCACGGCCGTGCTCGGGGCCGGCATGGCCTCCATATTCCCCACCGGCATCACCTGGGCCGAACGCTACATGCGCATGACCGGCAAAGCCACCTCGGTGCTGGTGGTGGGGTCTGCGCTGGGGGAGATGTTGATGCCGGCGCTGACGGGCTACCTGTTTGAGACTAAAGGCCCCATGTGGCTGCTGTACATCATGTTGGGGGCCGGCCTCCTCTCTGCCGTGCTCTACATCATCATGCAGAACCTGGCCTCCAACAAAGGAGAGCGCTACGAGAAACTCACCCAGTGGCTGGGCTCCTCCAGCACCGACTCGGGCACCGAGGACCAGGACATGGAGATGGACTCGCTGGCCAGCAACTCCACCACCAACCTGCTGGAGGTCCTGTCCCCGACCTCCAACGGCAACGGGGGCAAGAAGAAAGTCAGCTTTAACCTGCCCAAAGATATCAACCCCAAGAGCATAGCAAACAAGTACCGACCTTCATTCCTAGGGAAAAACAGTGCGAAGCGAGATTAAAGGAACCAGTTGTTGGCCGGCAGGCTTCCGGCATGAAGCGGACTAAAGACGGTGCAGGAAGCCATGCCGGTGTGTTCAAGGTGCTTTTCTGTGTCTCCTCACAGACTGGGTATAAGTGTGCTTACTGAGCGGGGAGGACACACGCGTGCCGACCACCCCTGACACAAGACGTAGTCATCTCAATGCACCTTACTCACCCACACATCCTCACATCAAGGCAACCTGTCTAGCCCAAATCTGACAACACACACCCCGAGAAGGAATGAAATGATGCTTCTTTAGATCACAGTGCACACGGTTTACTTACTTTTCTCATCACATGAGGCATCGATATTTCACTGTTTGTGTTCAGGGTCAAAACTATGTCGCAAGTCACTTCAAGGTAATGTACTTAGATAGCCATGTTACATACTATCACCATTTGAAATGTTCTTGCTGCATAGACTTGATGTTCTACTTGTGCGTTGTGATCTGAATGTCATCATGTTCTTGTTTGTCATACTTTTAGCTGTGTTAACACCTCTTACTGCCCGGGGCTGACATGGTTCACCAATAGTTGCCACCGTCTGGTAGGCTCACAGCGCAGTGTTTCAGCATTCATGTTAAAGTTAATACACTGAGCCATCATCAATCACAAATCTCTGCACACAAAGGGAGCAGAGTTTACTGCCCTCTGCATGACCTACATGTACATGTACTCCCACAAGTTCACATACGTAATGGGTCGCATAGACACCGTAGTATACGGTGAAGAATCTTTAACATGTGGACCAATAAGAACTCAAGGAAAATGTTCATATATTGCTTGGAGCCTGCATCAAATCCACAATGTGAATGTTATAGTTAGTGCAAATATAAAAAATTTCCCATTGGTGGACAAAAAGTGCACTTTTGAAGACGACACGTGAGTGCTCTTATTGACGTTGTTCTTTGACATTGTTAAGTGTATCGGGTGATGTAGGTTGGATGAGACATCACAACCATGATAGTTATTAAATCTTGTCTAGGCCTGGATTACTAACCCTGGTTGTTTGTTCTTAAATGATCATGAATGTGAGTGGTATGTGTCACCAATAATTTGTGAAAGATGTATAGAGTGTCACAAACTCAATCATTCAATCAATATGTTGCTCAATAGCTGTTGAAAGGACCAACACCAAAAATGATTTCTTGAATATCTGACTTACAGTTTATACTATCCATGATGTAAATAGTCTTGATTCTTTCTTGTAGAGTATTCTGCACAGTGTCTACTCTAAAAGTAACCTGTGTGCCCTGTGAAAAAGATGCAATGGATATGGGTTTGTTGTATATTGTGTGAGCGATCCCCATTCAACAAGTCTAATTACTTTTCTTTTTCTTTCTAGTCAATCCAGTACTGTGAGACAAGTGTAATATCTAATAAGGTTTGCTTTCCTCTCAAACCTTTGTCTGGAATCTAATAGCCTCTCTTTCAATATCTTTGTCAGTATCATTGCCGCTAGAGAAGAGTCTAGCATTGACCACTCCTGAGGTGGTACTTTACAAAGTGACGATACTAGTAATGAGTGTACTGTTGTAAAGGCCTGAGACTGTGAACCCGGGAATGCACCAAGGTGCTGTTAACGGGGCGCCGACGATTTAACACGGGCAGGTTTGTGTGTTTGCTTTTACTAGGGCTAGGGCTTGGTACAAGTATTGTTAAGGGTTACTGACGGTTTAACCAAAAATGGTTCATGGGTGATAATATAATAACCTAGAAAGTATGTACAATGTACAGATCTCAACATGAAAGACTGAGTTGGAATGGAAAAGTTTGGCTTAGAAATAGTCCCAGTTTCTGGGTGAGGCTGAGAAATCCTTCATATCAGTAGTTATCATATGTTGTAATAATCAAATAAGAGATGCTTGAGAGTTGTGGGTCAATAGATGATTTGCATTGTTGTATGGTATGCCTTAGGACTGTAAGGGAGTTGTCATTGTTGAACATGAGAGGGTGGGAAAGCTGGTGGATGTTTGTGTAGCTGCACAGATGTTTCTCTGACTCACCCACCCCCCCTCCCCCCCTTGTTGTTAGGTAATGCTCCACTTATTGACAATGAGATATTATCACATAATTATTGTTGAAATATCTGACTGCTAAAATAATCTATTGGAAGGTGTTGCTGACAATCCAAACTTGAACAGCTCTATGCAATGCAACTCTAGGTGGTACAAGGTTTCTTGCCCTGACAACTTTGAATCATGAATGAAGATTTATGGAGTATATTTTCAATCAAATGTCATTTCTCAGCAATATTTTCAAATATGTGAGTCATGTGAAAGATTAAATGACAAAAGTGAACAGGCTTACAAAGTTACTTCTTCTTGTTCTGTGAACTGCATTCTAACATTCCATACCTGGTACTTAAAGTGATGTTATGTGTTAAGATGTTCTCCTCCTGTTCCCGAGATGATGAAGTTCCTTAACGACTGCCCATTCTGTGTACATTGTGAAGCAAATTTCAGTATTCTTGTAATATAAACATTGTCAATATTTGCCTTTATAATGTTTGCTATGGTCATGATCAGATCTGTAAATTTCTTTCATCAACAATTTTGAAGAATCAACATGATTTTTGGGCATCTTGCAATATGGTAGTATTGTGACTATACTGGATGAATATTCATGCTTTACATATTTTCACCAATTTTTAATTTCTACGAAATTCGTGAGAACATGTACAGCGCAAAACAATGTGAACCTACTGTAGACAAAATGTAGATTGGGTGCCAAACAGTGTGCTCCTTAACATATTCATAATGTACATTCCATCTTTTAAATCTGTAATGGTGCATAGCAATAAATAAAAATCCCTGTTTCCATGGTCACAACAATATTATAATACCACAGCGAATAGTGCCAACACTTTTCAACATTGAAATGTCTATATAGCTTCCGGAATTTCCATTTTCTTCACAGCTTTCTGAAGGGAAGTGCCATGTATCTGAGATATCATATATCTTTCCATTAGGATACAAAGAAGAGTATATTAACTTGGTGGATACCATTGCTGAATAAATCTATCTTTATCAAGTTAGATATTTCCTACATTTCTTATATATCCATGTGATACATAAATGGTTGTCATTGTGATGTTTAAAGTTTTCAACATGTAATGTACTCTTGATCATCCTCTTTTAATATGGAATTAGAAAAGATGAAGCTATTTCCTCAGATATCTATTATAAAAACGTTTCTGGTAGAGCATTGCTGGGAATCTGCATCACTTGCTGTAGGATAGTTGCTGCTGCCTCCACACCCGTGTCCTGGACAGTCATCGTGTGGTGGTGTTTGTCCCTTGGTACTACTACTACTACTGCCACCACCTTCAGAGCTGAAGCCTTCCAAGGTAGAACTTCACTGTGGCCTCCTTACCGTGCTGCTGCTGCTGCTGCTGCTGCTGCTGCTGCTGCTGCAGACACGGTGGTGGTGGTGCCACCTGGTGGGTCATGTGTCAAACAGTCATGTGGACGGAGCTGTTTAAAGCACTGGGAACTAGGAATGTGCTGTACATATTTGTTACCATGCTGTGTTACTTTAATACTGTAAATAGGAATAAACCATGGTGTTGTCAGTCTGCAGTTGGTTTACTTTTGTACTGATATGGTAGGACAAGTGAACTTTGCAATAGTGGCCCTTTGAACCATAGACTACTGTCTCTCTTTGTAAGTCTTCCCTAATAACACAATCAAATACACAATGCATATTCAATTTTCAAAGCTCAAAGACTAGATTGCCTAGAAGTATTCAGATTTAAATTCCACGACAACTGGATCATCGCCCCAATGGAAGCACTAGCGCCCATTGTAATTTCCATTCAAAGGTAAGACTAGAATGCCTATTAGAGCTCTGATTTGCATTCTGTAAAAAGTTGGACCATGACCCCAGATGCACTTATTGCCGTCAAAAATTGAGGGAATCCACATCACGTAAAAGAACTATATAATTTCTGGCTCAGCCAAAAAAGCTCCGATTTCAAATCCGTAAAAAACCACGTGACCGCTACAAGGTCCTCTACACTGTGGATCCCTGTGCTGCCACCCAGCGGCCATAATAAAAAAAAGTAGTCGGCGCCAAAACACATTTTCTTCGCAAAAAAAAACAAAAACCTGATATTTTAAATTAGTAACTTCCTTAATAACGGGCCGATCGGAGAAATTCGACCGTCCACGCGTAGCCCCAGATACACTGGACCCTGCTGCGTCACTGTATCCGGCCCCAGGGCTATAGTAAACGAGCGGCGAGAGTCCGTAATCGCCGAGCGTCTAAAATCGTAGCTCGCTTAAAAATGCTCCGATCGGAGAAATTCGACCGTCCACGCATAGCCCCAGACACACTGAAGCCTACTGAATCACTGTATCCGACCCCAGAGCCATAGTAAACGAGCGGCGAGAGTCCGTAATCGCCGAGAGTCTAAAATCGTAGCTCGCTTAAAAATGCTCCGATCGAAGAAATTCGACCGTCCACGCGTAGCCCCAGACACACTGAAGCCTCCTGCATCACTGTATCCGACCCCAGAGCCATAGTAAACGTGCGGCGGGGGTCCGTAATCGCCGAGCGTCAAAAATGAGGAAGTGAATAACTTGGTTAAATCTCAACCGGCCTGCCAAATCTCTGGCCAATAATCACACAGCTCTCCCCTCCCCCAACCACCCTGACAAGGCCCCTCTCGTGCTGCACAGGCAGTGAACATGAATTTCACACATTATCCACCAACCAGGAGAGGCCTGGCCCTTCAGTCTGACCTCAAAGGAGTACCACTATCCCACAATGCACCCCTGCCTGATTCCACTCTTCAACACTAGGGGGAGGCACCACATCCACTGCAGACGACATGCATGGCAAACCAAGCCAACACACCCCTCCTGTTGATACCAGGCCTGCATGGTCCTGACTTGTATCTCGCTGTGATTCATCATGGTACGGGTGATCAATTCTAGTTCCCAGACAACTCCTTAAACAATGGCAGGCTGGTGAGAGGAAGGTGACGACGTCCAGTTTGCCTACCTGGCCATCGCGGCCTACCTGGTGCTGGTGGCGCTGTGCTTCCTGGTCATGTGCTGCTGCTCCCGGCAGGGGGTGCGGGCCGTCAAGAACCAGGACGTGTCCGAGTCAGAGTACATGATCCACAAGGAGACCAAGGGCTTCCGCGTGCAGATCCTGGTGCTCATGTTCTTCTTCTACTTCCTCTACTCGGGCATGGAGGTCACCTACGGCGGCCTCATCATGACCTTCTCCGTCAAGTACCTGGGCTGGAGCAAGGCCGAGGGCACCCTGCTCACCTCCGTCTTCTGGGGCTCCTTCGCCCTCTCCCGCGGCATCTCCATCTTCTTCGGGGTGTGCCTGAGCCCGGCGCTCATGTTGATCGGGGACCTGGTGATGACCTGTCTGTCCTTGGCGGGGCTGGTGATGGCGCTGGACAGTAACCACATCATCCTGTGGTTCTGCACGGCCGTGCTCGGGGCTGGCATGGCCTCCATATTCCCCACCGGCATCACCTGGGCCGAACGCTACATGCGCATGACCGGCAAAGCCACCTCGGTGCTGGTGGTGGGGTCGGCGCTGGGGGAGATGTTGATGCCGGCACTGACGGGCTACCTGTTTGAGACTAAAGGCCCCATGTGGCTGCTGTACATCATGTTGGGGGCCGGCCTCCTGTCTGCCGTGCTCTACATCATCATGCAGAACCTGGCCTCCAACAAAGGAGAGCGCTACGAGAAACTCACCCAGTGGCTGGGCTCCTCCAGCACCGACTCGGGCACCGAGGACCAGGACATGGAGATGGACTCGCTGGCCAGCAACTCCACCACCAACCTGCTGGAGGTCCTGTCCCCGACCTCCAACGGCAACGGGGGCAAGAAGAAAGTCAGCTTTAACCTGCCCAAAGATATCAACCCCAAGAGCATAGCAAACAAGTACCGACCTTCATTCCTGGGGAAAAACAGTGCGAAGCGAGATTAAAGGAACCAGTTGTTGGCCGGCAGGCTTCCGGCACGAAGCGGACTAAAGACGGTGCAGGAAGCCCTGCCGGTGTGTTCAAGGTGCTTCTCTGTGTCTCCTCACAGACTGGGTATAAGTGTGCTTACTGAGCGGGGAGGACACACGCGTGCCGACCACCCCGACACAAGACGTAGTCATCTCAATGCACCTCACTCACCCACACATCCTCACATCAAGGCAACCTGTCTAGCCCAAATCTGACAACACACACCCCGAGAAGGAATGAAATGATGCTTCTTTAGATCACAGTGCACACGGTTTACTTACTTTTCTCATCACATGAGGCATCGATATTTCACTGCTTGTGTTCAGGGTCAAAACTATGTCACAAGTCACTTCAAGGTAATGTACTTAGATAGCCATGTTACATACTATCACCATTTGAAATGTTCTTGCTGCATAGACTTGATGTTCTACTTGTGCGTTGTGATCTGAATGTCATCATGTTCTTGTTTGTCATACTTTTAGCTATGTTAACACCTCTTACTGCCCGGGGCTGACATGTTTCACCAATAGTTGCCACTGTCTGGTAGGCTCACAGCGCAGTGTTTTAGCATTCATGTTAAAGTTAACACACTCAGCCATCATCAATCACAAATCTCTGCACACAAAGGGAGCAGAGTTTACTGCCCTCTGCATGACCTACATGTACATGTACTCCCACAAGTTCACATACGTAATGGGTCGCATAGACACCGTAGTATCTTTAACATGTGGACCAATAAGAACTCAAGGAAAATGTTCATATGTTGCTTGGAGCCTGCATCAAATCCACAATGTGAATGTTATAGTTAGTGCAAATATAAAAAATTTCCCATTGGTGGACAAAAAGTGCACTTTTGAAGACGACACGTGAGTGCTCTTATTGACGTTGTTCTTTGACATTGTTAAGTGTATCGGGTGATGTAGGCTGGATGAGACATCACAACCATGATAGTTATTAAATCTTGTCTAGGCCTGGATTACTAACCCTGGTTGTTTGTTCTTAAATGATCAAGAATGTGAGTGGTATGTGTCACCAATAATTTGTGAAAGATGTATAGAGTGTCACAAACTCAATCATTCAATCAATATGTTGCTCAATAGCTGTTGAAAGGACCAACACCAAAAATGATTTCTTGAATATCTGACTTACAGTTTATACTATCCATGATGTAAATAGTCTTGATTCTTTCTTGTAGAGTATTCTGCACAGTGTCTACTCTAAAAGTAACCTGTGTGCCCTGTGAAAAAGATGCAATGGATATGGGTTTGTTGTATATTGTGTTAGCGATCCCCATTCAACAAGTCTAAATACTTTTCTTTTTCTTTCTAGTCAATCCAGTACTGTGAGACAAGTGTAATATCTAATAAGGTTTGCTTTCCTCTCAAACCTTTGTCTGGAATCTAATAGCCTCTCTTTCAATATCTTTGTCAGTATCATTGCCGCTAGAGAAGAGTCTAGCATTGACCACTCCTGAGGTGGTACTTTACAAAGTGACGATACTAGTAATGAGTGTACTGTTGTAAAGGCCTGAGACTGTGAACCCGGGAATGCACCAAGGTGCTGTTAACGGGGCGCCGACGATTTAACACGGGCAGGTTTGTGTGTTTGCTTTTACTAGGGCTAGGGCTTGGTACAAGTATTGTTAAGGGTTACTGACGGTTTAACCAAAAATGGTTCATGGGTGATAATATAATAACCTAGAAAGTATGTACAATGTACAGATCTCAACATGAAAGACTGAGTTGGAATGGAAAAGTTTGGCTTAGAAATAGTCCCAGTTTCTGGGTGAGGCTGAGAAATCCTTCATATCAGTAGTTATCATATGTTGTAATAATCAAATAAGAGATGCTTGAGAGTTGTGGGTCAATAGATGATTTGCATTGTTGTATGGTATGCCTTAGGACTGTAAGGGAGTTGTCATTGTTGAACATGAGAGGGTGGGAAAGCTGGTGGATGTTTGTGTAGCTGCACAGATGTTTCTCTGACTCACCCACCCCCCCCTCCCCCCCTTGTTGTTAGGTAATGCTCCACTTATTGACAATGAGATATTATCACATAATTATTGTTGAAATATCTGACTGCTAAAATAATCTATTGGAAGGTGTTGCTGACAATCCAAACTTGAACAGCTCTATGCAATGCAACTCTAGGTGGTACAAGGTTTCTTGCCCTGACAACTTTGAATCATGAATGAAGATTTATGGAGTATATTTTCAATCAAATGTCATTTCTCAGCAATATTTTCAAATATGTGAGTCATGTGAAAGATTAAATGACAAAAGTGAACAGGCTTACAAAGTTACTTCTTCTTGTTCTGTGAACTGCATTCTAACATTCCATACCTGGTACTTAAAGTGATGTTATGTGTTAAGATGTTCTCCTCCTGTTCCCGAGATGATGAAGTTCCTTAACGACTGCCCATTCTGTGTACATTGTGAAGCAAATTTCAGTATTCTTGTAATATAAACATTGTCAATATTTGCCTTTATAATGTTTGCTATGGTCATGATCAGATCTGTAAATTTCTTTCATCAACAATTTTGAAGAATCAACATGATTTTTGGGCATCTTGCAATATGGTAGTATTGTGACTATACTGGATGAATATTCATGCTTTACATATTTTCACCAATTTTTAATTTCTACGAAATTCGTGAGAACATGTACAGCGCAAAACAATGTGAACCTACTGTAGACAAAATGTAGATTGGGTGCCAAACAGTGTGCTCCTTAACATATTCATAATGTACATTCCATCTTTTAAATCTGTAATGGTGCATAGCAATAAATAAAAATCCCTGTTTCCATGGTCACAACAATATTATAATACCACAGCGAATAGTGCCAACACTTTTCAACATTGAAATGTCTATATAGCTTCCGGAATTTCCATTTTCTTCACAGCTTTCTGAAGGGAAGTGCCATGTATCTGAGATATCATATATCTTTCCATTAGGATACAAAGAAGAGTATATTAACTTGGTGGATACCATTGCTGAATAAATCTATCTTTATCAAGTTAGATATTTCCTACATTTCTTATATATCCATGTGATACATAAATGGTTGTCATTGTGATGTTTAAAGTTTTCAACATGTAATGTACTCTTGATCATCCTCTTTTAATATGGAATTAGAAAAGATGAAGCTATTTCCTCAGATATCTATTATAAAAACGTTTCTGGTAGAGCATTGCTGGGAATCTGCATCACTTGCTGTAGGATAGTTGCTGCTGCCTCCACACCCGTGTCCTGGACAGTCATCGTGTGGTGGTGTTTGTCCCTTGGTACTACTACTACTACTGCCACCACCTTCAGAGCTGAAGCCTTCCAAGGTAGAACTTCACTGTGGCCTCCTTACCGTGCTGCTGCTGCTGCTGCTGCTGCTGCTGCTGCTGCTGCAGACACGGTGGTGGTGGTGCCACCTGGTGGGTCATGTGTCAAACAGTCATGTGGACGGAGCTGTTTAAAGCACTGGGAACTAGGAATGTGCTGTACATATTTGTTACCATGCTGTGTTACTTTAATACTGTAAATAGGAATAAACCATGGTGTTGTCAGTCTGCAGTTGGTTTACTTTTGTACTGATATGGTAGGACAAGTGAACTTTGCAATAGTGGCCCTTTGAACCATAGACTACTGTCTCTCTTTGTAAGTCTTCCCTAATAACACAATCAAATACACAATGCATATTCAATTTTCAAAGCTCAAAGACTAGATTGCCTAGAAGTATTCAGATTTAAATTCCACGACAACTGGATCATCGCCCCAATGGAAGCACTAGCGCCCATTGTAATTTCCATTCAAAGGTAAGACTAGAATGCCTATTAGAGCTCTGATTTGCATTCTGTAAAAAGTTGGACCATGACCCCAGATGCACTTATTGCCGTCAAAAATTGAGGGAATCCACATCACGTAAAAGAACTATATAATTTCTGGCTCAGCCAAAAAAGCTCCGATTTCAAATCCGTAAAAAACCACGTGACCGCTACAAGGTCCTCTACACTGTGGATCCCTGTGCTGCCACCCAGCGGCCATAATAAAAAAAAGTAGTCGGCGCCAAAACACATTTTCTTCGCAAAAAAAAACAAAAACCTGATATTTTAAATTAGTAACTTCCTTAATAACGGGCCGATCGGAGAAATTCGACCGTCCACGCGTAGCCCCAGATACACTGGACCCTGCTGCGTCACTGTATCCGGCCCCAGGGCTATAGTAAACGAGCGGCGAGAGTCCGTAATCGCCGAGCGTCTAAAATCGTAGCTCGCTTAAAAATGCTCCGATCGGAGAAATTCGACCGTCCACGCATAGCCCCAGACACACTGAAGCCTACTGAATCACTGTATCCGACCCCAGAGCCATAGTAAACGAGCGGCGAGAGTCCGTAATCGCCGAGAGTCTAAAATCGTAGCTCGCTTAAAAATGCTCCGATCGAAGAAATTCGACCGTCCACGCGTAGCCCCAGACACACTGAAGCCTCCTGCATCACTGTATCCGACCCCAGAGCCATAGTAAACGTGCGGCGGGGGTCCGTAATCGCCGAGCGTCAAAAATGAGGAAGTGAATAACTTGGTTAAATCTCAACCGGCCTGCCAAATCTCTGGCCAATAATCACACAGCTCTCCCCTCCCCCAACCACCCTGACAAGGCCCCTCTCGTGCTGCACAGGCAGTGAACATGAATTTCACACATTATCCACCAACCAGGAGAGGCCTGGCCCTTCAGTCTGACCTCAAAGGAGTACCACTATCCCACAATGCACCCCTGCCTGATTCCACTCTTCAACACTAGGGGGAGGCACCACATCCACTGCAGACGACATGCATGGCAAACCAAGCCAACACACCCCTCCTGTTGATACCAGGCCTGCATGGTCCTGACTTGTATCTCGCTGTGATTCATCATGGTACGGGTGATCAATTCTAGTTCCCAGACAACTCCTTAAACAATGGCAGGCTGGTGAGAGGAAGGTGACGACGTCCAGTTTGCCTACCTGGCCATCGCGGCCTACCTGGTGCTGGTGGCGCTGTGCTTCCTGGTCATGTGCTGCTGCTCCCGGCAGGGGGTGCGGGCCGTCAAGAACCAGGACGTGTCCGAGTCAGAGTACATGATCCACAAGGAGACCAAGGGCTTCCGCGTGCAGATCCTGGTGCTCATGTTCTTCTTCTACTTCCTCTACTCGGGCATGGAGGTCACCTACGGCGGCCTCATCATGACCTTCTCCGTCAAGTACCTGGGCTGGAGCAAGGCCGAGGGCACCCTGCTCACCTCCGTCTTCTGGGGCTCCTTCGCCCTCTCCCGCGGCATCTCCATCTTCTTCGGGGTGTGCCTGAGCCCGGCGCTCATGTTGATCGGGGACCTGGTGATGACCTGTCTGTCCTTGGCGGGGCTGGTGATGGCGCTGGACAGTAACCACATCATCCTGTGGTTCTGCACGGCCGTGCTCGGGGCCGGCATGGCCTCCATATTCCCCACCGGCATCACCTGGGCCGAACGCTACATGCGCATGACCGGCAAAGCCACCTCGGTGCTGGTGGTGGGGTCTGCGCTGGGGGAGATGTTGATGCCGGCGCTGACGGGCTACCTGTTTGAGACTAAAGGCCCCATGTGGCTGCTGTACATCATGTTGGGGGCCGGCCTCCTCTCTGCCGTGCTCTACATCATCATGCAGAACCTGGCCTCCAACAAAGGAGAGCGCTACGAGAAACTCACCCAGTGGCTGGGCTCCTCCAGCACCGACTCGGGCACCGAGGACCAGGACATGGAGATGGACTCGCTGGCCAGCAACTCCACCACCAACCTGCTGGAGGTCCTGTCCCCGACCTCCAACGGCAACGGGGGCAAGAAGAAAGTCAGCTTTAACCTGCCCAAAGATATCAACCCCAAGAGCATAGCAAACAAGTACCGACCTTCATTCCTAGGGAAAAACAGTGCGAAGCGAGATTAAAGGAACCAGTTGTTGGCCGGCAGGCTTCCGGCATGAAGCGGACTAAAGACGGTGCAGGAAGCCATGCCGGTGTGTTCAAGGTGCTTCTCTGTGTCTCCTCACAGACTGGGTATAAGTGTGCTTACTGAGCGGGGAGGACACACGCGTGCCGACCACCCCGACACAAGACGTAGTCATCTCAATGCACCTCACTCACCCACACATCCTCACATCAAGGCAACCTGTCTAGCCCAAATCTGACAACACACACCCCGAGAAGGAATGAAATGATGCTTCTTTAGATCACAGTGCACACGGTTTACTTACTTTTCTCATCACATGAGGCATCGATATTTCACTGTTTGTGTTCAGGGTCAAAACTATGTCGCAAGTCACTTCAAGGTAATGTACTTAGATAGCCATGTTACATACTATCACCATTTGAAATGTTCTTGCTGCATAGACTTGATGTTCTACTTGTGCGTTGTGATCTGAATGTCATCATGTTCTTGTTTGTCATACTTTTAGCTGTGTTAACACCTCTTACTGCCCGGGGCTGACATGGTTCACCAATAGTTGCCACCGTCTGGTAGGCTCACAGCGCAGTGTTTCAGCATTCATGTTAAAGTTAATACACTGAGCCATCATCAATCACAAATCTCTGCACACAAAGGGAGCAGAGTTTACTGCCCTCTGCATGACCTACATGTACATGTACTCCCACAAGTTCACATACGTAATGGGTCGCATAGACACCGTAGTATACGGTGAAGAATCTTTAACATGTGGACCAATAAGAACTCAAGGAAAATGTTCATATATTGCTTGGAGCCTGCATCAAATCCACAATGTGAATGTTATAGTTAGTGCAAATATAAAAAATTTCCCATTGGTGGACAAAAAGTGCACTTTTGAAGACGACACGTGAGTGCTCTTATTGACGTTGTTCTTTGACATTGTTAAGTGTATCGGGTGATGTAGGTTGGATGAGACATCACAACCATGATAGTTATTAAATCTTGTCTAGGCCTGGATTACTAACCCTGGTTGTTTGTTCTTAAATGATCATGAATGTGAGTGGTATGTGTCACCAATAATTTGTGAAAGATGTATAGAGTGTCACAAACTCAATCATTCAATCAATATGTTGCTCAATAGCTGTTGAAAGGACCAACACCAAAAATGATTTCTTGAATATCTGACTTACAGTTTATACTATCCATGATGTAAATAGTCTTGATTCTTTCTTGTAGAGTATTCTGCACAGTGTCTACTCTAAAAGTAACCTGTGTGCCCTGTGAAAAAGATGCAATGGATATGGGTTTGTTGTATATTGTGTGAGCGATCCCCATTCAACAAGTCTAATTACTTTTCTTTTTCTTTCTAGTCAATCCAGTACTGTGAGACAAGTGTAATATCTAATAAGGTTTGCTTTCCTCTCAAACCTTTGTCTGGAATCTAATAGCCTCTCTTTCAATATCTTTGTCAGTATCATTGCCGCTAGAGAAGAGTCTAGCATTGACCACTCCTGAGGTGGTACTTTACAAAGTGACGATACTAGTAATGAGTGTACTGTTGTAAAGGCCTGAGACTGTGAACCCGGGAATGCACCAAGGTGCTGTTAACGGGGCGCCGACGATTTAACACGGGCAGGTTTGTGTGTTTGCTTTTACTAGGGCTAGGGCTTGGTACAAGTATTGTTAAGGGTTACTGACGGTTTAACCAAAAATGGTTCATGGGTGATAATATAATAACCTAGAAAGTATGTACAATGTACAGATCTCAACATGAAAGACTGAGTTGGAATGGAAAAGTTTGGCTTAGAAATAGTCCCAGTTTCTGGGTGAGGCTGAGAAATCCTTCATATCAGTAGTTATCATATGTTGTAATAATCAAATAAGAGATGCTTGAGAGTTGTGGGTCAATAGATGATTTGCATTGTTGTATGGTATGCCTTAGGACTGTAAGGGAGTTGTCATTGTTGAACATGAGAGGGTGGGAAAGCTGGTGGATGTTTGTGTAGCTGCACAGATGTTTCTCTGACTCACCCACCCCCCCCTCCCCCCCTTGTTGTTAGGTAATGCTCCACTTATTGACAATGAGATATTATCACATAATTATTGTTGAAATATCTGACTGCTAAAATAATCTATTGGAAGGTGTTGCTGACAATCCAAACTTGAACAGCTCTATGCAATGCAACTCTAGGTGGTACAAGGTTTCTTGCCCTGACAACTTTGAATCATGAATGAAGATTTATGGAGTATATTTTCAATCAAATGTCATTTCTCAGCAATATTTTCAAATATGTGAGTCATGTGAAAGATTAAATGACAAAAGTGAACAGGCTTACAAAGTTACTTCTTCTTGTTCTGTGAACTGCATTCTAACATTCCATACCTGGTACTTAAAGTGATGTTATGTGTTAAGATGTTCTCCTCCTGTTCCCGAGATGATGAAGTTCCTTAACGACTGCCCATTCTGTGTACATTGTGAAGCAAATTTCAGTATTCTTGTAATATAAACATTGTCAATATTTGCCTTTATAATGTTTGCTATGGTCATGATCAGATCTGTAAATTTCTTTCATCAACAATTTTGAAGAATCAACATGATTTTTGGGCATCTTGCAATATGGTAGTATTGTGACTATACTGGATGAATATTCATGCTTTACATATTTTCACCAATTTTTAATTTCTACGAAATTCGTGAGAACATGTACAGCGCAAAACAATGTGAACCTACTGTAGACAAAATGTAGATTGGGTGCCAAACAGTGTGCTCCTTAACATATTCATAATGTACATTCCATCTTTTAAATCTGTAATGGTGCATAGCAATAAATAAAAATCCCTGTTTCCATGGTCACAACAATATTATAATACCACAGCGAATAGTGCCAACACTTTTCAACATTGAAATGTCTATATAGCTTCCGGAATTTCCATTTTCTTCACAGCTTTCTGAAGGGAAGTGCCATGTATCTGAGATATCATATATCTTTCCATTAGGATACAAAGAAGAGTATATTAACTTGGTGGATACCATTGCTGAATAAATCTATCTTTATCAAGTTAGATATTTCCTACATTTCTTATATATCCATGTGATACATAAATGGTTGTCATTGTGATGTTTAAAGTTTTCAACATGTAATGTACTCTTGATCATCCTCTTTTAATATGGAATTAGAAAAGATGAAGCTATTTCCTCAGATATCTATTATAAAAACGTTTCTGGTAGAGCATTGCTGGGAATCTGCATCACTTGCTGTAGGATAGTTGCTGCTGCCTCCACACCCGTGTCCTGGACAGTCATCGTGTGGTGGTGTTTGTCCCTTGGTACTACTACTACTACTGCCACCACCTTCAGAGCTGAAGCCTTCCAAGGTAGAACTTCACTGTGGCCTCCTTACCGTGCTGCTGCTGCTGCTGCTGCTGCTGCTGCTGCTGCTGCAGACACGGTGGTGGTGGTGCCACCTGGTGGGTCATGTGTCAAACAGTCATGTGGACGGAGCTGTTTAAAGCACTGGGAACTAGGAATGTGCTGTACATATTTGTTACCATGCTGTGTTACTTTAATACTGTAAATAGGAATAAACCATGGTGTTGTCAGTCTGCAGTTGGTTTACTTTTGTACTGATATGGTAGGACAAGTGAACTTTGCAATAGTGGCCCTTTGAACCATAGACTACTGTCTCTCTTTGTAAGTCTTCCCTAATAACACAATCAAATACACAATGCATATTCAATTTTCAAAGCTCAAAGACTAGATTGCCTAGAAGTATTCAGATTTAAATTCCACGACAACTGGATCATCGCCCCAATGGAAGCACTAGCGCCCATTGTAATTTCCATTCAAAGGTAAGACTAGAATGCCTATTAGAGCTCTGATTTGCATTCTGTAAAAAGTTGGACCATGACCCCAGATGCACTTATTGCCGTCAAAAATTGAGGGAATCCACATCACGTAAAAGAACTATATAATTTCTGGCTCAGCCAAAAAAGCTCCGATTTCAAATCCGTAAAAAACCACGTGACCGCTACAAGGTCCTCTACACTGTGGATCCCTGTGCTGCCACCCAGCGGCCATAATAAAAAAAAGTAGTCGGCGCCAAAACACATTTTCTTCGCAAAAAAAAACAAAAACCTGATATTTTAAATTAGTAACTTCCTTAATAACGGGCCGATCGGAGAAATTCGACCGTCCACGCGTAGCCCCAGATACACTGGACCCTGCTGCGTCACTGTATCCGGCCCCAGGGCTATAGTAAACGAGCGGCGAGAGTCCGTAATCGCCGAGCGTCTAAAATCGTAGCTCGCTTAAAAATGCTCCGATCGGAGAAATTCGACCGTCCACGCATAGCCCCAGACACACTGAAGCCTACTGAATCACTGTATCCGACCCCAGAGCCATAGTAAACGAGCGGCGAGAGTCCGTAATCGCCGAGAGTCTAAAATCGTAGCTCGCTTAAAAATGCTCCGATCGAAGAAATTCGACCGTCCACGCGTAGCCCCAGACACACTGAAGCCTCCTGCATCACTGTATCCGACCCCAGAGCCATAGTAAACGTGCGGCGGGGGTCCGTAATCGCCGAGCGTCAAAAATGAGGAAGTGAATAACTTGGTTAAATCTCAACCGGCCTGCCAAATCTCTGGCCAATAATCACACAGCTCTCCCCTCCCCCAACCACCCTGACAAGGCCCCTCTCGTGCTGCACAGGCAGTGAACATGAATTTCACACATTATCCACCAACCAGGAGAGGCCTGGCCCTTCAGTCTGACCTCAAAGGAGTACCACTATCCCACAATGCACCCCTGCCTGATTCCACTCTTCAACACTAGGGGGAGGCACCACATCCACTGCAGACGACATGCATGGCAAACCAAGCCAACACACCCCTCCTGTTGATACCAGGCCTGCATGGTCCTGACTTGTATCTCGCTGTGATTCATCATGGTACGGGTGATCAATTCTAGTTCCCAGACAACTCCTTAAACAATGGCAGGCTGGTGAGAGGAAGGTGACGACGTCCAGTTTGCCTACCTGGCCATCGCGGCCTACCTGGTGCTGGTGGCGCTGTGCTTCCTGGTCATGTGCTGCTGCTCCCGGCAGGGGGTGCGGGCCGTCAAGAACCAGGACGTGTCCGAGTCAGAGTACATGATCCACAAGGAGACCAAGGGCTTCCGCGTGCAGATCCTGGTGCTCATGTTCTTCTTCTACTTCCTCTACTCGGGCATGGAGGTCACCTACGGCGGCCTCATCATGACCTTCTCCGTCAAGTACCTGGGCTGGAGCAAGGCCGAGGGCACCCTGCTCACCTCCGTCTTCTGGGGCTCCTTCGCCCTCTCCCGCGGCATCTCCATCTTCTTCGGGGTGTGCCTGAGCCCGGCGCTCATGTTGATCGGGGACCTGGTGATGACCTGTCTGTCCTTGGCGGGGCTGGTGATGGCGCTGGACAGTAACCACATCATCCTGTGGTTCTGCACGGCCGTGCTCGGGGCTGGCATGGCCTCCATATTCCCCACCGGCATCACCTGGGCCGAACGCTACATGCGCATGACCGGCAAAGCCACCTCGGTGCTGGTGGTGGGGTCGGCGCTGGGGGAGATGTTGATGCCGGCACTGACGGGCTACCTGTTTGAGACTAAAGGCCCCATGTGGCTGCTGTACATCATGTTGGGGGCCGGCCTCCTGTCTGCCGTGCTCTACATCATCATGCAGAACCTGGCCTCCAACAAAGGAGAGCGCTACGAGAAACTCACCCAGTGGCTGGGCTCCTCCAGCACCGACTCGGGCACCGAGGACCAGGACATGGAGATGGACTCGCTGGCCAGCAACTCCACCACCAACCTGCTGGAGGTCCTGTCCCCGACCTCCAACGGCAACGGGGGCAAGAAGAAAGTCAGCTTTAACCTGCCCAAAGATATCAACCCCAAGAGCATAGCAAACAAGTACCGACCTTCATTCCTGGGGAAAAACAGTGCGAAGCGAGATTAAAGGAACCAGTTGTTGGCCGGCAGGCTTCCGGCACGAAGCGGACTAAAGACGGTGCAGGAAGCCCTGCCGGTGTGTTCAAGGTGCTTCTCTGTGTCTCCTCACAGACTGGGTATAAGTGTGCTTACTGAGCGGGGAGGACACACGCGTGCCGACCACCCCGACACAAGACGTAGTCATCTCAATGCACCTCACTCACCCACACATCCTCACATCAAGGCAACCTGTCTAGCCCAAATCTGACAACACACACCCCGAGAAGGAATGAAATGATGCTTCTTTAGATCACAGTGCACACGGTTTACTTACTTTTCTCATCACATGAGGCATCGATATTTCACTGCTTGTGTTCAGGGTCAAAACTATGTCACAAGTCACTTCAAGGTAATGTACTTAGATAGCCATGTTACATACTATCACCATTTGAAATGTTCTTGCTGCATAGACTTGATGTTCTACTTGTGCGTTGTGATCTGAATGTCATCATGTTCTTGTTTGTCATACTTTTAGCTATGTTAACACCTCTTACTGCCCGGGGCTGACATGTTTCACCAATAGTTGCCACTGTCTGGTAGGCTCACAGCGCAGTGTTTTAGCATTCATGTTAAAGTTAACACACTCAGCCATCATCAATCACAAATCTCTGCACACAAAGGGAGCAGAGTTTACTGCCCTCTGCATGACCTACATGTACATGTACTCCCACAAGTTCACATACGTAATGGGTCGCATAGACACCGTAGTATCTTTAACATGTGGACCAATAAGAACTCAAGGAAAATGTTCATATGTTGCTTGGAGCCTGCATCAAATCCACAATGTGAATGTTATAGTTAGTGCAAATATAAAAAATTTCCCATTGGTGGACAAAAAGTGCACTTTTGAAGACGACACGTGAGTGCTCTTATTGACGTTGTTCTTTGACATTGTTAAGTGTATCGGGTGATGTAGGCTGGATGAGACATCACAACCATGATAGTTATTAAATCTTGTCTAGGCCTGGATTACTAACCCTGGTTGTTTGTTCTTAAATGATCAAGAATGTGAGTGGTATGTGTCACCAATAATTTGTGAAAGATGTATAGAGTGTCACAAACTCAATCATTCAATCAATATGTTGCTCAATAGCTGTTGAAAGGACCAACACCAAAAATGATTTCTTGAATATCTGACTTACAGTTTATACTATCCATGATGTAAATAGTCTTGATTCTTTCTTGTAGAGTATTCTGCACAGTGTCTACTCTAAAAGTAACCTGTGTGCCCTGTGAAAAAGATGCAATGGATATGGGTTTGTTGTATATTGTGTTAGCGATCCCCATTCAACAAGTCTAAATACTTTTCTTTTTCTTTCTAGTCAATCCAGTACTGTGAGACAAGTGTAATATCTAATAAGGTTTGCTTTCCTCTCAAACCTTTGTCTGGAATCTAATAGCCTCTCTTTCAATATCTTTGTCAGTATCATTGCCGCTAGAGAAGAGTCTAGCATTGACCACTCCTGAGGTGGTACTTTACAAAGTGACGATACTAGTAATGAGTGTACTGTTGTAAAGGCCTGAGACTGTGAACCCGGGAATGCACCAAGGTGCTGTTAACGGGGCGCCGACGATTTAACACGGGCAGGTTTGTGTGTTTGCTTTTACTAGGGCTAGGGCTTGGTACAAGTATTGTTAAGGGTTACTGACGGTTTAACCAAAAATGGTTCATGGGTGATAATATAATAACCTAGAAAGTATGTACAATGTACAGATCTCAACATGAAAGACTGAGTTGGAATGGAAAAGTTTGGCTTAGAAATAGTCCCAGTTTCTGGGTGAGGCTGAGAAATCCTTCATATCAGTAGTTATCATATGTTGTAATAATCAAATAAGAGATGCTTGAGAGTTGTGGGTCAATAGATGATTTGCATTGTTGTATGGTATGCCTTAGGACTGTAAGGGAGTTGTCATTGTTGAACATGAGAGGGTGGGAAAGCTGGTGGATGTTTGTGTAGCTGCACAGATGTTTCTCTGACTCACCCACCCCCCCCTCCCCCCCTTGTTGTTAGGTAATGCTCCACTTATTGACAATGAGATATTATCACATAATTATTGTTGAAATATCTGACTGCTAAAATAATCTATTGGAAGGTGTTGCTGACAATCCAAACTTGAACAGCTCTATGCAATGCAACTCTAGGTGGTACAAGGTTTCTTGCCCTGACAACTTTGAATCATGAATGAAGATTTATGGAGTATATTTTCAATCAAATGTCATTTCTCAGCAATATTTTCAAATATGTGAGTCATGTGAAAGATTAAATGACAAAAGTGAACAGGCTTACAAAGTTACTTCTTCTTGTTCTGTGAACTGCATTCTAACATTCCATACCTGGTACTTAAAGTGATGTTATGTGTTAAGATGTTCTCCTCCTGTTCCCGAGATGATGAAGTTCCTTAACGACTGCCCATTCTGTGTACATTGTGAAGCAAATTTCAGTATTCTTGTAATATAAACATTGTCAATATTTGCCTTTATAATGTTTGCTATGGTCATGATCAGATCTGTAAATTTCTTTCATCAACAATTTTGAAGAATCAACATGATTTTTGGGCATCTTGCAATATGGTAGTATTGTGACTATACTGGATGAATATTCATGCTTTACATATTTTCACCAATTTTTAATTTCTACGAAATTCGTGAGAACATGTACAGCGCAAAACAATGTGAACCTACTGTAGACAAAATGTAGATTGGGTGCCAAACAGTGTGCTCCTTAACATATTCATAATGTACATTCCATCTTTTAAATCTGTAATGGTGCATAGCAATAAATAAAAATCCCTGTTTCCATGGTCACAACAATATTATAATACCACAGCGAATAGTGCCAACACTTTTCAACATTGAAATGTCTATATAGCTTCCGGAATTTCCATTTTCTTCACAGCTTTCTGAAGGGAAGTGCCATGTATCTGAGATATCATATATCTTTCCATTAGGATACAAAGAAGAGTATATTAACTTGGTGGATACCATTGCTGAATAAATCTATCTTTATCAAGTTAGATATTTCCTACATTTCTTATATATCCATGTGATACATAAATGGTTGTCATTGTGATGTTTAAAGTTTTCAACATGTAATGTACTCTTGATCATCCTCTTTTAATATGGAATTAGAAAAGATGAAGCTATTTCCTCAGATATCTATTATAAAAACGTTTCTGGTAGAGCATTGCTGGGAATCTGCATCACTTGCTGTAGGATAGTTGCTGCTGCCTCCACACCCGTGTCCTGGACAGTCATCGTGTGGTGGTGTTTGTCCCTTGGTACTACTACTACTACTGCCACCACCTTCAGAGCTGAAGCCTTCCAAGGTAGAACTTCACTGTGGCCTCCTTACCGTGCTGCTGCTGCTGCTGCTGCTGCTGCTGCTGCTGCTGCAGACACGGTGGTGGTGGTGCCACCTGGTGGGTCATGTGTCAAACAGTCATGTGGACGGAGCTGTTTAAAGCACTGGGAACTAGGAATGTGCTGTACATATTTGTTACCATGCTGTGTTACTTTAATACTGTAAATAGGAATAAACCATGGTGTTGTCAGTCTGCAGTTGGTTTACTTTTGTACTGATATGGTAGGACAAGTGAACTTTGCAATAGTGGCCCTTTGAACCATAGACTACTGTCTCTCTTTGTAAGTCTTCCCTAATAACACAATCAAATACACAATGCATATTCAATTTTCAAAGCTCAAAGACTAGATTGCCTAGAAGTATTCAGATTTAAATTCCACGACAACTGGATCATCGCCCCAATGGAAGCACTAGCGCCCATTGTAATTTCCATTCAAAGGTAAGACTAGAATGCCTATTAGAGCTCTGATTTGCATTCTGTAAAAAGTTGGACCATGACCCCAGATGCACTTATTGCCGTCAAAAATTGAGGGAATCCACATCACGTAAAAGAACTATATAATTTCTGGCTCAGCCAAAAAAGCTCCGATTTCAAATCCGTAAAAAACCACGTGACCGCTACAAGGTCCTCTACACTGTGGATCCCTGTGCTGCCACCCAGCGGCCATAATAAAAAAAAGTAGTCGGCGCCAAAACACATTTTCTTCGCAAAAAAAAACAAAAACCTGATATTTTAAATTAGTAACTTCCTTAATAACGGGCCGATCGGAGAAATTCGACCGTCCACGCGTAGCCCCAGATACACTGGACCCTGCTGCGTCACTGTATCCGGCCCCAGGGCTATAGTAAACGAGCGGCGAGAGTCCGTAATCGCCGAGCGTCTAAAATCGTAGCTCGCTTAAAAATGCTCCGATCGGAGAAATTCGACCGTCCACGCATAGCCCCAGACACACTGAAGCCTACTGAATCACTGTATCCGACCCCAGAGCCATAGTAAACGAGCGGCGAGAGTCCGTAATCGCCGAGAGTCTAAAATCGTAGCTCGCTTAAAAATGCTCCGATCGAAGAAATTCGACCGTCCACGCGTAGCCCCAGACACACTGAAGCCTCCTGCATCACTGTATCCGACCCCAGAGCCATAGTAAACGTGCGGCGGGGGTCCGTAATCGCCGAGCGTCAAAAATGAGGAAGTGAATAACTTGGTTAAATCTCAACCGGCCTGCCAAATCTCTGGCCAATAATCACACAGCTCTCCCCTCCCCCAACCACCCTGACAAGGCCCCTCTCGTGCTGCACAGGCAGTGAACATGAATTTCACACATTATCCACCAACCAGGAGAGGCCTGGCCCTTCAGTCTGACCTCAAAGGAGTACCACTATCCCACAATGCACCCCTGCCTGATTCCACTCTTCAACACTAGGGGGAGGCACCACATCCACTGCAGACGACATGCATGGCAAACCAAGCCAACACACCCCTCCTGTTGATACCAGGCCTGCATGGTCCTGACTTGTATCTCGCTGTGATTCATCATGGTACGGGTGATCAATTCTAGTTCCCAGACAACTCCTTAAACAATGGCAGGCTGGTGAGAGGAAGGTGACGACGTCCAGTTTGCCTACCTGGCCATCGCGGCCTACCTGGTGCTGGTGGCGCTGTGCTTCCTGGTCATGTGCTGCTGCTCCCGGCAGGGGGTGCGGGCCGTCAAGAACCAGGACGTGTCCGAGTCAGAGTACATGATCCACAAGGAGACCAAGGGCTTCCGCGTGCAGATCCTGGTGCTCATGTTCTTCTTCTACTTCCTCTACTCGGGCATGGAGGTCACCTACGGCGGCCTCATCATGACCTTCTCCGTCAAGTACCTGGGCTGGAGCAAGGCCGAGGGCACCCTGCTCACCTCCGTCTTCTGGGGCTCCTTCGCCCTCTCCCGCGGCATCTCCATCTTCTTCGGGGTGTGCCTGAGCCCGGCGCTCATGTTGATCGGGGACCTGGTGATGACCTGTCTGTCCTTGGCGGGGCTGGTGATGGCGCTGGACAGTAACCACATCATCCTGTGGTTCTGCACGGCCGTGCTCGGGGCTGGCATGGCCTCCATATTCCCCACCGGCATCACCTGGGCCGAACGCTACATGCGCATGACCGGCAAAGCCACCTCGGTGCTGGTGGTGGGGTCGGCGCTGGGGGAGATGTTGATGCCGGCACTGACGGGCTACCTGTTTGAGACTAAAGGCCCCATGTGGCTGCTGTACATCATGTTGGGGGCCGGCCTCCTGTCTGCCGTGCTCTACATCATCATGCAGAACCTGGCCTCCAACAAAGGAGAGCGCTACGAGAAACTCACCCAGTGGCTGGGCTCCTCCAGCACCGACTCGGGCACCGAGGACCAGGACATGGAGATGGACTCGCTGGCCAGCAACTCCACCACCAACCTGCTGGAGGTCCTGTCCCCGACCTCCAACGGCAACGGGGGCAAGAAGAAAGTCAGCTTTAACCTGCCCAAAGATATCAACCCCAAGAGCATAGCAAACAAGTACCGACCTTCATTCCTGGGGAAAAACAGTGCGAAGCGAGATTAAAGGAACCAGTTGTTGGCCGGCAGGCTTCCGGCACGAAGCGGACTAAAGACGGTGCAGGAAGCCCTGCCGGTGTGTTCAAGGTGCTTCTCTGTGTCTCCTCACAGACTGGGTATAAGTGTGCTTACTGAGCGGGGAGGACACACGCGTGCCGACCACCCCGACACAAGACGTAGTCATCTCAATGCACCTCACTCACCCACACATCCTCACATCAAGGCAACCTGTCTAGCCCAAATCTGACAACACACACCCCGAGAAGGAATGAAATGATGCTTCTTTAGATCACAGTGCACACGGTTTACTTACTTTTCTCATCACATGAGGCATCGATATTTCACTGCTTGTGTTCAGGGTCAAAACTATGTCACAAGTCACTTCAAGGTAATGTACTTAGATAGCCATGTTACATACTATCACCATTTGAAATGTTCTTGCTGCATAGACTTGATGTTCTACTTGTGCGTTGTGATCTGAATGTCATCATGTTCTTGTTTGTCATACTTTTAGCTATGTTAACACCTCTTACTGCCCGGGGCTGACATGTTTCACCAATAGTTGCCACTGTCTGGTAGGCTCACAGCGCAGTGTTTTAGCATTCATGTTAAAGTTAACACACTCAGCCATCATCAATCACAAATCTCTGCACACAAAGGGAGCAGAGTTTACTGCCCTCTGCATGACCTACATGTACATGTACTCCCACAAGTTCACATACGTAATGGGTCGCATAGACACCGTAGTATCTTTAACATGTGGACCAATAAGAACTCAAGGAAAATGTTCATATGTTGCTTGGAGCCTGCATCAAATCCACAATGTGAATGTTATAGTTAGTGCAAATATAAAAAATTTCCCATTGGTGGACAAAAAGTGCACTTTTGAAGACGACACGTGAGTGCTCTTATTGACGTTGTTCTTTGACATTGTTAAGTGTATCGGGTGATGTAGGCTGGATGAGACATCACAACCATGATAGTTATTAAATCTTGTCTAGGCCTGGATTACTAACCCTGGTTGTTTGTTCTTAAATGATCAAGAATGTGAGTGGTATGTGTCACCAATAATTTGTGAAAGATGTATAGAGTGTCACAAACTCAATCATTCAATCAATATGTTGCTCAATAGCTGTTGAAAGGACCAACACCAAAAATGATTTCTTGAATATCTGACTTACAGTTTATACTATCCATGATGTAAATAGTCTTGATTCTTTCTTGTAGAGTATTCTGCACAGTGTCTACTCTAAAAGTAACCTGTGTGCCCTGTGAAAAAGATGCAATGGATATGGGTTTGTTGTATATTGTGTTAGCGATCCCCATTCAACAAGTCTAAATACTTTTCTTTTTCTTTCTAGTCAATCCAGTACTGTGAGACAAGTGTAATATCTAATAAGGTTTGCTTTCCTCTCAAACCTTTGTCTGGAATCTAATAGCCTCTCTTTCAATATCTTTGTCAGTATCATTGCCGCTAGAGAAGAGTCTAGCATTGACCACTCCTGAGGTGGTACTTTACAAAGTGACGATACTAGTAATGAGTGTACTGTTGTAAAGGCCTGAGACTGTGAACCCGGGAATGCACCAAGGTGCTGTTAACGGGGCGCCGACGATTTAACACGGGCAGGTTTGTGTGTTTGCTTTTACTAGGGCTAGGGCTTGGTACAAGTATTGTTAAGGGTTACTGACGGTTTAACCAAAAATGGTTCATGGGTGATAATATAATAACCTAGAAAGTATGTACAATGTACAGATCTCAACATGAAAGACTGAGTTGGAATGGAAAAGTTTGGCTTAGAAATAGTCCCAGTTTCTGGGTGAGGCTGAGAAATCCTTCATATCAGTAGTTATCATATGTTGTAATAATCAAATAAGAGATGCTTGAGAGTTGTGGGTCAATAGATGATTTGCATTGTTGTATGGTATGCCTTAGGACTGTAAGGGAGTTGTCATTGTTGAACATGAGAGGGTGGTGGGGCAGCTGGTGGATGTTTGTGTAGCTGCACAGATGTTTCTCTGACTCACCCACCCCCCCCTCCCCCCCTTGTTGTTAGGTAATGCTCCACTTATTGACAATGAGATATTATCACATAATTATTGTTGAAATATCTGACTGCTAAAATAATCTATTGGAAGGTGTTGCTGACAATCCAAACTTGAACAGCTCTATGCAATGCAACTCTAGGTGGTACAAGGTTTCTTGCCCTGACAACTTTGAATCATGAATGAAGATTTATGGAGTATATTTTCAATCAAATGTCATTTCTCAGCAATATTTTCAAATATGTGAGTCATGTGAAAGATTAAATGACAAAAGTGAACAGGCTTACAAAGTTACTTCTTCTTGTTCTGTGAACTGCATTCTAACATTCCATACCTGGTACTTAAAGTGATGTTATGTGTTAAGATGTTCTCCTCCTGTTCCCGAGATGATGAAGTTCCTTAACGACTGCCCATTCTGTGTACATTGTGAAGCAAATTTCAGTATTCTTGTAATATAAACATTGTCAATATTTGCCTTTATAATGTTTGCTATGGTCATGATCAGATCTGTAAATTTCTTTCATCAACAATTTTGAAGAATCAACATGATTTTTGGGCATCTTGCAATATGGTAGTATTGTGACTATACTGGATGAATATTCATGCTTTACATATTTTCACCAATTTTTAATTTCTACGAAATTCGTGAGAACATGTACAGCGCAAAACAATGTGAACCTACTGTAGACAAAATGTAGATTGGGTGCCAAACAGTGTGCTCCTTAACATATTCATAATGTACATTCCATCTTTTAAATCTGTAATGGTGCATAGCAATAAATAAAAATCCCTGTTTCCATGGTCACAACAATATTATAATACCACAGCGAATAGTGCCAACACTTTTCAACATTGAAATGTCTATATAGCTTCCGGAATTTCCATTTTCTTCACAGCTTTCTGAAGGGAAGTGCCATGTATCTGAGATATCATATATCTTTCCATTAGGATACAAAGAAGAGTATATTAACTTGGTGGATACCATTGCTGAATAAATCTATCTTTATCAAGTTAGATATTTCCTACATTTCTTATATATCCATGTGATACATAAATGGTTGTCATTGTGATGTTTAAAGTTTTCAACATGTAATGTACTCTTGATCATCCTCTTTTAATATGGAATTAGAAAAGATGAAGCTATTTCCTCAGATATCTATTATAAAAACGTTTCTGGTAGAGCATTGCTGGGAATCTGCATCACTTGCTGTAGGATAGTTGCTGCTGCCTCCACACCCGTGTCCTGGACAGTCATCGTGTGGTGGTGTTTGTCCCTTGGTACTACTACTACTACTGCCACCACCTTCAGAGCTGAAGCCTTCCAAGGTAGAACTTCACTGTGGCCTCCTTACCGTGCTGCTGCTGCTGCTGCTGCTGCTGCTGCTGCTGCTGCAGACACGGTGGTGGTGGTGCCACCTGGTGGGTCATGTGTCAAACAGTCATGTGGACGGAGCTGTTTAAAGCACTGGGAACTAGGAATGTGCTGTACATATTTGTTACCATGCTGTGTTACTTTAATACTGTAAATAGGAATAAACCATGGTGTTGTCAGTCTGCAGTTGGTTTACTTTTGTACTGATATGGTAGGACAAGTGAACTTTGCAATAGTGGCCCTTTGAACCATAGACTACTGTCTCTCTTTGTAAGTCTTCCCTAATAACACAATCAAATACACAATGCATATTCAATTTTCAAAGCTCAAAGACTAGATTGCCTAGAAGTATTCAGATTTAAATTCCACGACAACTGGATCATCGCCCCAATGGAAGCACTAGCGCCCATTGTAATTTCCATTCAAAGGTAAGACTAGAATGCCTATTAGAGCTCTGATTTGCATTCTGTAAAAAGTTGGACCATGACCCCAGATGCACTTATTGCCGTCAAAAATTGAGGGAATCCACATCACGTAAAAGAACTATATAATTTCTGGCTCAGCCAAAAAAGCTCCGATTTCAAATCCGTAAAAAACCACGTGACCGCTACAAGGTCCTCTACACTGTGGATCCCTGTGCTGCCACCCAGCGGCCATAATAAAAAAAAGTAGTCGGCGCCAAAACACATTTTCTTCGCAAAAAAAAACAAAAACCTGATATTTTAAATTAGTAACTTCCTTAATAACGGGCCGATCGGAGAAATTCGACCGTCCACGCGTAGCCCCAGATACACTGGACCCTGCTGCGTCACTGTATCCGGCCCCAGGGCTATAGTAAACGAGCGGCGAGAGTCCGTAATCGCCGAGCGTCTAAAATCGTAGCTCGCTTAAAAATGCTCCGATCGGAGAAATTCGACCGTCCACGCATAGCCCCAGACACACTGAAGCCTACTGAATCACTGTATCCGACCCCAGAGCCATAGTAAACGAGCGGCGAGAGTCCGTAATCGCCGAGAGTCTAAAATCGTAGCTCGCTTAAAAATGCTCCGATCGAAGAAATTCGACCGTCCACGCGTAGCCCCAGACACACTGAAGCCTCCTGCATCACTGTATCCGACCCCAGAGCCATAGTAAACGTGCGGCGGGGGTCCGTAATCGCCGAGCGTCAAAAATGAGGAAGTGAATAACTTGGTTAAATCTCAACCGGCCTGCCAAATCTCTGGCCAATAATCACACAGCTCTCCCCTCCCCCAACCACCCTGACAAGGCCCCTCTCGTGCTGCACAGGCAGTGAACATGAATTTCACACATTATCCACCAACCAGGAGAGGCCTGGCCCTTCAGTCTGACCTCAAAGGAGTACCACTATCCCACAATGCACCCCTGCCTGATTCCACTCTTCAACACTAGGGGGAGGCACCACATCCACTGCAGACGACATGCATGGCAAACCAAGCCAACACACCCCTCCTGTTGATACCAGGCCTGCATGGTCCTGACTTGTATCTCGGTGTGATTCATCATGGTACGGGTGATCAATTCTAGTTCCCAGACAACTCCTTAAACAATGGCAGGCTGGTGAGAGGAAGGTGACGACGTCCAGTTTGCCTACCTGGCCATCGCGGCCTACCTGGTGCTGGTGGCGCTGTGCTTCCTGGTCATGTGCTGCTGCTCCCGGCAGGGGGTGCGGGCCGTCAAGAACCAGGACGTGTCCGAGTCAGAGTACATGATCCACAAGGAGACCAAGGGCTTCCGCGTGCAGATCCTGGTGCTCATGTTCTTCTTCTACTTCCTCTACTCGGGCATGGAGGTCACCTACGGCGGCCTCATCATGACCTTCTCCGTCAAGTACCTGGGCTGGAGCAAGGCCGAGGGCACCCTGCTCACCTCCGTCTTCTGGGGCTCCTTCGCCCTCTCCCGCGGCATCTCCATCTTCTTCGGGGTGTGCCTGAGCCCGGCGCTCATGTTGATCGGGGACCTGGTGATGACCTGTCTGTCCTTGGCGGGGCTGGTGATGGCGCTGGACAGTAACCACATCATCCTGTGGTTCTGCACGGCCGTGCTCGGGGCCGGCATGGCCTCCATATTCCCCACCGGCATCACCTGGGCCGAACGCTACATGCGCATGACCGGCAAAGCCACCTCGGTGCTGGTGGTGGGGTCTGCGCTGGGGGAGATGTTGATGCCGGCGCTGACGGGCTACCTGTTTGAGACTAAAGGCCCCATGTGGCTGCTGTACATCATGTTGGGGGCCGGCCTCCTCTCTGCCGTGCTCTACATCATCATGCAGAACCTGGCCTCCAACAAAGGAGAGCGCTACGAGAAACTCACCCAGTGGCTGGGCTCCTCCAGCACCGACTCGGGCACCGAGGACCAGGACATGGAGATGGACTCGCTGGCCAGCAACTCCACCACCAACCTGCTGGAGGTCCTGTCCCCGACCTCCAACGGCAACGGGGGCAAGAAGAAAGTCAGCTTTAACCTGCCCAAAGATATCAACCCCAAGAGCATAGCAAACAAGTACCGACCTTCATTCCTAGGGAAAAACAGTGCGAAGCGAGATTAAAGGAACCAGTTGTTGGCCGGCAGGCTTCCGGCATGAAGCGGACTAAAGACGGTGCAGGAAGCCATGCCGGTGTGTTCAAGGTGCTTCTCTGTGTCTCCTCACAGACTGGGTATAAGTGTGCTTACTGAGCGGGGAGGACACACGCGTGCCGACCACCCCGACACAAGACGTAGTCATCTCAATGCACCTCACTCACCCACACATCCTCACATCAAGGCAACCTGTCTAGCCCAGATCTGACAACACACGCCCCGAGAAGGAATGAAATGATGCTTCTTTAGATCACAGTGCACACGGTTTACTTACTTTTCTCATCACATGAGGCATCGATATTTCACTGTTTGTGTTCAGGGTCAAAACTATGTCGCAAGTCACTTCAAGGTAATGTACTTAGATAGCCATGTTACATACTATCACCATTTGAAATGTTCTTGCTGCATAGACTTGATGTTCTACTTGTGCGTTGTGATCTGAATGTCATCATGTTCTTGTTTGTCATACTTTTAGCTGTGTTAACACCTCTTACTGCCCGGGGCTGACATGGTTCACCAATAGTTGCCACCGTCTGGTAGGCTCACAGCGCAGTGTTTCAGCATTCATGTTAAAGTTAATACACTGAGCCATCATCAATCACAAATCTCTGCACACAAAGGGAGCAGAGTTTACTGCCCTCTGCATGACCTACATGTACATGTACTCCCACAAGTTCACATACGTAATGGGTCGCATAGACACCGTAGTATACGGTGAAGAATCTTTAACATGTGGACCAATAAGAACTCAAGGAAAATGTTCATATATTGCTTGGAGCCTGCATCAAATCCACAATGTGAATGTTATAGTTAGTGCAAATATAAAAAATTTCCCATTGGTGGACAAAAAGTGCACTTTTGAAGACGACACGTGAGTGCTCTTATTGACGTTGTTCTTTGACATTGTTAAGTGTATCGGGTGATGTAGGTTGGATGAGACATCACAACCATGATAGTTATTAAATCTTGTCTAGGCCTGGATTACTAACCCTGGTTGTTTGTTCTTAAATGATCATGAATGTGAGTGGTATGTGTCACCAATAATTTGTGAAAGATGTATAGAGTGTCACAAACTCAATCATTCAATCAATATGTTGCTCAATAGCTGTTGAAAGGACCAACACCAAAAATGATTTCTTGAATATCTGACTTACAGTTTATACTATCCATGATGTAAATAGTCTTGATTCTTTCTTGTAGAGTATTCTGCACAGTGTCTACTCTAAAAGTAACCTGTGTGCCCTGTGAAAAAGATGCAATGGATATGGGTTTGTTGTATATTGTGTGAGCGATCCCCATTCAACAAGTCTAATTACTTTTCTTTTTCTTTCTAGTCAATCCAGTACTGTGAGACAAGTGTAATATCTAATAAGGTTTGCTTTCCTCTCAAACCTTTGTCTGGAATCTAATAGCCTCTCTTTCAATATCTTTGTCAGTATCATTGCCGCTAGAGAAGAGTCTAGCATTGACCACTCCTGAGGTGGTACTTTACAAAGTGACGATACTAGTAATGAGTGTACTGTTGTAAAGGCCTGAGACTGTGAACCCGGGAATGCACCAAGGTGCTGTTAACGGGGCGCCGACGATTTAACACGGGCAGGTTTGTGTGTTTGCTTTTACTAGGGCTAGGGCTTGGTACAAGTATTGTTAAGGGTTACTGACGGTTTAACCAAAAATGGTTCATGGGTGATAATATAATAACCTAGAAAGTATGTACAATGTACAGATCTCAACATGAAAGACTGAGTTGGAATGGAAAAGTTTGGCTTAGAAATAGTCCCAGTTTCTGGGTGAGGCTGAGAAATCCTTCATATCAGTAGTTATCATATGTTGTAATAATCAAATAAGAGATGCTTGAGAGTTGTGGGTCAATAGATGATTTGCATTGTTGTATGGTATGCCTTAGGACTGTAAGGGAGTTGTCATTGTTGAACATGAGAGGGTGGGAAAGCTGGTGGATGTTTGTGTAGCTGCACAGATGTTTCTCTGACTCACCCACCCCCCCTCCCCCCCTTGTTGTTAGGTAATGCTCCACTTATTGACAATGAGATATTATCACATAATTATTGTTGAAATATCTGACTGCTAAAATAATCTATTGGAAGGTGTTGCTGACAATCCAAACTTGAACAGCTCTATGCAATGCAACTCTAGGTGGTACAAGGTTTCTTGCCCTGACAACTTTGAATCATGAATGAAGATTTATGGAGTATATTTTCAATCAAATGTCATTTCTCAGCAATATTTTCAAATATGTGAGTCATGTGAAAGATTAAATGACAAAAGTGAACAGGCTTACAAAGTTACTTCTTCTTGTTCTGTGAACTGCATTCTAACATTCCATACCTGGTACTTAAAGTGATGTTATGTGTTAAGATGTTCTCCTCCTGTTCCCGAGATGATGAAGTTCCTTAACGACTGCCCATTCTGTGTACATTGTGAAGCAAATTTCAGTATTCTTGTAATATAAACATTGTCAATATTTGCCTTTATGTTTCCTATGGTCATGATCAGATCTGTAAATTTCTTTCATCAACAATTTCGAAGAATCAATATGATTTTTGGGCATCTTGCAATATGGTAGTATTGTGACTATACTGGATGAATATTCATGCTTTACATATTTTCACCAATTTTTAATTTCTACGAAATTCGTGAGAACATGTACAGCGCAAAACAATGTGAACCTACTGTAGACAAAATGTAGATTGGGTGCCAAACAGTGTGCTCCTTAACATATTCATAATGTACATTCCATCTTTTAAATCTGTAATGGTGCATAGCAATAAATAAAAATCCCTGTTTCCATGGTCACAACAATATTATAATACCACAGCGAATAGTGCCAACACTTTTCAACATTGAAATGTCTATATAGCTTCCGGAATTTCCATTTTCTTCACAGCTTTCTGAAGGGAAGTGCCATGTATCTGAGATAAATCATATATCTTTCCATTAGGATACAAAGAAGAGTATATTAACTTGGTGGATAAATCTACCTTATCAAGTTAGATATTTCCTACATTTCTTATATATCCATGTGATACATAAATGGTTGTCATTGTGATGTTTAAAGTTTTCAACATGTAATGTACTCTTGATCATCCTCTTTATGGAATTAGTAAAGATGAAGCTATTTCCTCAGATATCTATGATAAAAACGTTTCTGGTAGAGCATTGCTGGGAATCTGCATCACTTGCTGTAGGATAGTTGCTGCTGCCTCCACACCCGTGTCCTGGACAGTCATCGTGTGGTGGTGTTTGTCCCTCGGTACTACTACTACTACTGCCACCACCTTCAGAGCTGAAGCCTTCCAAGGTAGAACTTCACTGTGGCCTCCTTACCATGCTGCCTGCTGCTGCTGCTGCTGTTGCTGCTGCCTGCTGCTGCTGCTGCTGCTGCCTGCTGCTGCTGCTGCTGCTGCTGCCTGCTGCTGCTGCTGCTGCTGCTGCTGCTGCTGCTGCAGACACGATGGTGGTGGTGGTGCCACCTGTTGGGTCATGTGTCAAACAGTCACGTGGACGGTGCTGTTTAAAGCACTGGAACTAGGAGTGTGCTGTACATATTTGTTACCATGCTGTGTTACTTTAATACTGTAAATAGGAATAAAACATGGTGTTGTAAGTCTGCAGTTGGTTTACTTTTGTACTGATATGGTAGCTGGACAAATGAACTTTGCAATAGTGGCCCTACAAACCTTAGACTACTGTCTCCCTAATAATGCAATTAAATATAGAATGTATAAGCCCTATTTAATTTTCAAAGCTCAAAAAATAGATTGCTTATTATCAATCTAGTCTTTGAGCTTTGAAGATAGTCATTGACCAAAAACTGAACCATCTGATTGGAGAACTTCAACTACCCATCCATAGCCAGAGTGTCACTGGAGCTCGCTGTTGGTTTTATATGGATTCGGTTGGATCTACTTTGAGACAAACAAATACACATCTTCTGACATATTGGGACGCCAACTTGTAGCTTCTTTAATTGCGCATGCGCTAACATAATATGTTTTATACGCCAGGTGGCAGGTCGGTGGTTTGCCACCTTGATTTACAATATGTAGGATCGCACATATTTCAATACTCCTTCTCGAGACTTACATATTGATGATAATGTTATTCCAACATAAAGGCTCCTTCTCAAACATAGATTTAGTTTCAGTTCTCCTTCTGAATGTCCAATGTTAACTTTTTGAGAAATAATGCTCAGTATCTCTTCAGATTTTTGAAGTCCTTATCTTGACTTATAAATGTAGTCCAGTAAACTGCCCAGCAAGCAATGGTACGTTGGGCCAACGTCAGCAGGTCGCAAGCAACATTTTAACGTTGGCACAACGTTGGTCTGCCAACATTGTACCAACGTTGGTTAATTTACGTTGTACTAACGTTGGCAATACTCCCAATGTGTTGCCAACGTTGATACAACGGAGGATAATTAATGTCATTCCAACGTTGGCACAATGCTGTGTCTCCAACCTCCACCAGATGGCATTGGAGGTTGTAAGAAGATATTTTCCTCATCAGATACATTATTTTTCTCATAATTGGCTAATAATTGGGGGTCATGGGTGTTTTATATAGCATTTGAAACCAAGTATATTCTCTTAATAATCCATTGCACTCCTTATTAGCACCTTTATAATGTAATATAAAAGAATCCTGGCAATATTCTAATGAAGACACCTTTTTGTAGGCAATGACAGGTAGATAAGGTGTAGGGATAAGGTGCGTGTTATGCGATACACCGGAGGTCGGTCAATACATCCTGAGATGAAGATTCAGAGTTGTTGTCACTTATAATAATACAAAGTATCAAGACATCCAGCAAAGCAGGATGCCACATGGTGTCAGAATAGGTCATCTTCCATGCCCACAACAAGAAAAGTGACAAGTTGGAGTGAGCCACTCAAGTTGGTGTTGAAAAGTGATGAACTCAAGAATCTGTGAGTAGAGAACTTTTCTAAAACCTCCAGAAGCATTTACCAAGACCCCAAGCTGTTAATTGTGTGTATAATATTGACTGTCAGTAGGCCTACATTAAAAGCAGTGACAATTTTGAAATGGCTGCCAACAGTGTAAAACCACCAGACACCCTCAGAATTGAGAGGGGTAACCCATCACATTCATGGTCTCTGTGGAAGAGAAGGTTTGAGATATATCTCAAGGCCACAGGCTCCAGCACAGAGCCAAATGAAAAAAAGGTGGGACTCCTACTGAATCATATTGGGGATGATGGGATAGACATTTATGACAGTTTTGTATTCCTCCCACAACATCCAAATCCAGTCCAGGGACAAGCTCCCATACCAGCTGAGGACCCAAATAACTATAATACTGTGCTACAAAAGTTCACAGAATATTTTGGAAAAAGGGACCCCCAACTGCTACTAAGGGAAAAGTTTTGGTTCACCCTCAAAAGGGGACCATCTCAAACTCTGGAGTCATGGGTGCTAACAGTCAAGAAGAGTGCAGGTGAATGCAAATTCCCACAGACCTACATGGACCAGGCTGTGCGCGATAAACTGACATTTTCATGTACCGACCAGTCGGCAAAGTCGAAGCTCTATGATGCCGGTGCAGGGCTGACGCTGGAGAGAACAGTAGAGATACTCTACCAAAAGGAGACTACGCGCTATGAGCTCCAAGAGTCAAAGAGTGCCAATATCGACGTAGTCCACAGCAAGGCCAAGAAGAAGCCGGACCCGAGCAGAACTGAGAAAAAGAGAAATACTGGTAACAAAATCAATTGCGGATACTGTGGTACCGAACACCTCAAAGGGAAGAAAAATTGTCCCGCAGTGAATCACTCCTGTGAGAAGTGTAAAATAAAAGGACATTTTTCCCAAGTTTGCCGTACTTCAAGAGCGCGGATTTCTCAAGTAGCAGAGGAAGAGTCGGGAGACGATATACCCGATGACGGAGTGTCGCACGTATTTATCGGCAGCGTAACGAGCGAAGTAAATGCGGCTTCATCAAAATCCGTCCCAGACGACAAATCGAGTTCAAGCAAAGGCTGGTACATAAAACTCAGAACTGGCTCCGATACTCTATCGTGGTACATAGACTCTGGAGCCGAGATATCGGTGATGCCCGATACATACTACAAGAAGTCCTATGGAGAGATCCAACCAACAAGAAAGACGCTGTATGCTACAGGCGAGCATCCGTTACAGACGCTAGGATGTGCCCGTATGCAGTTGAGTCGCGGAGACACTACCGTCCACGAAGACGTCTATGTAGTGCGAGGCGTGAAATCGCTGCTCCTCGGACAACCTGCAATCGAGAAACTAGGACTGATACCTAACATCCCTGGCGCCTATAGGGTCAAAGCCGTGAACAGTGAAATCCCGAAGTTGGACACGAAGGACGAAGTGGTCAAAGCTTACCCGAAGCTCTTTACAGGACTCGGTAAGCTGAAAGGTGAATATGCTATAAGACTCAAAGACGATGCTAAACCATTCTGCCTCTATACTCCACGTAGTGTGCCAAAGCCTCTAATGAAAAAGGTAGAGCAGGAAATCGCAGCATTAGTAAAGTCAGAAGCTATCGAGCCCGTAGACGAACCAACAGACTGGTGTGCACCCATGGTGGTTGTACATAAACCAAACGGGAACCTACGGCTGTGTGTGGACTTGACAAGACTCAACCAGGGCGTCCGACGTGAACCCTACCAGATGAAAAAGGTAGAGGAGACCCTGGCGTGTATTTCAAGCGGAGCTGTATTCTCCAAGCTAGATGCAAATTCTGGCTTCCACCAGGTACTGTTGACTCAAGAGAGTGCAAAGCTGACAACATTCATCACACCGTTCGGAAGGTACATGTTCAGGAGACTTCCCTATGGTATATCATCTGCTCCTGAACACTTCCAAAAGAGAATGGATAAAGAACTGACTGGACTACAAGGAGTGTTGTGTCACATGGATGACATTCTTGTGATTGGAAAGGACAAACAAGAGCACGATGAACGCTTGGCGAAAGTGCTGAACCGCCTCCAAGAGAGCGGCATCACTCTAAACCAAGACAAGTGTGAGTTCTCCACAACCAAGCTTCGCTACCTTGGCCAGGTGATAGATGCTGATGGCATCAGGAAGGATCCAGCAAAGGTCAAAGCCATCATAGAGATGCCAGACCCCAAAGACGTCCCAGATGTCCGACGATTCCTCGGCATGGTGAATCAACAGATGAAATTCCTACCGAACCTTGCCGAAATCACCAAACCAGTCAGAGATCTCCTAAAGAAAGATTCTGCATGGACTTGGGATCTTCCACAAAAGAAAGCGTTTGAGAAACTGAAACAGGAACTAGCTTCAGACGAAACCCTCGCTTTGTATGACCCCGAACGTGAAACGATCGTGTCAGCAGACGCAAGTAGCTACGGTCTTGGGGCAGTTCTGAGACAACGTCAAAAAGATGGAAGACTGAAAGCCGTTGCATACGCCAGCAGGTCAATGACAAAGACTGAATGCCGATATGCGCAAATTGAGAAGGAAGCATTAGCGACCACATGGGCACTCGAACACTGGAGTAACTTAGTTATCGGTATGCGAGTCCACGTGGAGACTGACCATAAACCGCTTGTGCCACTATTCTCAACCAAACTGATCGACGAACTGCCAGTGAGGATCCAAAGATTCCGACTGAGATTAATGCGGTTCGACTTCACAGTCAGTCACGTGCCAGGTAAAAGTCTAATGACTGCAGATACCTTGTCAAGAGCGCCTCTTGGTGAGAATATGCTGGAGAGCGAAGAACTTCATAAGCAAGAAGAACTACGTAAGGAATCTGACGCATACGTACAAGCAGTACTCGTCTGTCTACCATCATCTGACCAGAGACTCGACGAGATACGGTCAGAGCTAAAGAAAGACGATGTCCTGAAGGTAGTGATACACCATATTGAACATGGGTGGCCGGAGAACAGACGTGACGTCTACGGACCTTTGGTTAAGTTCTGGAACGAACAGGGCAACCTTACAGTTCACGATGGACTACTCCTTCGAGGAAAACAGCTTGTGATCCCAGCAAGTCTGAGGATTGACGTCTTACGCCATCTACATGATGGGCATCAGGGCATCACTAAGACCCGTGAGAATGCCAACGCATCAGTGTGGTGGCCAGGAATGTCGAAAGACATCGAAAAGACAGTGAAAAATTGTAAGATTTGTGAAAAGTACAGACGTGAACGTGTCGAACCGATGAAAGGAACTGAGTTCCCGGAACGACCGTGGTCTAGAGTAGCAGCAGACTTTTTCCACCATAAGGGGTCCATGTACCTCCTCATCATAGACTACTATTCTAGAGACGTGGAAGTGTGCCAAGTTGGCAAGAACGTTGATACCACTGAGACAGTAAAGAAGATGAAAAGAGCATTCTTCCATCAAGGTATACCCGACATACTGTTCAGCGACAACGGTCCTCAATTCGCATCCGCGGAATTCAAAAACTTTGCAGCAGAATATGGATTTGAACACATCACGTCATCTCCAAGATACGCACAAAGTAACGGAGAAGTAGAGAGAGCGGTGCAAACCATCAAAGCGATCCTTAATAAGGCTGACGATGAGTACCTTGCCCTTATTTCTTATCGCAACACCCCTCTACTGTAAGGATTCTCCCCGGCTCAGCTGAACATTGGTCGCAGACTAAAATCACTGGTGCCGTGTCACCCGGATGAACTTAAACCGCGCATTCCAGATGCAGCGCTGGTTCGAAGGAAGGAGAAGGAATACCGGAAGCAGATGGCAGTGAACTACAACCAACGCCACCGAGTCACAGAAGCAGACGAACTGTCACCAGGAGACCGAGCATGGCTACCCGACCTACGAGTGGAAGGGAAGGTCATAGGAAAAGGGCCCTGACCGAGATCCTATATAATCTCAACACCGAATGGACTAGTGCGACGTAACCGCAGAATGACGAGAAATCTCGGGCCCGGACAAAATGACAACATTGATCCAACCACCATACTAACCAAAGTGGTCACACCGCCTAGTGATCATGTGCCTCCAGTGGAGATCACTGATATACCTCCAGTGGTCCCTCCACCGACTCCACCGACTCCTGATTGAGGTGCCACACACCGTGTGCCCGATCCGGGACCAAGGAAGTCGTCCAGACCTAGAGTCGCGACCAAGAGACTGATCGAAGAAGTTTAATAACTATTCCCTTTCAGATACATTAATAAGTCAGAAATATTCTAAAGTGACAATAGAACATTGTCTATTATGTTTGAACATTGACTAGTGCATTTTAACATTGAGTAACATGAAACTGACTTATTTCCAGAGACATACATATACATATATATCTACTTGAGAGTAACTTCATAGTAACTATTATGTCATGAACACTTCAAGAACACTTCTAAGTATGTCTTAACATAATACTCCTTAAAAAAGGGAGATGTCGTAGGACGCCGCTACTGCTCGAGGCAGCGCGGGAAAAGACTAAGTCGCTACTAGGGCGCCACTTTGCGAGTTACAGGCGTACTAAGCGTCTGGGAATTGTCTGAGCATCGTGCGTGTTATGCGATACACCGGAGGTCGGTCAATACATCCTGAGATGAAGATTCAGAGTTGTTGTCACTTATAATAATACAAAGTATCAAGACATCCAGCAAAGCAGGATGCCACATTGCGCCCCCCCCCCCTGGATCCGCCCCTGCTTGTTAGGGCATTTTCGGCCAAAAGTGCCTGGGTTTCGGAACAAAAGCGATAAAATAGACCATGCTTGTGCAAATCGGCTGAAAAAATTACCCTCTCGTGGAGGATTTTGTCAAAAACTGTGATATTTTAAAAACTGGCAAATAGCCTATTTGTGAAAACCTGTAAGGGAGACCGGGGCAAAACGGACCCCTTAAGAGAAGATGGCACATAGCTCAGAGGTAACCCCCTGAATTGAAACATTTATTTTTTCATAACAAAGCATAGAAGTATACCATCCATGAAAATAATTAATAACGTGCTAGTATCATTAATAGCCTAGTGGGATAGCATAACATATTCTGACCTACGAAGGTCATTGGCTAAAAGTTCCGGGGCAAAAGGGTTTTTGGGGCGGGGCAAAAGGGACCCTGGAAATTTCTTAATTTTGAATTATTATCTTTTTTTCATAATTTTCTTGCTCCCATCTTTTAGCTATGTTATTACTCAGTTCTTTAGGTATTTCTTTGTTGTCATGCATGACCATTATCTAACATTTTTCAATTTTAATTGATTTTTATGACCGTTGAATATCATGCATTTCAACAAAATTTCCCCCGAATTCAGGAAAAATTCCGCAAAACCCCAAAAATACCCCCCAAAAATAAAAATTGGCTGATAAGAAATAGTTTTATATTCAAATAAGCATGTCTCTTCATTCTTATCATTTTTTAGGCCAAACATGGTAATTTTTTCATGTTTTGATCATTTCTGTGGGGTTTCACCATAGGAATTATGATTGTGAGGGGGGGGGGGTCCGTTTTGCCCCAGCTTCATGAAAAATATGTGAAAAAATGATCTAGCCAAAATGAATAACTGTAGGGTAATATTTTTTTCCAATGACTTTGCAAATATGTTACACAATATTTTAGCTATAAAATGTTATTGTTTTAGCCATAAAACATTAACATATACCTCTTTTTTTATTCTCAGAAGCTTATAAACAGATTTTTGCAAAATTAGATCAAGATCTCTCAAGTTTTCTCTTCATGGAATCCGGAATACCATAGGTAGCATCAATTTTTTTTTAAAGAACATGTTATCTCTATCAATTATATGAGCCAATTTGACAAAAATATGGAATTTATTGCTGAGAACTGAGTTAGGGGTCGGGTCCGTTTTGCCCCGGGGGTCCGTTTTGCCCCGGTCTCCCCTAGCTTCTTTAATTACGAATGCGCGAACATGATTTAAATGCCAGGTGGCAGGTCGGTGGTTTGCCGCCTTGATTAATATGTAGGATCGCACATAATTTCAACAGGGGCCGCATAACGTTTCACACGCTCTCAAGGGGGGGGGGGGCATTAAAAAATGTTGCCCCCTCCGCGCGAAATCTCACCACCCCCCCCTGTAATCAATAAATGAACATGGGCTCTTTGAAGCATAGTAACACACCTATTTTTTGCCCCCCACGTATTGTTAAGAAATGATCACTCCCTAAATGACTCATATAGGACAACCACATACCATATTCGACATAATAACCACACAGTGCACTTACAAAACTATTTTAAGTCCCATATTTGACATAACAAAATACACTATGCACTTAACAACTATACACTAGAGTACCAAGGGTGTTGAAAAATGAGATTGTATGACGGGTGAAAATATCGGATACCAGCGTCTACTTCACTTCCGTCAATAACCGTGACGTCACAAGCGATGGCCGCCATCATGTCAGAAGATGTGTTTTTGTCTGTCTCTGGATAGATCCAACCTAATTGAGTCATTAAGCTCAAGATTGGTGCAGTTATAGGTTTTGCCAAGATATAAGAGGAAGTGGATCCAGATTCACATCTTTCCCTATATGCGTTTTCGTAAACCCTAAAGTTAGTACATCCAATGTTTGGGACCAAAAAATAGATTTTCCCAAAAATGAGTCTAAATGTTCACAAATGATATATTTGACTTCCTATCTGCTCCATTCCCCCTAATTCCCTCTGATTTTGCCCTAATTTGATTTTATTGCCCAAAATATGGTCATTTTGGAATAAAAGCGTGCACACCTTTATTCCCCACATTGAAAATACAGTAGAAAATCCCATGGTTGGGGGACATAGGATACCTTTGTGACTTATTAACACCCATTTATGACATTAAATTAACCTCTATTCTCTAAATATTATACTTTTACAGAGTTTGGAATACATTCAAGTAAGATTTAGAATTTGAGGAAAAATCGGATATACCCACTTTAGGCAGAATTCCATAGCCAACCTATGTCCTCTGTCTGCTAGAACAGTCATTTTTGAACTGGGTCTCAATGGCCCCAAGATGAGGGGGTGCCAGTAATACCAACAGATTTGTATAGTTGTGGGTATTGCTGGCACGCGTTTTGCCGCCATCCTTTCTAGTTAAAGGGTATCGCTACCTGTTTGATGATCTAGATATTCTATTGATTTCTGCATATAACTTAGTATAATATTAGTTCAATACATTAGGAACTAGAAAAAGTAAAGAAAATGGCATGGTACAGTGCTTAATTCTAAGGGAAAGCCACTTGAAAAAGCTAGTTCTTAACTAAGCTTATAGAGAATTTTTATTTTGTGGTCAGATGACCATGTTCTTCTATTGCTATCTTCGAATCACTTTGGATTAGATTAGTTAGCAGAATAATCAAATAGAAAATGGAAAAAAAATACATGTTGTGGTGCTCATTTTTCTGAAATGCCCGTTTAAAGAAAAGGTACTTCCTTTGCGAAGCAATCTAGCTCTATAGCCCATGCAATGGACGTTGCTGCTTAAATACTCTCTATGTTAAAATTAGACTATAATGGAAGATTCCTTCCCCCTTCCCCCCCCCCCCCCCAACAAAAAAGAATAACTATACCTTTTTTCGAGAAAAGGTCATGGCACCTTCTGGGATAGAACTCCTGATCCTCTGATTGCAAAGCAGGCATCATAACCACTACACTACAGATTCTGGTGGAGATCTGAAGAACTGTTGTGCTATTATTCCATACATCTCTTATTGACATATGCCACGAGAGGGCAGCACTAGCTACATAGTACAATGTCGTTTCTCTGACATCCACAGGGTTCCAGCACCTACTTTTGTAGCGATACCCTTTAAGATGAACATAATAATGATCAGTTATTGATTCTTTCTTTGACATTGCATTATGGATTTATATATTTGGTCTGAGAGCAAAGTCATTTCCTTAATAATTTGGACTCTTTGGGTATCCAAAACAACCAGTCCATGTATGCTTACTTCCGAGATGTTTGATTACTTCCGCGGTGTACCGGGGGGTAGTTGCCAAACCTTGCCATGGTGAAGCAGGAACAAACAAGTCATTCCGTCATAGCTAGCAGAGTTTATTCTCTCACCGCAAACTTTTTATCAAATCGTTGTACAGTTGTGTCCGACATAAATATGTTTTAACCTGATAGTCGAGACTGGAAACTTCATGGGACTAAAACAGTGTAGTACGTAAATGATATATTCAGTTCTTTCAAATGGTTGCTCAGCAGGTTGTGTTATACAGTTAAATGCATTACAAAAATATACCTTGTATAATAATATGTTAATACAAGTTTGCACGTACACAGGTACATTAATTACCTTAGCTTCTCTTAAAGATCAATTCAGGACGGAAGCAGATATCGTCATAAACATCAGCATTTGGGACTATCTTTTCTCCCACTATAGAAGTAAATGAAATTTACTACCCATCAGTTCCAATGGAATGTACATGGAAACATTTTAGTATACTAGTTACAGAGTGATTCCCTTTGTTGTCATGATGCCCAACGAGTTACTTGACGGTTCTGCGTTGGTGCACTCATGCTGTCTTTAGAGGGTTAATTCAAGGTGCCATAACCCAAATTCAGGCCCTTCAGCAGTGGTACCCAGCCATTGCAGGGCCGTATGATAGGAGGCATCTGATTGGTCAACATCTCACCCATGTGACCCTATGTCCCGGCCCTATTCCTGCCTAGCGGGAACACTAAAGCGGGCGGCCATTACTTGATCTGGTACTGGCAAGATGCACACTGATAACAGCTGTCATGATGAGTACCAGCAGAATCCTAAAGTTTCCGCAGTAAAGGCCAGGGAATTTTTTCATTGGTCTGAACTATATCCCATTAGGTACCTATATAGTCTACAACAATATATATGCTACACAATATCAATTGTTAAATGCATGGTTGACAATACCTTAAGTGTGCACAATGATATAAAGTGAGTTTACATTGTTATCTCTTTAAGGGCCACATAGTGCTTTAATGTGGTATGTGCTTTGTCAGCTTGATGCTTGAAGGTGGCCGGCCGAGTTACAATAACACATGGCATTAAAGTACTATGCAGCCCTTGATATGTTAGGATTGTTGGCATTGGAGGCCCATGATGCTGCTGCCTAGTAGACTAGTGACTACTCCCTACCACCACTAATACTGGGGTGTCAATAACCCTTTAAACCCCACCAGCTCTACATATAGAGTACCTACCCCGTGCTGCCATATGCTCCAGTAACCCTTTAAGGATGGCATGCTGCCGTATGCTCCACTGAACCCTTTAAGGATGGCATGCTGCCGTATGCTCTATTAACCCTTTACGGATGGCATACTGCTGGTTCGGTCTACTTAACCCTTTAAGGATGGTCTGCTGCCTTATAATCTATCCTCATTTATTGGCATAAGGCAACAAGGCAGCGTTAGCGAGTTCCTCTCCAGGGCTCCATTAATACATCACACCGCATACAGTGCATTTAAGCACTATAAGTATTAATGCGCTGTAGTACATAGTAAACTCTAATCCTCTCCTGCACTGATAAACAATAGAAATGGAAACTAAATTCACATAGGAAACTTCTGTCTGATATAACTGTACAGTATCAAAATGACCTCACACCTTATTGGACAGCTTGATTACTGTTGATCTAATATATAATGAACCCATGATGTGTAGAAGGAACTAATTGTTTCTTCCACACCTGGAGTCTACGTTATGTGGAACAGGACTCTTTTACTCGGCGGTGTCATTTAGGTAATCGTTAATCTGTTGTGGTGGATCTCATTTTGTTATATATAAATATCACTCTTTCATGTAAATTATAAAATTCTATAAGACATAATTCTTGAAATACAAAACTCTATCCCCCCCCCCCTCAATCTGTTCATAGACGTACAAAATAGACATACTCTTGTATAAATGCAAATAACTCTGTCCGCACTGTGTACGGGACTCTCACTAGTGCTCTTTTAACGAAGTTGAGCTTCAAGTCTTATATCCTCTGCGGAAGTCTTCAGGAAAGATGTTGACTGGCTTATCATATGGCCATTCTCTAATTTCTGCCACAAGTCAGTTTTGCAAATCCTACAACACAAATACTGGACAGTCACATTGTGTGGACATTAACCCTTTAAGGGCCGCATAATGCCGCTATGTCCTTGTTGTCGATACTTCCGCACTTTGTTGTACACACGTGCTGCAGCCGTCTGGACGTGACGCCAGCAGCAACCACCAGCACCCCCTGGTGTGTGGCCAGTGTACTTACAAGGTCCTAATCTCTATCTGAGACACAAGTCCAAGGATATAGAGTAAACTCTGATGTGTCAATGTCATTTTTACCAGTGTTTGAAATGCCAAATAGTCCCATCTCTTTATGTAAGATCACTCTGACAGTTGAAGGTCAGTGTGACAGCTGAAGGTTACTGTGACAGCTGAAGGTCAGTGTGAAAGTTGAAGATCCTTGTTAGAGTTGAAGATCACTGTGACAGCTGCAGATCCTTGTAAAAGTTGAGGATCACTGTAACAGCTGAAGATTACTGTAAAAGGTGATGGTCACTGTGACAGTTGAAGGTTACTGTGACAGTTGAGGGTCACTGTGACAGTTTAAGGTCACTGATATTTGAAAGTCACTGTGACAGCTGCAGGTCACTGTGACAGTTGAAGGTCACAAGGACAGTATTGAGACTAGATGCTGAGTTCAGTCTGAGTAACTGGCGAGTACAGACGACTCAGTCTGGGTAACTGGCGAGTAGAGACCACTCAGTCTGAGCAACTGGTGAGTAGAGACGACTCAGTCTGGGTAACTTGCGAGTAGAGACGGCTCAGTCTGAGTAACTGGGAAGTAGAGACGACTCAGTCTGAGTAACTGGCGAGTAGAGACGACTCAGTCTGAGTAACTGGCGAGTAGAGACGACTCAGTCTGAGTAACTGGCGAGTAGAGACGACTCAGTCTGAGTAACTGGCGAGTAAACGACTCAGTCTGAGTAACTGGCGAGTAGAGACGACTCAGTCTGAGTAACTGGCGAGTAGACGACTCAGTCTGAGTAACTGGCGAGTAGAGAGGAGTCGCGTTCCTCCTCGTCGGCCATCAGGTCGCTGCTGGTGGAGGAGGTGGAGGTGTTCTGGATGCCGCTCTCAAACACCGAGTGTTCTGACTCGTAGCCGGAGAAGTAGGCGTGCTTCAGGGCAGCCTGCGCGCTGATACGCTGCATCTGGGGGAACTCCAGCAGCTTCTGTAAAACACAACAAGTTACAGTCAGCATGATGTAGTAACTCCAGCAGCTTCTGTAAAACACAACAAGTTACAGTCAGCATGATGTAGTAACTCCAGCATCTTCTGTAAAACACAACAAGTTACAGTCAGCATGATGTTGTAACTCCAGCATCTTCTGTAAAACACAACAAGTTACAGTCAGCATGATGTAGTAACTCCAGCATCTTCTGTAAAACACAACAAGTTACAGTCAGCATGATGTTGTAACTCCAGCATCTTCTGTAAAACACAACAAGTTACCGTCAGTAACTCCAGCATCTTCTGTTAAACACAACAGTTACAGTCAGCATGATGTAGTAACTCCAGCATCTTCTGGAAAGTACAACAAGTTACAGTCAGCATGATGTGGTAACTCCAGCATCTTCTGTAAAACACAACAAGTTACAGTCAGCATGATGTTGTAACTCCAGCATCTTCTGTAAAACACAACAAGTTACCGTCAGTAACTCCAGCATCTTCTGTAAAACACAACAAGTTACAGTCAGCATGATGTAGTAACTCCAGCATCTTCTGGAAAGTACAACAAGTTACAGTCAGCATGATGTGGTAACTCCAGCATCTTCTGTAAAACACAACAAGTTACAGTCAGCATGATGTAGTAACTCCAGCATCTTCTGTAAAACACAACAAGTTACAGTCAGCATGATGTAGTAACTCCAGCATCTTCTGTAAAACACAACAAGTTACAGTCAGCATGATGTAGTAACTCCAGCATCTTCTGTAAAACACAACAAGTTACAGTCAGTATCATGTAGTAACTCCAGCATCTTCTGTAAAACACAACAAGTTACAGTCAGCATGATGTAGTAACTCCAGCATCTTCTGTAAAACACAACAAGTTACAGTCAGCATGATGTAGTAACTCCAGCATCTTCTGTAAAACACAACAAGTTACAGTCAGCATGATGTAGTAACTCCAGCATCTTCTGTAAAACACAACAAGTTACAGTCAGCATGATGTTGTAACTCCAGCATCTTCTGTAAAACACAACAAGTTACAGTCAGCATGATGTAGTAACTCCAGCATCTTCTGTAAAACACAACAAGTTACAGTCAGCATGATGTAGTAACTCCAGCATCTTCTGTAAAACACAACAAGTTACAGTCAGCATGATGTAGTAACTCCAGCATCTTCTGTAAAACACAACAAGTTACAGTCAGCATGATGTTGTAACTCCAGCATCTTCTGTAAAACACAACAAGTTACAGTCAGCATGATGTAGTAACTCCAGCATCTTCTGTAAAACACAACAAGTTACAGTCAGCATGATGTTGTAACTCCAGCATCTTCTGTAAAACACAACAAGTTACAGTCAGCATGATGTAGTAACTCCAGCATCTTCTGTAAAACACAACAAGTTACAGTCAGTATCATGTAGTAACTCCAGCATCTTCTGTAAAACACAACAAGTTACAGTCAGCATCATGTAGTAACTCCAGCATCTTCTGTAAAACACAACAAGTTACCGTCAGTATCATGTGGTACCGGGACATGCTGCACAAATGCTACTCCTTGGTTGGAGACATAGGACTTTGGTCAATCTTCTGTATAAAAAATCTGATACAAAATTACCTGCCTTAAAGTAGGAGTTCCTGCTGAAGTAGGAAGAGTGGCATCTCTGATACAGGTAAGTTATCATTTGTTGTATTAATTTGATTCCTGGACGTATATTTTTGTTCAACAGCGATGATGGAAGACGACACCAGGGCAGCGATCCCTCTGAATCATAGTTAACTTGTCCCCCTACTTGCCTCTAGTAGTGGCTTAAAGCCCTATTCTGTCCTTACAGGGGTAACCTACCTCTAGTAGTTGCTTAAAGCCCTATGCTGTCCTTACAGCGTTATAACCTACCTCTAGTAGTGGCTTAAAGCCCTATGCTGTCCTTATAGGGGTAACCTCTAGTAGTGGCTTAAAGCCCTATGCTGTCCTTACAGCGTTATAACCTACCTCTAGTAGTGTCTTAAAGCCCTATGCTGTCCTTACAGGGCTAACCTACCTCTAGTAGTGGCTTAAAGCCCTATGCTGTCCTAACAGAGTTAACCTCTAGTAGTGGCTTAAAGCCCTATGCTGTCCTTATAGGGGTAACCTACCTCTTGTAGTGGCTTAAAGCCCTATGCTGTCCTAACAGAGTTAACCTCTAGTAGTGGCTTAAAGCCCTATGCTGTCCTTACAGGGGTAACCTACCTCTAGTAGTGGCTTAAAGCCCTATGCTGTCCTTACACGGGTAACCTACCTCTAGTAGTGGCTTAAAGCCCTATGCTGTCCTTACAGGGGTAACCTACCTCTAGTAGTGGCTTAAAGCCCTATGCTGTCCTTACACGGGTAACCTACCTCTAGTAGTGGCTTAAAGCCCTATGTTGCCCTTACAGGGTTAACCTACCTCTAGTAGTGGCTTAAAGCCCTATGTTGCCCTTACAGGGGTAACCTACCTCTAGTAGTTGCTTGGCGGTGGGTTCTATCTCGGGGATGAAGCGTTCTAGCGGCTGTTTGGGCGAGTGTCTGAAGGAGCTGTGGGGCAGAGACACGTTTTCCGGCCAGTCCTGCCGCGTGGGGAGCCCCATGATGCTGTCAACATGTGAACATTAAAGTTAACATTTGTTTTAGTTACTTAGGCCACACCAAAAATAAAAGTTGGTCGAGAAAATAGGTGTGGTAGGGCGAATTTCTTTTTTTTGTCAATGGATTTCAACCTTAAAACAGGGGGGCGGGCAAATTTTTTTTAAATTTTTACTGAGGGTACATCTCGTTTTAAATTTTACAAATATATTTTCTGGTTAACGATGACAGAAAAGGCAACCAAAAAAAAAAAAAGAAGAAAAATCCAATTTTTCAGAAAATGGTGCGGGCGCTGTCCGTGGACACTTTTATTTTCAAAAAAAAAGAAATTTACATTTTGAAAAATGTGGTGCGGGAAATCCATAGACCAACTTTTTTTTTGGGTTTGGCCTTAAGGTTCTCACACTGCTGGCAAGAGGAAACCCTGGTAAATCCTTTATTATTAATACCATATGGGCCAGAAAATTCTACACAAGGTCGTCAAAGTCTAAAATTCCGTAATTTAGGGCAAGGTTCTCTCCTTTTCTTGAAAATAAAGTATAAATTAAGTATTTCATGTAAGTAAACTATAAATTTGCATTGTGTACTTACTCGAATATCTTGTAGAGTTGGTCGATGTCTGACTGCCCAGAGAAGAGAGCACGTCTCATGTGGAGCTCAGCGAATATACAGCCACAACTCCACAGGTCTACAGCTGTAGCATACTGCGCCTGTAGCAGGACCTCAGGGGCTCGGTACCACAACGTGACCACCTACAGCACAGTACAACACAAGTAGAGGTATTAACACAAGGTATTAACATATAGTGTAGTGTACACCCACAGGTCTACAGCTGTAGCATACTGCGCCTGGAGTAACACCTCAGGGGCCCGGTACCACAACGTGACCACCTACAGCACGACATGGGAGGATTCAACAACACTCAGAATTGAAAAGGCTTTCACGGCTATCATGAACCTGGAAGTTGTCTCAATATATAAATGGTTTATATCCATATCAATTATCGGAGTATAGTTCATTACCAACTCCCCAGGGGGCACTCCAGGTTTGGTTGCCACCCTGGTAACGCCATGTTTACATGTCAGTCAACTCGTAAATTCCCGCGTATAACCCGCATCTCGCGTATAACCCGCACCCCCAACTTAGGAGAATCCTAAAATCCGTTTCTGGGTTTGAAAACTTCTATTTTAGTACTGTTCTATAGTATTAAAAGCCCTTGTATAACCCACACCCTATATAGGCATGTTTGGTATCAAATGAAAGCTGAGGTTGACTCGCGTACAACCTGCAGGGTGTAGTATAGTAGATGTGAGTGCCCCCCCCCGGAAGTAGGGTACCTCCACAGGGTGCTGTGGAGTGGTATATATGCAGCACCCTGGAGGAGGGTGAGCAGAGAGCAGACCGGAGCAGACCAGGGGTGAGACGAGCCGCACTGGAGGAGGCACGGTAGCAGGGGGAGGCTACCTACAGCACCAACCAATAAAGACTCTAAAGTAAAGGAACCTGGTTTTATTCATTAATTAGCCTATATAACAGGCTAATTAACTGGTGCCGTGACCAGGATGAAGTAATTGGTGGTGCAGAAGAGAAGACCAGTGCAGCAGTGAAGAGAAGACCAGTGCAGCAGTGTTGACCAGTGCAGCAGAGCTGACCATGGGAGGACTACTGTGAGTATCAGTGCCATTTTTAACAGTGAGGGGGAATAAGTGCCATTTTGTTATAGAGACTGTGAGTGCCATCTTCATTATAAGTGCCATCCTGAATATAAGTGCCATCTCCGGTAACAAGTGCCATTTTACTATAAAGACTGTGAGTGCCATCTTCATTATGAGTGCTATCCTAATTATGAGTGCCATCCTCGTTATAAGTGCCATCCCTGGTATAAGTGCCTGATTTACCATATACCACAAACTGGGTACCATTTAAAGGGGACTTAACTCTCATTGTGCCATTTGGATCCCTACCAAACCCAGCCTCAGCCGCAGCCCGAGACTCAAACGTGTTTATTTGTCGGGGCTGCTCTTATTTGTTGACACGGTTCTCATTTATCAACACGGTTCTCAGCTAAACAATTGATGTCTGGAAACCCAGCCCATTCTCAACAACAGCATTCTCAGACAACAATAGCCGGTTTATCAGTAACGTTGACACCCCGTGCCAGCGATACCCTTGGCTGTGACGCAGTTGGGTGGTGTGAATCGGGTGATGTAAGACCCTGTTTACAGCCACTTTACAGCAGCGGGTAAAAATAACGGTATTTGGAAGGACTTTAAAGTGGCCATATCACCACTCAAGTAGCACAACTAACACTTAACCACATAGCGCACTTTAACAGTGCTGGAAAAGCGAATGGGACATGCTCGGGGATTATGCCCCTTTAATGTTTGTAGTAAATGCAATGCTTTGATGTGCATGAAGTGTAATAATAATAAATGATGTTTTACTGTTTGATTAATTAGGCTGACTAATTAGCCGGTCAGTGTGCATATCCATTCAGCATCTACTCAAATAATCATCCCCCATCCCCCAGGTATCACATTGATCCTTGTATGACACCACTTATTACCATAAATATGATTTCATGGTGAATATGCTTTAGCCTCATTAGTGCCCTAATTAGGCTGATGCCATGATGGTAGATTGGTGAAAACACTTTGTATGACATGTACACTCGGTATATTAGTAATTGATGACCAGAAAAGACACTAATGAGGGGGTGACTAATTAAGATCCCTAATTGGACAACGCCATTTTTTTGGACTTATTCAAAAAATATTTTGCATGTCAACTCAAAAAGGGTGATGACGGACCTCATTGGTGTCAAATAGTGGTTTGATTGTAAATTAAACGAGTTATTAGCAATTATATAATAACCCCTCTGAGTCTATATACATGCCTACATATACGGAGTGTCTTGGAGGTTGAATCTGTAACAAGTGCTGGTGCCAGGTAACCCAGGTCTGTGGTCCTCTCGGTATGGGCACAACCATTCTGATGTGATGTATGTTAATTTATGTATCCATGCAGAACATCTGCTTGGAGAGTGAGGCCAGCCAGGCAAAACATCTGCTGGGAGAGTGAAGTCTAAGCTTGGTGTGTTGAATTGCACAGAGAGTACCATCAAGGGACCTGTCAACCAGAGTGATCCGGAGTGGTTGACCAGATTCTCCACTAGTCGGCAGCACTGTATAGGGAGCTAAAGGCAGTGATACATAGTCAGTGTGGGGCACCGTATTGTCACGTGGAACTGATGCTTTTACCAATCATTGTGTGTCATCAGGCAGCGGAGACGCCCAGCTTTATTACTCAGAGATTGAAGAAGGGTTGTTGTTGATTGGTGCTCATTAGTCCTGTCTGAGTTAACTACTCATTAAGGAATTTATTGGAATAGTGTCCTTTTTATTTAAGGGGTTTTTGATTGAAATAGATGGAACTTCAATGGCCTTCGGGAAGATTTCTTGGCAACTTTTGTTGATTAGTATTGATTAGTGAAGAAACTCATTAGCTGCTCGTTAGATGATTTATTGGAAGTAACCCTTGCACATTAGAGGTTTTCTGATTCGACTGACTGGCATCTCATGTGGACGTGTTGGAGGTAAGGTTGTTGTTGATTGGCCTTGATTAATGAGGATGAGCAAGCTCGTTAGCCATTAATTAGGCAATTCGGTGGAATATTTCCTAATTATTAGAGGTTTCTGGTTAAACCGAGAGGTATCTCAGGGTGTTAGGTATCTATTTGAGGTTTTGGACTTTGACTCTCAAGATGGAACAGGCAGTAGCGGAGCGGGAAGAGGCCATCAGACGTCTTCAGCAGCAGCTGGCAAATTCTAATGCACAACATGTGCAGGACACACAAGCACTACAACAGGCACAAGGGCAAATAGAACGATTGGAGGCACTTGAGGCAGACCGGGTGGCTCAAGCCGCAGCAGCACCCGCAGTTGAGGGAAGAATGATAGATTCTATGAACAGGATGGTGAACGAGCTGGTTATAGGGCAGTTATTAAAGAACATAACGCCATACAAGGGTGAGCCAAAAGCGTACAAGGAGTGGGTGAAGAGCATAGAACGATGTGCGGTGTCGTGTGACACACCAGACCAGGCCAAGGTACGTTTGGCTGCGCACAGCTCAAGAGGGCCAGTCGGGGAGTTCATAAGTAGATACATGAAGGACAACGCACGTGCCAGTTGGGAAGATCTGGAGGGGGAGGTGAAGGTTCGGTTCGGAGAGGTCACGGACGAGAGTCACGCACTGGGTCTCCTAAGAAGAATAAGACAAAGGAAGGAGGAGGGTGTGGCTATATTTGCGGAAAGAATACTGGACGTGGCCACAGACGCCTTTCCTGACGAGGACCTGGACAACCATATTATAAGATCACAGTTAATTGAGGTGTTCGTGGATGGGTTAACCGATATCGGGACAAGTAAGAAGATATTACGGTTGAGGAAGGACAAGAAGGTCAAGACACTGGAAGATGCAGTCCGCGTAGCCAGAGACGATGCCGATGTACAGCAAAGGATGGCCATACGCAGGAAGGAAGTACCGATGGAAGTGGACCCCGTGTACACCAGTGCAGGGAAGGGAGTGGCAGCAGCAGCAGAAATGACATCACTGGCCTGCTATTATTGTGGCAAGAGGGGACACATGAAAAGAGACTGCCGGTCTCTGACTTGCTACTCTTGCCAAGGACATGGGCACATGGCACGAAACTGCCCAATGGACAATGGCAAGAACCAGCAAGGTTGGCAACGTCAGCAAGGGGCCAGAGCTCAGCAACAGAACCGACAGGGCTGGCCACAACAAGGAAATGGAGGTCAGCAACAGAACCAGCAGGGTTGGCCACAGCAACAGAACCAGCAGGGTTGGCCACAGCAAGGAAATAGAGGGCAGCTGCAGCAGCAGGGTTGGCCACAGCAGCCGGGTTTAAACGCCCAAGGGGCCTTCCAAACACCACCGCAGTAAGGCCCGAGAAGAACAGGTGGTTCAAGAAGAAGGGAAGAGGACAGATAATTTATGAAGATGACAACAAGGGACAGAAGAGGGAAGTAACAATAACTGAAAATGGGCCAGCCCAGAAGGCAACATGCAAGATATCTATAGGGAAGGTACGGAGCCGAGGTTTGATTGACACTGGAGCACAAGTCTCACTCATTTCGGCAGAATTCTTTAAACAAATCAAGAAGCATGGTGGTCTCACAATCCGTCCATCAAACATTATCTTGAGCTCTGCAAATCAAACCAGCATCAACAACTGGGGGGAATGTGACTTGACCCTACATGTCGGAGGTCAACCCATTCAGCACACCTTTCTAATTGCGGAAAACCTAAACCATCCAGTAATTATTGGTTGGGACCTCATCACTGAGAAAGGTATGTTAATTAATGGAAAAAAGAAGACGTTGGACTATCAAGGAGTTTCAACCCCTCTACAGGACTTAGCACCTTCATCTTTCGTGAGGCTGACGTGTGATGTAGAACTGCCTGCTTACAGCATGGCCAGCGTTCCTGCAAAGAAGGCCCGGACCACAGGCCACAAGAATGGTTTGTATATATGTACATCCGTGGAGTCAGGAGTACTTAGAGAAGAACCAGGAGTAACAGTCGTGAATACAGTTAGCACTGTCACCAAGGGAAGAAGATTTATGGTAAATATGATCAATGAGACGGGCAAGACATATAGACTGAAGAAGGGAAATGTAATTGGAACATTAGAGGCTGCAGACATAAATGAAGTTGATCAAACACCACAATTGAACAAGTCAGATGGCAATTGTGTCAAGAGGCAACTTGAAGGCCACATGGGTTGCAAGAACATTCAGCAACTTCTAATGGCAAATGAAGATCTATTTGCAAAGGACGACCAACATCTGGGAAAAACGGAGCTACTCAAAATAGATATAGATACCGCAGATCATCCACCAATAGGACTCAAAGCATACAGAGCCCCTTTAGGAAAAAGAATGTTCATTGAAGAAAAAGTAGATGACCTCTTGAAAGCAGATATCATCAGGAAGAGTAGATCACCATGGTCTGCACCAGTGGTTGTTGCAACCAAGAAGGATGGCACAAATCGTCTGTGCGTGGATTACCGGAGGCTGAACGATGTGACAACCAAGTTTGTTTGGCCGTTACCACATATTGATGATCTGTTAGCATCTTTTCATGGCGCTAATTGCTTTTCCGTGCTTGACCTGAGGTCGGGTTACCACCAAGTTCCCATCCTTGAACAAGACAAAAAGAAAACTGCATTTGTCACCCACTGCGGACAGTTCGAATACAATTTCATGCCCTTTGGACTCTGTAATGCCCCTGGCATATTCAGTGAACTAATGTCAGAGGTCCTCAAAGGAATAAACGGGAAATTCGTAACATCCTACCTGGATGACATCATTGTGTGGTCATCATCGGAAACAGAACACCTGGAACATCTAGAACAAGTCATGAACAGACTGAGATCTGCCAATCTGAAATTAAAAATGTCTAAGTGTGAGTTCTTCAAGAAGGAACTGGACTTTTTGGGTCATACAGTCACCACATCAGGTATTAGGCCCCAAACCAGAAAGATCTCTGCAATTACCAACATGGCAAGACCACAGAATGTGACAGATGTAAGATCATTTATAGGCATGACATCATACTATAGACGTTACATCCCGCGATACGCTGCAGTAGCAAAACCCTTAATCAACATCACAAGGAAGAATGCCCAGTTTGTGTGGACAGAAGAAACAGAAGAAGCATTTAATGCTTTAAAGACTGCCCTCACCACAGAACCCATCCTTGCCTATCCGGACATGAACTTGCCGTTTATTTTGTATACTGATGCAAGTAAGAAGAGCATAGGGGCAGCACTCGTACAGGAACAAGAAGGACAGGAGAAAGCCATTGAATATATGTCCAACAGCCTGAATGACACTCAACAGAAGTGGGGTACCATCCAGAGAGAAGCTTATGCTATCATGCAAGCAGTACACAAGTTTAAGCCGTATCTGCATGGTCATCAGTTCACCATCCGTACAGACCACAAACCCTTGAAGTACATGTTCAGAGCCAAGATGGAGAATGAAAAGTTAAAGCTGTGGGCAATGGAGTTGGCCCAACACAACTGCAAGATAGAATACATTACTGGGCCACAGAACAAGCAGGCAGATTTCTTGAGTAGACTCCGGAATGTAGAGGTTATCAATCTTGACAGGCTTCCGGGAAATGAGACTGTAGAAGAAGATGAAGAATTCTTAAAGGAAGTACAAGAAGAAGATGCATTGCCTGACATCAAGTTGGAAGGTCAGGAAATCAATATATCAGAAGAACAGAGGCGTGATACTAGTCTTGATAAGTTGAGAAACCACCAAGACTACATTTCAGTAGACGACATCCTATACTACATGGGAGAGAACCCAAGCCCGGGGTTGAAGTTGGTAGTGCCGAGACACCTACGCTCCCTGGTATTGGAGGCAGCACACCTGGAGGTCGCTCACATGGGCATTGAGAAGACCTACTACCATCTACAAAAATCATATCATTGGCCACACATCTTCAGAGAAGTTGCAAGCTATGTGAACAAGTGTGTGACATGTAAACAGAGGAAAATGAAGAAGAACATGCCACCACTACAAGAGATGGACCAGTCTACCAATCCTTTTGAGAAGATAGCAGTGGACATGTGCGGACCCTATCCTGACAGTGTAGATGGCAACAAGTACCTTCTTACCGTCATTGACACATATACCGGATGGCCAGAGATGTTTGCAGTGGAAGATAAAAGAGCTGAAACAGTAGGCAAGAAGATACTAGAAGAGGTTATCAGCCGACATGGATGTCCCAAGACGATTCTGAGTGACAATGGGCCAGAGTTTGTTAATGAAATAATTGCTGAAATATGCAAAACATTGAAGACAGCTCGGATTACAACCTCCGTATATAGGCCACAGTCCAACGGAAAGATTGAGAGAATGCACCGTGTTTGGGGTGATATAGTATCTAAATACACAGAAGAGAGTGAAAACTGGGACAGGGCCATACCCTCAGCCTTGTTCGCGATCCGTATGTCCAAGGGAGATCTGACAGGACACTCTCCCTTCTTCCTGTTACATTTGCGTGATCCAATGCTACCTCTGGATACATTACTCAAGCCTAGGAGGAAGTACATGGGAGAAGAAGAACATCTGAAGATCCTGGAGAGACACCATCAAGCAATGAATACGGTGCGTAAACACATGAAGAAAGCAAAGGACCGCATGAAGAGGTACCATCAAAGAAAAGTGAGGGATGAAGAGATCAAGGTTGGAGATCCTGTGTATTTATATAATGTCAGGAAGAGAAGCAAGTTGGAAAGGCCTTGGAAAGCCTATTACAGGGTGATAGAGCAGCTTGGCCCTGTCAACTATCGCATACGCAATCAGATCACCGGTGAAGTCCACAGGATCCACAAGATCCATCTTCGCAAGAGCAACCTGGAGTGGGAGCTACCTGAAGCTGAAGTCAACCGACCCCGCAGACGGGCTCAATTAGCAGCATCAGCGTCAAGCTCAGGATCAGAAGGTTCAGGAAGGAGTAGTGGCATGAGTGGTATGACAGATAACAACAATGGGCAAGAGGACAGGGAAGAAGAGAGTAGTTGGTCATCAGAGGATAACATTCCTCTGGCAAGATATGCTGGTCCAGTTCAACCAGAAGTAGAGACTCAGGGTCAGTATGCAGCCATAGGGCAACAAGAAGTGGAAGACAGCAATTGGTCGTCAGAAGATGACATTCCTCTGGCGAGATATATGGGTCAAGAAGTAGAGATGACTGAAGATAGTGGTACAGGTAAGAGGAGGCGTAGTGACAGTGAGGAAGAAGATGTTGAGGGAAGACACAGTAAACATAGGGTCATAGACATAGAAGAGCAAATTGGGGCTTGCAGTGAGAAACGGCTAAGGAGCCAAGACTCAAGTCCTAATGAAGAAAGTGAAGAGAAGATAAGAAGAATAGAGGGCCTGGAAGTCAAAGAAGAGAGGAAGGAGAAGAGGACAGGAAGAGGTTCAAGTTCCAAGACCAAGTTATCCAATACCCCTAGTGAAAAGCAGAAGGTCAAGCAGCTCCTATCGATAATCACCTCCTTAATGTAAGATGTCATGCTATTTCAGAATCGGGGTTGCAGTACTGCTCGCTAGCATTTCGGGAATATGTGGAGATGAGACGAAGATCGACCATGTGTTCTTCAGAGAGAAGTCGGTGGTGCATACTACACGTTCACAGTGGATAGTAGGACTGGTACTCGATTTTGGCATGTATGAACGATATCTGAAATTCACAAACCAGACCCTTGACATGGCAATCAAGACTACCCAGAGAGGTAAGGTGTACTTTGATGGCCTTTATCTAAGTACGACCTACAGGAAGCGGGAATATGCAAGAACCAATACAACTATGGCCAGAGGCGAGGAATTGCAGTTAAAACAATACTTTGACATTCTCAGTGGACAGTTGAGCGAGCTGCTGGTGCTACAAGAGCTACATCAGAAGAATTGGCAAGACTTCCTGGAAATTAAAAGGATTGGTCACAGCGAATTAGAGGTAGCTAGGATGCGTGGACGAGACCGCAGGGCAATAGGTCTACTCATGGGAATAACAGGAATCTTTTCAGGGTTTAGTTTGTTCCAAACTCACAAGTTGAAATCAGAAGTCCAAGAACTCAGGCAGAATCAGGAGACAATTAGAACTGTTCTGAAGGAAAGCCTCTCTCTCATTAATTTGACAAAAATGGAAGTGAAAGAAAATAGAATAGCAATCAACAAGGTCATAAATGGTTTAGGCAATTTGGTATCTGCCTTCACTGGTGTGGTTGAGCCCATGAGACGGTTTGTGATAACAAGAGGGGAGATACAGACCAACATTGGTAAGGTTCGCGATTTGGTTAGTGCAGAAAGTGATCTTATTTCAGAGCTCCAGCAAAAGGTAGCCAAGTTAGCCACAGGAAAGTTGTCCCCAACTATTTTGCCGGCCCCAGAATTAGTACAGATCCTCAAGGGTGTAGAAGTCGAAATCCCGCCAGAATTGATGCTTCCCCAAGACCCTCGGGAGCGCCCCTTCTATTACTACACTGTATTGACCACAAATACCATAGCTTTGGACACTGAGTTAGTCATAGCCATCGAGATACCTCTGTTAGACGTCGCGCGTAAATTAAAGGTCATGGAGGCGATTGCCCTTCCAGTTCCATATGCCTCAACCAAGCTGACTGCTGTGTATGATTTGGAATTTAAAAATTTTGCAATTAGTGCTGATGGACGACAGTATGTAGTCTTAACTCTAGAAGATCAGCTTAAATGTGGAAATAGAGAAACCAATTATTGTTCATTGACATCTGCCATTCAAGAAGCTAACCGTCATTCTTATTGTACACTAGCTCTTTACCAGAGGGACCAAGCAAAAGTTGATAAATTATGTAAGGTCAAGGTCTCTAGTGGGCTCAAGTTGCCTATAGCCCACTATGTGGCAAATGGTGAATGGTTGATTGCCACGGAAAGGCCTTTCAATCTCCGTAGAAGATGCGTTGGTAGAGGTAAAGAAAACATTGTGCAAGTGATACCTCCATATACCGCTGTTAATCTCGAGTCTGGTTGCACCGCAATTTCTGATTTGATAGAACTGCCAATATATTTCCAAAGAAAAACCGAATATCAGGTATTCCGAGAAAGCCGCATAGCATCTCCACCGAAAAATCTGAAGATTTCTGATCTATCCATTTGGAAACCGGTTGCTAACAAAAATCTAGATGTGAAATTGAATATTGAGAAGCTTGGCGATATACAAGATAAGCCGATAGAGGACTTGATCACCGATATTGAGAGACTACAGAAAGAAGGCAGTTATGAATTTCCAGACAATATTCTATTGTATGTACTCATGGGTGTAATCATAATTTCAGTTGCAGGCATAATCTCCATTTTGTATTGTAAACGAAAAGTGTTGCTTCGCGTCATTGCAAGGAAGCTCAATCAGAAAACCAAGCACCAGGAACCTGACCTACCTATGGCACGGTATAGTGGCACTCAAACCTTTTCTATTCCCCCCTCACTTGGCACTGACACTGACAATGGCACTATTGACAATAATACTAATGACAATAACACCTCACCCGGCCCTAAGACTACCTTCCGCTTAGTGAAAGTAACGGACTGAAGTATGAGCGAATTGAGAAGGACGTTTCATTACAGAAACTTGGACAATGGACAGAATGTTGAACTATATTTACAGTTGATAAACTGATTAATCGATATTTACAGTTGATAAACTGATCAATCTTGAAACGTGAACATGCGTTGATTTACAGGTTGAAATTAAGAGACAGCTAGAGGATAATGGAGAACATTTAATGGTGATATACATGGGCATGAGTATGCCTATCATCATTTTATGATTATGGATACTGTCATATGTTTAGCATGATGATGCCTATTAACATATCATTGATGACGAGGATGACATTTATTCTTGATGAAGTTTATTACTAATGATGTTTATTACTAGTGATGATGTGACACACTATTACTGTCTATGCTTGATTACAGTCATGATTGATGACCTCATCACTGATGACATTTAGTGACCTTATTATTAGTGATGGTTCATGAAATGTATCGCATGAATATCAATTTGTATTATCAATTAGCCGTGACGTATTATCGTTGATGATGGTTCATAAAATGTATTGCATGAATATCAATTTGTATTATCAATTAGCCGTGACGTATTATCGTTGATAATGGTTCATAATATGTATGGCATTAATATCAATGTGTATTATCAATAAGCCTTGGCATGTTTTTAACTGTGCGCCAGTGAAAAACTTCCGGGTAGGGGAGGGGTGTAGTATAGTAGATGTGAGTGCCCCCCCCCGGAAGTAGGGTACCTCCACAGGGTGCTGTGGAGTGGTATATATGCAGCACCCTGGAGGAGGGTGAGCAGAGAGCAGACCGGAGCAGACCAGGGGTGAGACGAGCCGCACTGGAGGAGGCACGGTAGCAGGGGGAGGCTACCTACAGCACCAACCAATAAAGACTCTAAAGTAAAGGAACCTGGTTTTATTCATTAATTAGCCTATATAACAAGGTAGTACGCGGGAATTTACGGTACATGTATTTGTACTGGCAATTAAACACTTGCCTACTTTAATGTGTTCAAATAATATTTTAAGCAGCCTGATATTTAAAATATACTCAAAGTATTTCCATAGCTTGGAACCGACAATTTCTCACACATCTAGTAAGCTTGAGAAAGCTGATCAATTGTTAAAATAATACTATTGTGTAGATACATTGAATTGTATAAAGTCAATCACTAAGCTTGTAGGGGATCATTATAAATCCATCTCAAGGAGATGTTAGTGCGGAGAGGACCACCAAAACTTGGACTAGAAAACCACATCACTAAAGGGAATGGGGTTCATTTTAGAAAAAATCTAATGTGTGATCCTAATCACAAAAGACACAGGCATTTGTTTTTCCATTGGATAAACCTACCTGAAGTCCCCCCAAAGTGTGAGTGTAATATGTGTGAGTGTAATATGTAACAGGGTGTCTCACCAAGGCGTCGTATAAGACACTGGTAGCAAAGCTAACCTGTTGTCAAAAAAGAATAAAGCTTACCACGGTAGTGAGGACGTTCTGGAAGCCGTAGACGCGTGCGAGCCCGAAGTCGGCCAGTTTGACCTGGCCGGCGGCCGTGACCAGCACGTTCTGCGGCTTGAGGTCCCGGTGTATGATGCGGTTAGTGTGAAGGAAGTCCACGCCCCTCAGTATCTGGTACATGAGGTCCTGGAAGACACACAACACATGTAGGTTTATGTACAACACACAGTAGTTAGCTGATCCGGTTAGTGTGCAGGAAGTCTACACCCCTCAGTATCTGGTACATCAGGTCCTGGGGGTAGACGAGAATACATGTAGGTTAACTCTTTATGTACAGCCTGTTACAACACAGGGTTAGGTTACAACACACAGTAGTTTAGCTGATGTGGTTAGTGTGTAGGAAGTCCACGCCCCTCAGTATCTGGTACATCAGGTCCTGGGGAGGAAGACACACAACACATGTAGGTTTATGTACAACACACAGTAGTTAGCTGATCCGGTTAGTGTGCAGGAAGTCTGCACCTCTCAGTATCTGGTACATCAGGTCCTGGGGAGGGAGACACAACACATGAAGGTTTTCCCTATATGTACAGCATGTTACAACACACGGTTTATGAATAGGAGGAAACATTTTATAAATACTGTAATTCCTGCCTATAGGAAGTCTGGAGGTCCTGGGGAGCAACATTCAGTCTAATTAGATTTTGTTTTTCTTTTTAATTTCTTGTCAAAAATTAAAGTTTCATTCAAAAATTCTGACTGATGATTTTTTTTTAAACAAAGAGAGTGCTATAAATTCCAGCATATAACCCACCCATGACAATTTATTTTTCTGAAACACTTTACATACCCGGATCTTGTCGGGCCCCAGGCCGGGGGAGGGGCAGCGTTTGAGGTAGTTATTACTTTACATACCAGGATCTTGTCGGGTCCCAGGCTGGGGGAGGGGCAGCGTTTGAGGTATTACTTTACATACCCGGATCTTGTCGGGTCCCAGGCTGGGGGAGGGGAGGGGCAGCGTTTGAGGTAGTTATTACTTTACATACCCGGATCTTGTCGGGTCCCAGGCTGGGGGAGGGGCAGCGTTTGAGGTAGTTATTGCTTTACATACCCGGATCTTGTCGGGCCCCAGGCCGGGGGAGGGGCAGCGTTTGAGGTAGTTATTACTTTACATACCCGGATCTTGTCGGGCCCCAGGCCGGGGGAGGGGCAGCGTTTGAGGTAGTTATTACTTTACATACCCGGATCTTGACTGGTCCCAGGCTATGGGAGGGGCAGCGTTTGAGGTAGTTATTGCTTTACATACCCGGATCTTGTCGGGTCCCAGGCCGGAGGAGGGGCAGCGTTTGAGGTAGTTATTACTTTACATACCCGGATCTTGTCGGGCCCCAGGCCGGGGGAGGGGCAGCGTTTGAGGTAGTTATTACTTTACATACCCGGATCTTGTCGGGTCCCAGGCTGGGGGAGGGGAGGGGCAGCGTTTGAGGTATTACTTTACATACCCGGATCTTGTCGGGTCCCAGGCTGGGGGAGGGGCAGCGTTTGAGGTATTACTTTACATACCCGGATCTTGTCGGGCCCCAGGCCGGGGGAGGGGCAGCGTTTGAGGTAGTTGTCCAGGTCCTGGTCGATGTACTCAAACACCAACATGAGGCGCAGCTCGGTCTGGTTCCTGCGCCCCGGACACACGTCTAGTAACCTGCGGGACATAAGGACAACAGTTACCACCCCTCTTCAAGGGATCCAATTATTTTTTTGGCATTGAATACGGACACATTATATTCAAGGGGTCCTGTTGAATACGGCACTTCCAGTACTTTGTAAGCATAGTAAATCTAACATCTCAAAAAAACTGAACTGAACTTGAAATAGATTACAGTGCGGTAGAAAGTAATTAATTTGAATTTCATTTACCAATTCGATCGAGGTTTGAATCACCTCCCAGAAATGGTCGAATTTGGGTTATTTCCAGGTGAAGGTTATGCAAGGATTTGTTCAAGTATGGTAGAGTACTGAACTGACTGTATAATATTATTGGGATATTCTCTGATAGAAATAAAACTTGACTGTACAATGTTAGGGTATTCAAAGTTCTCCATTTATACAACATAAAAGTGAAATATGATATTGGAATGTTCAGAATTCTCCAGTACAAAATAAAAGGTAACTGCAACATTCAAAATACAGAATACAAACTGACCGTATGATATTGGGGTGTTCAAAGTTCTCGAGCTGTTTGAGCATGGCCACCTCGCGCAGGGTGCTGGTCGGCATGCCCTCCTCGTTGGTCATCGGGATCCGGATCTTCTTCAGCGCCACCACCTGGTCGTCAAGAAATTAAAGACATTACAACATGAATGCCTCAGCATCTGTGAGCAAATTCAAGATCTTTGTGATGCAGATATAGACCTACTTCATACAGCAGTGGGTCTAGAGCCTCCCAACAAGAGGAGATGGAAACAACTACTGGGCTACACTGGGCTGTCACAGAAAACATGGGACTTCTGACTGACCTTGACATTCATGAACTGCCTTAATGCAGAATACTAGGTTTGACCAGAACCAGTAGCAGTATTAATTGCAGAGATGTAGTATAACTTGTAAAGAACTGTGGTATGACCTATAGAGAAACATCAAACACCTGACGATTTACTGAAGGAGTACTGTCTATTCATTTCCTTTTGGCAGCTCAAGAAGAACGCCCTGTGTATGTGATCATGTTTTGCCAAATAAAAAATTCATAAACTCAATGTAAACTGACCTGGCCGTTGTTCTTGAGGTCGTGGGCCTTATACACCGTGCCGTAGGCGCCGTTACCGATGACGGCGATCTCATCGTAATTATCAGCTTTCTGTAGTTCTACACGCGGGTCCATGGCTGTTGGTGGGGGGTGTGGGGGTGGTGGGGGGTGTGGGAATTACAGGGTCGGGTGTGGCTGGGGGTCTGTGTGGGGCTGTGGGTGAGGGATGAGGGGTGGGAGAAGGAGCCTCTCAGGGTCAGCTCATGGTCCTGAAACACAAACAAGCTGTTAATTTTAAATTGGGGTTTTGCTATTTTTCAGTCACAGTTTTAACTGACACGTTTAGAACCATAAATTCTGTGGATAATCTGCATATTGCGTATAACTGTACCAGGATATATATTTTTTAATCTAGTTGTCAAATGGTGCACCTTGATTGCACTGGTAACTTTTTTTCTTTTTAACTGAAATCACAATAAAACTAAAAACTAGACTGAATTTTAACTGACGGGTGGGGAACCCTGGATTTGTATCAATAGTGGCACAGGAGATGGTGAGTTGGAGACCTCTTCTCCTGCATCTTGTAAAGGCACTGGGGGTGGGGGTTCTCTATCACACTAGGGCTGCCGCCAACAAGACACCGGTAGTTTTAATCTCTGACATTATAGGCCTACATATATCAAATCTCTTTGACAACCAAGACTTAAACCCAGCGTTTTTAAATGGCCTCCAACTATATGAATCAAATGCAATCTGTTAAAATCTCCTACTTAGGGAGTGTTCATTTATTAATTACAGGGCGGGGGGGAGGCTGGTAAGATTTCTGGCGAAGGCGTGACAAGTTTTCACGACCCCCCCCCCCCCCCTTGAGAGCGCGTGGGATGTTTCGCGCCCCCCTCACCGAAGGCGCCAAAATCCCCCCCCCCCCTTTGAACTTTAGTAACGTGCTAGTTTTTTTTTGCTATAAAGGGGCTTAAATTTTCCCCCCCCCAACAGGGGTCAGAATTTTTTACGCCGCCCTCCCTACCCCTCTTAGCCTAACCCCCTCCCGAAATGAACTCCCTTAGTCTTAGACTTAGGGAGTGATCATTTCGGGAAGGGGTTATTCTGAGAAAATATATAAAATATCCATGGCCTGGAACAAATTATATTTTCCCGACATTTACCCTGATCATGTGATGGGGCTATTGAGAAAGTTGGATAGGAGTCCATCTAGAGATTCGGGTCTCTCCCAGACTGGGGGGGGGGGGGGCAAAAAAATGTTGATCCCTCTTTCCACCTGTTTTGAGCGAGGAAGCCTGCGCATTACCGGGTACTATGTTTCAAACTGAAAGGTCCCGCGTGTGCGCTGATTTTTGCCCCATGAGGGGTGGGGGGGGGGGGGGGTAATAAAAGTGGAACAAAATATATTTTTTCCCGACATTTTCCTTGAGGCTTGATCAAGTTGATGGGGCTATTTTTTCAAAGTGAAAACGCATATTTATCTTTGTTTAAATCTGGTTATCTGTAGTTTAGCCGTGGCGCTGGGCAACTGCCACATGTGCGCACCCCGCGGCATGAACTACTTCCCTACTTCAGAGTTTTCAAACATAATTTTTTGAAAAGCCATCGCCCAACCACACTGACTCAGTGAGCTGACTGGCACCTGTTGACTCCGAACTGTTGAGTGTGAAAGTGAACCACGTTTTCGAATTTCGTGGAGAAAAGTTGAAGAACTATCGCTTCTTCCGACAACAGCAGTAGTTATTGGACAACAACTTGAACAAGTCAAGCCAGACAACAATAATCTCAAAGTCGCTTCTACCTGGATCTTTATCAACATAACAAACACGGTTAACCCGGTATTTCACTCACCAGAACGTCGCGTAACTCGTGTGTTTACCTGCCGCCATCTTCACCTGCCGCCCCGGGGTCATGTGACCTCAGCTGCAGCGTACAAACACGTCACGTGACGTGGACAAAATGGCGGCCTGACGTCTGGGGCGTCCGCTGCAGCCTCGCACGTACCAGGCCCATGTAACGGACAAGCCCACACTGCCGAGACTGCGTCCGCTGCGGCAAGAAACAAACGGCGGCACAAACAGTTGTATATATCTTGTAATATATTGGGAACTGGGATTCAAATATCAGAGAGCTAGATGCCATGGCCATACGGAGCATGCCAGTGTAGTAGGGTATGACGGTCACAGCAGAGTATCCGTGTTATCATCTACGAAAGATTGAAACTGTGGGAGAAGTGTCAAAGTGAGTGACACCCGCGACTCGCGGGCCGAGGAGTAGAATGAGTATCAGTCTGTATCCGGAGGAATTTACAGACTGACAGCACCATACCCACGTTTAGTGGGGACCAGGGTCACATTACCATGACAACATGGTACGTCGTATATACGTCAAAATGGCGGCCGCTACATTTTGGGCCTGATACCAATTTAAAAAGAGGCCCATACTTATCAAATAAGGCAATAATTACATTTAAATTGGTGCAGGCCGCATAGATGGGACTTAGATCTTTCTAAATATGTGTCAAAAGAAGGCCATAGGCAATGTTTTCAATGCAGGCCACCCTTTTGAAAATTTCCCCCACGAAATGAAGGGGGGTCACCCAGTAGCCCTACTGACGTGAGAGGATCGGGAGGCTTAGTAGGGGTACGAGAGTGGCTAGCCGAGGAGTGGCACACCCGGGTGGCACAGCACACCTAGTTCATCTAAGGGAGTGCTCATTTTTTAACAACAGGTGGGGGGCGGTGAGATTTCGCACGGAGCGCGCGAAATTTTTTCACCCCTCTAGAAGGGTCGACATTTTTTACCCCCCCCCCCCTGGGCAGGCCAAAAATTGCGCGCGTTCGCGCCCCTTTGCAGCATAGTAACGCGCTGGCTTTTTCCCTCAAAACTGGTTGAATTTTTTTCACCCCCCCCCCCAAGAGGGGTCTAAATTTTTTACCCCCCCCCCCCCGGTCAAGGGGTCCACATATTTAACCCCCCCCCCCAAATCCACCCCCCCCCCCTGTTGTTAAAAAATGAGCACTCCCTAATCTGAACTCGTCGAATGCAGGCCGATCTGATGGAGCCCTGTCTAGACTGCTGTTATGGTCTGGCACGAACAGACTAGGCACAGCACCACTCATAAATCATTGTCATTGTCATTGTCATTGTCATTGCCTCGTCTGTCTAGTGTACGTGCCAGGGGGGCCTCATCAGATCGGCCCGCATCGACGAGTTCAGATTAGATGAACTTCACTCACCCCGTGTAGAACTGCAGAGATCGGGGGCGAGGTGGGGGGGGGGGGGGGGGGGGTTCAAAATCCATTCCAAGTCATGGAAACGTCAGGGAATTTAAGAATGGCAAAACGTCAGGAAGATATTTGTAAGGACTAAGGCAGTGTTCATTTATTAGTTACGGGGGGGGGGGGCGTAAAATGGTCCGACCCCTCCTGAAAGATTCTGACCCGTCTTGAGGGGGGCGGGGGCGTAAAAAATTAGGACCCCTTTTAGGAAAAAAGCCGGCGCATTACTATAGGGGCCCTTGATGGGGGGGTCCCCATGTCACATGTCGGTTTCAAGAAATGACCATGTTGCATGTCTATGTCGCTAAAGATGCTCATGTCCCATGTCAATTTTAAGAAATGTCCATGTCCCCTGTCAATAAGCCTCATGTCGCATGTCACTACCCAGCTAGCATTCTGACGTTGTACCAACGTTGGCTCAACGTTAGCTGGCGTTGGCATGACGTTGGACATTGACGTTGTCACAACAGCCTTTTGGCCGGCGATTTCTACCATGTACCAACGTCGCCAATGTCACCGTTGGCATGACGTTGGCTTAACGTTTTACCAACGTCAGATAGTGACGTTGTCCCAACATCTACCCAACCATTAATTATCATGGTTAAATCTGACATTTGTCTGTGGTGTTAATCCAACTTTGATTATGAATGTGTGACTGGAGAGATTTAGTGAACATAGTTTGCTCATCATATAGGCCTATTGACTGTCAACAATCATCATTTAAGAGCATTTTTCTATTTTCATTTCACCTTAATCTCAGCTTAAATGGCCAAGAAGTGATACAGAACCATATATCCTATCCCTACACCTTATCTACCTGTCATTACCTACAAAAAAGGTGTCCTTATAGGAATAAGGATTGTTTTATATTACACATAAATGTGGTAATAAGGGACACAATGGATAATAAATTGAATATACTTGGTTTCAAATGCTATATAAATCACATGACCCCCAAATATTGACCAATTATGAAGAAAGATAATGTGTCTGATGGGGAAAATATCTTCTTATAACCTCCAATGCCATCTGGTGGAGGTTTGAGATACAGCATTATGCCAACGTTGGAATGACATGAATTATCCTCCGTTGTACCAACGTTGGCAAAACATTGGGAGTATTGCCAACGTTTGTACAACATAAATTTACCAACGTTGTACCAACATTGGCAGACCAACGTTATGCCAACGTTAAAATGTTGCTTGCGACCTGCCGACGTTGGCCCAACGTACCATTGCTTGCTGGGCCTCATGTCGCATGTCGATTTTAAGAAAGGCCCATGTCGCCATATCGAATTTAGGGGTCTAGAGCCATACTATAGTTCAAAGGGGGGTGGGCGAAAAATTTCCGTCCCCTTCGGCGAGGGGGGGGGTTGCGCTTAACGCTCCACGTGCCTTCAAGGCCCGGCTTCAAGGGGGGGCATAGAAAATTCGCCCCTCCGCGTGAAATCTCACCACCCCCCCTCTGTAATTAATAAATGAACACTCCATAAGGTAATGATCATTTTTTAACAACAGGAGGTGGTGAGTTTCCGCGCGGAGCGTGTGAAATTTTTTACATTCCCCGCTCCCCAGTGGACACAGAACATTTCATCAACATTGATAAATGGTTGTCAACGTTGACTTGATTTAACATTGATTCAATGTTGAACTGAATTTTATGCCCACTGGGTCAAGGGGTCGAAATTCTTTACACCCCCCCCCCCCTTACCCAGTGGGCACAGAACATTGAATCAACATTGATAGATGGTTGTCAATGTTGATTAAATGTTGATTCAATGTTGATTCAATGTTTATTCAACATTGAACTGCATTTTGTGCCCACTGGGTATGGGGGAAAACTGGCGCGTGCACAGGCCCTTTGAAGCATAGTAACGTGCGGGCTTTTTGGCCCAAAATAGATTACATTTTTTTACCCCCCCCTCCAAGAGAGGTCCAAATCTTTTACACCCCCACCGGTCAAGGGGTCCAAATTTATTTGACCCCCCCCCCCCGTTGATAAAAAAAATTATCACTCCCTTAAGGTGAAATGAAAATGGACAAATGGCTGCTCACAAAAGATGATCACAAAAGTGGGAGGGGGGTCAAGTTTACTTTCGGCGAATTGGAGGTCAAAAAAAGAATTGTTGTTTTGGGAAAATCCATCAAGCTCCCCCCCCCCCCCTTGAAAACTCAAGCAGATCAGCCATCTGCTGGGATCTGCTTGAGCTACATTGACTGCTTCAAGCAGACAAAATGTGTTTCCTGAACTGTGGCCTGGTCATTTATCCAATTATATAAGGTGGCCTGCTACAGCTATTCATGGTCCAGTCTTAGGAAAGCTCCGCTTGCACTAAACGCCTTCGCATTCCCTTTTTATGTCTCGTCTACGTGGATGCGTACAGTACCAACTCATGGGTTTTACTTCTGATCAGTTGAACAAGCTTCAAACCCAGTTCAGAATACAGTTTTGAACCTGGTTCAAATCTTTTTATTCCCGTGTCTATATCACTCACGAACAACAAGGTGCGCCTGATAGGCTTTAAATATACACAAGGTTTTACAGTCTTCTATTGTGGCATTACTTCTATTCTACCCTGATCTCCCCCCATCAGCGTCCCACACCAACTCTATATTCTGAACTGAAATATTGACTGTCCCCGACAACAGCCTGTTACCAGAGTATCGTCCTATTGAACCAGACCCAGACACACCTTAGGGGCCCTTGATGGGAGGGTCCCCATGTCGCATGTTGATTTTAAGAAATGGCCATGTCGCATGTCTATGTTGCTTAAAAATGCTCATGTCCCATGTCGATTTTAAGAACTGTCCATGTCCATGTCCCATGTCACTATCTTTTTAAGCCTCATGTCGCATGTCACTAGGCCTCATGTTGCATGTCGAATTTAAGAAATGCTTATGTCGCCATATCGAATTTAGGGGTCTAGGGCCATACCTTAGAGAACCATACAGACCTTATCGGCTGGGTACATGAGGGTAGAATAGATACAAACAGACCAGCCGTGCTAGTATAGCATCTGTCTCCCATCCGGACCACAATAGAACCCCTCTGTATGTCAGCACATGGCAGCACCTATAGACTCATGTACTGTAGGCTCAGGGATAGCCAGACCTATATGGCTGTGTCTCATGAGATTGGGCCTGTGTGAACGTCTTTAACCGGGTGCCATCTTTGATTGGCTAGATAAAAAATGGTATATTTAGGCCAGATGCAGGTATAAATGGGTTGAAACTGAAAGGGTTAATGGATGTTTATATAACACTTTAAATTTGTAATTAGTAGCCTGTTTATATCTTAATCTGCCCTAAATAAAGCGTTTTCTATCAAGCCGGCAAAGATGGCACCTGGTCAAAGATGGCACCCGGTCAAAGATGGCACCCGGTCAAAGATGGCACCCGGTCAAAGATGGCACCCGGTCAAAGATGGCACCCGGTCAAAGATGTTCACATTGACCTGATCTGGTGAGACACAGCTATATGTGTGTGTTGGTAAAGGGCGTGCTGCACCATGAAGCTACCCTCGTTCTGGTAACACCTCTAACCAGTCAACTCATACACATGTACACTTATAACTGCGTGGCATCTTTTCAATTGAGAGGATGCAAAAATCAAATCAAAAAGGGGCATGCTCCCCTCCCCCTGTCCTCAGTAGACACATTACAGGTGTTAAGAGGCTCATAAGAGCGTCAGCCAGACTTATAATCCAAATTAGGCCACTTATTAGCTTTGCAGATACTTTTAGAAAAAAAAACAGGTGCGGGAGGGTGGCTCTTTATTTTATTTGATATTCTTTTTTTCTGGGCCATGAGGGCGGCCCCTTTTGATTTTTATGAAGATTTAAAGGCAATTGGATTTAAAAAAAAAAATTGTTTTATTGGGTTGAATAATAACAAATACATAATAAAATGAAACGAAATTAACCTAGCACATGCGCATTGCATTACTTACGCTAGGACCCCTTGACTGTTCAGTATGTGAATAGCGTTAAAGAACACGGTATGGCGGACTACAGTGTTAATTATGTCCCTTATCATCATGAAGGAAAACATAGTTTCACTAAATAATTATTGCAGTTATTTTGATGAGATGAGATGAGTAATGAATAGAAAAGATGTACCTATATCAATGGTGGCGAACATGCCAACAATATGTATGTCTAAATAAAGAGATGCTGGTTTACATAAAACATGTGTTGTAATTTTTCTTAATAGCTATTTTAAAAGCACTGAGACCTTCTATCTCTGTATAGGCAGGTTTCAATTGGTTCCATCTACATATTGCTCTATAGTATGCACTGCGTAATACGATAGGTTTCAATGACCTTGGTACAACCATCCTTCGCCCAACATTTCTTCTAGTGGGGATATTTCTATATTATTTTCATATTATTTTCATCTAAAGAAAGACTAAACGCATAAAACACTAAATGCATATCTCTTCTTATACCCAGGTCTTGACATTTGCCCTTTTCATGTAATTCATCAGTGGTAAATTTAGGATTTTTTTCCAATTTAACATTAAAAATTACACGCAAAGCCTTATTTTGAATTAATTGTAATTCTCTATTCTCCCCTTGATTATCCCTATCCCATACATAATCAACGTAGTCAAAGGTTGGCAGTACCATACTTTTATATATATCAAGTGCAACCTCCTCCTCTACATAGCCTCTAACACGAATATGTTGGTATAACCTCGTTCGTATATTAGCCACAGTATCCTTTCTGTGCTCCACAAACTTAAGCTCAGGGTCCAGGACTAGACCAAGATATGGAAATGTATTGACTTGCTCAAGTACCTTATTATTGACTCAGGGTCCCCCCTGAGTCAAGTGTGACGATTCTGGACACCTCTTTTCCTTGAAAAAATGAAATTGCTCCCATTTGGTCAATATTTCACTCTTTTCATCTTGCATGGTCTCAATAAATCACTTTCCATAATATCTATCTAATGGTGTTTTTGTTTTTCACAAATTCCAACTATAACCCCCTAAAAAAACGAAAAATAATAGTAGGCCGTAATTGGTGGTATTTTGCTTCAGCATAGAGCTCTATGGGAGCGCAAAGATAACCGATAACCCCAAATTTGGATAGTTCGTGACAACCAATGCTATCTCTATGGGAGGGGTAGGTGAGACGCTTTTTTTCAGACATCTATCAAACACTTAAGTACTAGAGGTAATTTATAGGGGAGGTTACTTGATATTATTTGTGTAACAGTGATAACCCTGATTCACTTTGCACTGACAATGTACATATCGCAACAAAAAATTTGGAAAAGTGAGTACCCCCCCCCTCCCTCTGCTAGACATGTAGGCAGTGGTAATTGACTGGGGGGAGTTGATAATGAATAAAGCGTAGCACACCCCGCCTCACGGTCAACCGACACGGCGAAACAGAAATGGAGATGGTGTTGCTGCTGACGCTCTGATCGACTCGCTTTTTGGCTGAGACGTAAAACAGCAGTTACGTGCCGCCGGGCGCTGACGCCCACGGCCACCTGCTTGTCCAGACGCACTTGCTCGCCCACACTCACTGGCTCGCCCACACCCACCGGCTTGCCCACACTCACCGGCTCGCCCACACCCACCAGCTCAGCTGAAATATTATAACGTACTAGTGTGACACATTTTTTGAGGGTAGTTTTGACCCGGGAATACATTCCTGCTCTCAGAATTGACAAATAATTCATTGTTCCTGAAATGATAATCATGGATTCAGTTGTTTAGTCCATCAATTCACTTTATCACCCTGACCCTGAGTCATCTGTGATGTTAATCACACATTCAATCTTTTAAAGTGAACACAGGGGGGGGTTGTAAATTATTAAAAGTACAATTAAAAGCAATCCATTTAGTTTTTGTCTCATTGACTGTTAAACTATTACTAATACACCAGGTTGACAATAACGGTAACAGGTTATGCAATCCTGCTACCAGCATAGAGAAGGCAATGTCTTTAGTGTCCTCACCCGGCGTAATACCTTCCACAATTAAGTTCTTGCGTCTCAATGTGTGGTCGAGTTGATTTAGCATGCCATGATGTTCCTGTATATGTGAGGTGTTCACTCGGGTTTGCCTTTGCGTTGCTGCCAGCTGGGTCTGTACAGACTGTAGACTCACCGCTAATTCCTCTCGTTGTTTTTTTACCGTCTTCAGCTCGCCCTGGGTAAATTCCAGCGATTGTCTCAGAGTTTCATGTAGGTGTCTGGCCTCGTCTCTCTCTCCCATCAAGTAATCCAAAGCCACTGTTACCTTTTGTGATATGTCTTCTGCACCTCCAGACCGTGTTCTGTGGGCGCTAATATCAACCAAGGCCAGCTCGGCTTCCCTCCTGCTTGCTCTTATATCCGCCATGTTGTTTATTGACCAGCCGGTGGTCAGTCACCCCGCTCGTAGGTATGGGGTTTTCAGCAATAATTCTTCAATTATACCCAAATGGTCTAAAAAATTTCCACAGGGTGATCCTAGATACGTACATAGAGCTCTCTGTCAAAGTATGGGTCACTACCTGTAGTCCTTATAGTGAAAAACTTCGATATTTGCAGAGCGCGCTCCAGGCTGATCTAGTCCATGTTGGTCGCCATACCTTTTTGATAGGTCAATTAATACCATAGAAATAGATATAGAAAGTCCAGTACTTTTTTAAATTTAGTTCCTATGTCAATTAATGGCTAAGATTTGATTATTTCCCTCTATTTTGTATTACCCTCTTCATGAATGCGGGATTTTTTTATGAAAACATTGACTAAAAAGTACTCATGCGGCCCTTTTTAACTGATGTGGGCGGTATCCTCGAAGCTAATAATCTTTTTTAAGTGGCCTAAGAGACAACCAAATGGGCTATTTTACCCTTACCTGAAGGGCCTAAAATCACAGGCAGTATATCCGACCCCTAGAAAACAAAACTGGCAATACATGATGATTCAGGATAGATTGGACCTCTCAACTTTGGTTTCGCAACAAATTTCCCACTCAAGTGTAGTAGTTGTCTGTGTACCGGACAGGAAACGACCCCGTCCCCCTCCCTCCTGTCCCCCTGTGTGCACACACAGTGAGAATGGACCGGGCAGGAACCGACCCTGTCCCCTCCCTCCTGTCCCCCTGTGTGCACAAACAGTGAGAATGGACCGGGCAGGAACCGACCCTGTCCCCTCCCTCCTGTCCCCCTGTGTGCACACACAGTGAGAATGGACCGGGCAGGAACCGACCCTGTCCCCTCCCTCCTGTCCCCCTGTGTGCACAAACAGTGAGAATGGACCGGACAGAAACCGACCCTGTCCCCTCCCTCCTGTCCCCCTGAGTAGTATAGTATGTATCGGAACGGGACTATAGTTAAGTACTGTTTATTACTCAATCGATATGCAGCCAATCAGAGGCCGCCATTTGGTCACGTGACCCGTTGCCATGGTAACGTGACCTACTTAGGGCTCTCAGCCAATCAGAAGCCAGCATTCTGGGTGACCTACTGACCTACTTAGAAGCTCTCAGCCAATCAGAGGCTGGCATTCTGGTAACCATGGTAACGTGACCTACTTACGTCACGTGACCTACTTAGGCTCAGCCAATCAGAAGCCGGCATTCTAGTAACTAGGGTAACGTGACCTACTTAGGGTTTGTTTGTAAACAACACCACGTGGCTCTCTTGTTTGTAAACAACACCACGTGACACGTGACTGTTTGTAAACAAACAAACAAAAAAAAGTTATGTAACTTATATATAGAAATAAAAACACAACAAGATAATTTCTTTTCTTTTCATTTTATTCTTTATTTTCATTTCAATCAGAAAAAACACACAAGTTTATGCTTTTTTAGCTTGCTTCTTTGATTTGCAGCAACTCAACAGGCCGCAAAGTCTCACGCCGCCGTCACTCGCACCACCACATCCCGGACGACTTCTCTCCAATAGACATTGCACGACTTTGGATAAATCCAACACCATTTCGGCAAGGCAGAGAATCTTTGCCTCCATGAAACGGCCGCCATCGCAACAACCCGTCACAACAGCATCATCGATAGCTTCTGACTCACGGCCCGGTCGCTCAGCTTTGGGATTTTGCTCATGCGCATGACGCACTTCTTGGGGTTTCTTGTTCGACATGCTTCAATTAGGAAATGAACGCAATGAGGTCCACAGGTGTCAGCAGAAGTGTCTTGTAGTTGAATGCGGTTTCTTTGCCACTTGAACGGAGCAGAGCGTTCCACGAAAGACAAGAACTCCGCACTCAGCGGCGGTAAGCCGAAGGAATCAAAGTAGTACACTTCACCCGTGCTCGACACGTAAAACGCCACCCAATGCTGACCTGGTAAATGTTGCGGATCTGTGTTGCTCACGAAACAAGTGTCTTTGATAGGGTGCTTCGGAATAGTGTCACAAGAGAAAACGCCCAGGAAACGATGTTTTGTGTGAACGTTTTCCTTCAACACTCTGCTTATTTCAAGCGTGTTCATACGATACGCCAAGTACCGCCGTCTTGTCTTCAGTTCATGTGGTAGTCGGTGATGGGGTGTCGATCTCGGGTCAGCTCGACGACGTTGTCGTACACCAAGTAGAGTAGCACCGTTGTTGTCGCTTGTAGCGCCGAGCGGAAACTGACTTCCACCCTCAGCTGACCCGCTCTTATAAGGTTCACGCGACACCCGTCGTGCGATCTGTCTGGGGTTAAGTCGAGGGGGAACACCGTGTAACCGTTCAGGAATTGATCGTATGAAATACCGCAGGAGCGCGCGCCCTCGTACATCCCCGTTTCCGTGTGTAGCGCCAAGTACTCTCTCACGGCCGCTTTGGTCTTAAAGTCGAGCACGTAGGCGTCGTTCGGCACTTTCTGATCGTTCACTATCACTTGAAGCGAGCTGATGTCGTAATGCTTCATCTCGAACGGGTTCTTGGTGTAGCTACCGTTGAAGGCGTCGTGGTCCAGGAAGCAAATCATCATCGACTTGGGAAGCTGGCCTGTGTTGGAGTGCGTGTAGCTGTGATCTCTGTTACCTTGAGGGATGGCGTACGTCGTCACCTCCACTCTGTTCACCGGGTAGTCGAAGGGCCCGTGTTCTATCACCGCTCTCTCGTGCGTTTCCGCTACAGCGTCCGCCACCAGCACGCGTCGCACGTAGAGCTTTGCTTTGTAGATCTTCAAGCTGTAGCCTCCGTCAGCGGCGCACATCAGATAGAAAGAGGGCGCCGCCTGTTTCAGAGTGAGATTGATTTCTGTCTCTCCAACGATGAGCTTCGGTTGATGAGCCAGGTCAAAGTGCAGTCGCGCCATCAGCGAAAAGCGCTTGTTGGAGATTAGCTTCTTGCGCGCTTTGTACCCCGCATTCGCGTCAGTCAACGTGTCAAACTGACCGGGCGTATCTTCATGCCACCCCTGGGCGCTCATGACGCCGTCCTTCACGTCTTTGTTGTAGTTGAGTAACCCTTCCAAGTAAGCTCGGTAAGGGTAGGTCTCGGTGTTGCCAGACACTTTGAAACCGCCGATGGAGACTTGGACGTCTTTGAAGAGCGAGTGAGCCAAGTTGTTCACCGGAGCTACCGCGTCGGTGTCCTCGATCGCCGCTCCGTTCGCTTTCAGCACTTGACATTCCAGATGAAGGTAATTCTCGTTCAGGTCTGTGTACTCTTGCGACTTGTTGATGGTGAAATTTATGTTACCTCCATCCTCTAAAGAGTTTTTTGTTTCTATCCCCAGGAAAGACGACTTTAAGATAGTAGTCTGAGTCGGCGCTACGGTGTGCAGGTCGAGCTCAGAGAGCGCGCACTCGTTACTGCTCTCGTGTACGTAAGCCATTGTGTTCTCTCTTCACGCGGCCGACAGACTGACGCCGGCCGCCTCCAGTCTTTTTATTTATACCTGAACGCCTAGGCGCTTACCGGTCGAATACATCCCCTCTACGTCTCTTGCAAGAGCCACCGCCCGTCTGAGGAGAATGCCGGCGACGTTTCGACCCTTTCTTAGACGCGACAGTCGTCTTTCCTCCCGAGAACGCCGTACTCGCCAGTCTCTTCAGAGCGCCTGCGCCTCGGTCTTTCACGCTGCTCTTTAAAGTCCGACCCGCCAGCACATCTTTAGCTACGCCCACACCGGCGCGGAGCAGCGTTTTTCCCACCGACTTCAATAGCGGGGTAGCCGAGCTCATCAGACCTAACAGAGCGCCGCCCAAACCGTGCCCGCTCTGGAAAGAGCGCCCGCTGTACACGTTGATGCCGTTGCCCAGCTGCGCGTTGTAGTAATCGCTGTACCCTCTGCCGACGGTGCGCCTGGGTGGAAAGTACGGAACGCGTTGACGCATCATTTTTCTCTCTTTCAGCGCTCAATAGGTCTCAGATAAAGTGTCACGGTCACCTCGCCTCTACCAAATGGGATGGAATGACCGGATCGGTCTCTTAAATAGATGCCGACCTCGGTAAACCTCTTGGATTTCAAGGGGAAATAATCCAAATGGGGAAAACTGATAGCTTGCACGCTACTTCGACGCTTTCCGCCTCTGTCCACCGTGACGCAGCGCAACAGCGGCACTTGCATGTCGCCCACACGTCTCTCCTGGATCATGTCGGTGTATATGTACACAGAGTGCACGTCCCCGTAAACATCCATCGAGTAGGCGCCGGTAGTCGGCGACGCGAAACACGTCTTCTCTCCGAAGCCTAGAACGCATGCGAGATGCTGAGTCAGCAGGACAGCGCAGTGTCTCGGCGGTTTGATGGTGACGCGTTTCGTGTTGGCGTCGTACGATAAGATCCGCATCGGTTTGAGCAAGAAGCTGGAGCCCTCTAGTCTGTCATCTCGCATCGTCTCACTCAAGCGCTCGACTAGGGTGTGGTTGCTTCCGGTGAAAATAGGAGGTATCTGGAATATGTTTGGCATGAAACTGCGCACTCCCATGTCTTTCTCCATCTCTTCGATCATCTGTCTTGCTTGATCGCTGATCGCCTTCTTCTTCACCGCCGGGGACAAGAACTGCTTGTATACGGCATTCGTCTGTCTCAAGTCGACCTCTCTCTTGAACCTTTTTGTTTCCGGTTTCAATCGCTGCTCTTCCGACGTGTCTGATATCTCTTCCACCGTTACATAGCTCGCTTCCTTCCAGCTCAGCGGATATTTTGAGCTGAACGTCAGCTTGCTCAGACCGTTCGCGTTTTTCATTCCCCTCCAGTCTACCTGTGGTTTTCTTCCTTCGGCGAATTTAGTTTCTTTTAAAACGTTGATCGCCTCCTCTAGCGAACCCTTGGTGCGCAGAGGAACAACGATGATCAAGTCGTCGTCGTGCACGTTAGTCCATTCTGTAGGGAGGATGATCTCAGTCAGAGCCGCTTCGTACGCTTCGGGCAGAAGGAGCGGCGAGTCGAAGTGAGTTCGGAAAGACGTCAAGCTGTTGTCAGGATAATACTCCATAGAGCTGTTGCTAGGTAGAGTGATGTTCATTTTTTTTTTTTTTTTTTTTTTTTTTCTACGTTATTTTTTTGACGGGGATCCACTCGTTGAACTTGTCGTCGTAACCTAACCAACGTATGAAAGCTAACTCTTTACCGTCGACGGTCTTGCGGCGCAACACCTCGTCTATCAGGTAGTTGTTGTCGTAACGACTCTTGTACACCTTCTGAACCTCTTCCGGGTAGAAGACGCCTTTTATCTCCTCGCCCTTGTCGTCTTTCAGCTCGAACCCTCTGCTTCCCAACGTCTTAGCAACGTCGACCACTTCCTCGCGCCAGTTTCCCTCGTACCCTTTGTCGAAGGCGCCTTTAGTTCTCAACATCCTCACTCTGTCACCCGGAGCGATGACGTCGACGGCGGACGTCTTTGTTTTTTTCTTCTTTTTCCATATTTCGTCGATTTGTTTGTTAGTTGGGAGATCTTGTCGGTAGAAAACTGTTTCGCTGTTTTCTGAGCTGACTTGAGCCGGCGCCATTTTCAACGTCTTGTGGTGAGTGCGATTGTAAGAAGACACTACATGGTGCAGTACGTCTACGTAGCAATACGTGCGCTTGTGTGTGAAATAACGCCACAACTTCTCCTTCAGACTGCGGTTCAAGCGCTCCACTAGACTAGCTTTGATGTCGTCGTTCTCGCCAGTGAAGAACTCTATGCCCTCGCTCTTCAAGTGATCTTGAAAGATCTTGTTCAAAAACTCTTTCCCCTTGTCTGTCTGAACAGTGCGCGGTCGTCTCTCGCCAGTGCCTGTCATCTCTCGGAAGGCCTCGGTGACATCAGCGCCGCTCTTGGATTTAATGGGAACGGCCCACGCGTACCTAGAGAAAACGTCGATCGCCGTCACCACGTACCGGAAGCGGTCGTTGTGAGACGCCAAAGCTTGCATGTCCATCAGATCTATCTGCCACTGCTGATCGATTGCGCCGGTTATAGTCTTGTTCCTTGCGAATTTTCTCCGAATGGGTTTATGTTTAGTGTAGGCGTTCAGCGACACTAAAGCATCTCGGATGACGGCCGGGTTTAGGTGGCGAAAATGATGTTTCTGGAGTTTAGTCACGCTAGTGAAACTGGAGGGCGCTTTGACGTCGGTATATCTAGCTACTACGCGCTTCTTTTCTTTTTCCTTCTTGGTCAGTCTCTTCACTGGTTTGCCCATGGTGGGCCTGTTGAGGGCGTGAACGACGACCTCGCCGCTAGGCGGTTGCGCCCTTTCCTTTTCTTACTCGCCACGCTCCTATAGGAAGTCGGAGTTTGGAAAAGTTCACTGTCCTCCTCGTCGTCAGAGGATGGATCGTCCACCTGGAGAGAAGAGTCTGCTGCTGCTACTGCTGCTGCTGCTGCTGCTTCTCCTTCTTCCGAGTGGAAGCTCGGTCGTTTCCGACCTCTGTCAGCGAGCCGTGTGTCTAAGCTTTGGCCAGGTCCGCTCGCTTTATACAGATGGCTTCCGATCAAGGAGTCTGTGGGAACTGCTTCGCGCAGCGCTTTCGTGAACGGAGAGTAGCCCGCCGGTCTGGGCGACGTCTTCCTGAACCTGGCGGCGTCGTTCAGTAAGTCCACTATGTTGATGCGATGCTCAGGTGGTATTCTCCGACCCGACATCTCGCGCACCGCACCGTCCTCGTTCCACTTGATCACACCGGATTTCTCCAATTGTTTGTACAGCGCCACGGTCCGGGTGCGATTCCTCTTGGGAACTTGGTTCGCCAACCGCTCAAGTAGGGACGCGCTGGCCTCTTCAGCAGACTGACGGAGGTGAGCCGGGGGCGAAGAAGAGTAGGACGAAGAGATGTTGCTGTTGTGGGGATTCGCGAGAAAAAATTGCAATCTATTCAACAACCTTCGGTATTTCAACATTTTCTCGCGCGATTCCAAAGTGGGATCGTTCAACACTAAGTCCAAGTCCCTGTAGATAAACTGTAGCACCTGGTGCAAGGCCGTGTCGGGATGAAGGGACTGTTCTGCCTGCTTGTGGTAATAGGCCATGTCGGCAGGTAGGCGGGCGGCGGTGGCAGGAGCGGAACTCTCGTTCTTTTCAGTGCGCTCATCAGGAAGAGGAGGAAGGTTTGGAGCAGTAGAAGTACTAGCAGCAGCGACTGCAGTAGTAGCAGCGCTAGTAGTAGCAGCAGCGGGCACATGATGAAGTAGACCTGCTCGTGATGATTTGTAGAGCGTCTCAGGATCCACGAGCGCTAAGCGTTTGTAGTGTTGTTGCTGCTCTGAGTCCGTCATGGGGACGACGGTGGCAATGACGCTGGTGGTGGCGGTAGTGGTGGTGGTGCTGTCGGCGAGTAGGTGTCGAATGAGGTGTCTCATATACGGAGAATGCTCTTTATAAGCGGTAAGGCCATCCCTATGAGAGCCGGAATGAGGAAACCTCCCTCTTGTACCAAGACGCGTCTCTTTTTTTTGATGGGCGTAGATTTTTTGCCGACCTCCCTCAACACGTCAGCCGATTCTCGAAGCTTGTCCAGTTGTTTGTCGCTGAGCGGGATTTGTGACAGATCTCACTCAACGCTGCGATCAGATCGTCGTTTCCAGAGTCTATTAGATGCGAGCAGTCCTTTGGCGAGCACTTAGCTAAGTGCTTGAGAGTACCAAAGTGTCTTTCGAGTAGATGAGAAGACATTTTTGCTACTGCTTTCTCTTGTTCTTTTTTTTGTCTAGCGGTACGAACACTAGCTGAGAGTGTATGGACGTCAAAGAGGAGCGTATTCTCAGATCGTCAGGTGTTGACTGCTTGAAGTCCAGAAGGAGGTATGAGTGAGGTCGCTTGAGTTCATGGGTAAATATACTAGAGAGGGCCGCCGCGTTGGACGGAAACACCTGGCGAGACAGACTAGCTATTTGCCCCATGTCGCGCGGGTTCTTGAAAACGATCATGTAGTGAGCGTTCAGACTCATAGTTCGAAAGTCGGGTGATTTCTGGAATAGGTTCTGAGTGATGTATATGACGCTCACGTTCCAGTGATGCGAGTATTTAGTAAAGATGTCGGCTACCACTTGCTGATTGGAACTGCTCATCAGATCGTCCAATATCAGTAGAGTGTGGGGTCGTAAGGCGTCTTCTGCTACTTCCACGTCTCCCGCTATAGTCTCTTTGCTAGGAAGACCTTCTCTGAATTCCACACCGTACTGATTTTGCATTTTTTCAAACAGAGGTTGCCACTCGCCGTAATGGTAAAAAGTCTTTTCCACCGGCGGCGTGACCAAATTGTTCACGTCGCTCAGAAATTGATCCACCAAGCGCGATTTCCCACAACCCGACGGACCGCTAATGATACAACTAAAGGGTCCTTGTAGTCAAGCGTCGAAATGAATTTCTGTGAAAAGTTTGCTTCTACTGCTCGACTTTTTTTTTTTTTTTTTTTCAGCACGCGTGAGAGAGCGGTTGTGTGTCTGACTGTCTGCTGTGTTTCTCACTCGAACGGTCGGTAGTGAATGGTTGTGGAGAAAAGTCCGCCGACCTTTTTATTGATTCCGGCCGGTGTCACAGTAGCGGCGGCAGAAGTGTCTTTTTTTTTCTTTTTATTTTTTGCGATAAAATTCTATTTTCACTCAATAGTCATAAATGTTTTGTATCAGACTCCAGAGGAGTCTGATACAAATATTTATTTTTTTTTAAAAAAAGAAGAGGGAGAGGAGGAGGAGGAGGAGGAGATTAATTTTTTTTTTTTTTTTTTTTTTTTGATCATTTAGGCAAAGCTCGTCGCTTTGCTGCTTTTTTTTCTATTTCTGTGTTGTGACACGATCGTCTCGAAAAAGCAATAAGGCGTGTGAGCGCGGCGGTGACAAATACATATTGGAGCGTATGGTTTAAAATGGTGCGTCCCTATCTTCTTCAATTCGGCTGCGTTGCAATATGCGGGATAACAAGTGACGATGTCGAAACGTTTAGAGACCGTGTTCACGTCGGCCACAACGCGCGCCCACCGAGTGGGAGCTGCAGTCGCTCCCAAGAAACCGATCGGCTTGTCGAATCGTTTCATAGCGCTTATTCTCACTTTATAAGAGGAGGCAGGGTGAGGAGAGTAGCGGCGCTCTTTCTTTTCATGAAACGCCCAACGAGTGGGGGCGCTGAGAGCGGCTGTTATGCAATGGTAGAGTAAATACTGTTCTGAGAAGACGGCTCTCGGCCATGTCGCTACGTTTTCCTTTTCTGCTCTTGTATAACGACGATGGCGCTCAGCTTTGCATTTCTCGAGAATTCGGTACGCTTCAAGAGATGCGTGAACCTCAACTACGTGACGCTCCCTCCTTTGAGATAAAAAAATAGCCGGGCAGTTGAGGAGGGCACTTTGTTCGCGCGACCGTCTTTTAGAAACTCGCGCCCTCTGCAGCGCCATATTTCTTTCCTCCGAAACAAAAAAGACTGAGTGAAAATAAAAATTTTAAAAAACAAAAAGCTCAAAGAAAAAAAATAAGCAATAAGCAGACTCAGCTCGAAATTCCCTGCTGGCGTGATGGCGGTGACTGCAGGCGGTGGCGGCGGTCGGCTGGCCGGCGGTGGCGGTGTCGGCGGCGATGGTAGAAGGGTGTGTGGAAAGAGAGACGCATCTCAGTCTTTTATAGGAGCGGCGAGTCTGACATTTTCAGCTGTCGCATGCTGACCTGCTGCTATCATAAGAGAAACAAAAGCCCTAATCACGCTTTTCAGCTGGATCCTTCCACCCCGCCAGACATGGATCCAGATGGGAAGGTGGTTTAAAATTAAATCCGTGTACCGACTGTCATACAATAGAGTAATTAGTTGAACGCGTGTTACCTGTATAAAGGATTAGCGGGTCATGGGCTCAGCGTGTGTATAGAAAAACAACTACAGGTAGCGTGAACAAAGCGACCCCCTCCCTTTCTGTCACTCTGTCTGTGACTAGAGGGTGCGCGTGTGGTAAGCGGCTTAAATCTAAAGAAAAACAAATCACCCTCTCCTGTCGTCAGCAGTCAGCCGGCCGGCGGCTGGAAAATGCGATTAGAGGGATGATGAGCCGCGTAGTAAGCGACTTAAGGCTGATCTAAAGACCTGCCGTTAGGGGGCAGCTGGCCGGTGGCTTGAAAAAAAGGGGGGAGTAAGGGTATATAAGGGGGAGTGAAACCGTATTCGGCATCGTCATCATCGTTCACGCTACTACTACTACTACTACTACTACTACTACCACCACCAGCACCGCGCCTCAATTTGCAGATCCCCATGATGGAAAGTTGCTACCGTGACATGAAGCGGAATGACGAAGCGGCGCGCGAATGTGAAGCTGATGCTGTAGCCTCTGCTACTGCTGCTGCTAGTGCTGCTCAGCGTGCTACTGCTGCATTTACTGCGGCTGTTAGTGACGCTGGTTGTGATGACGTTGTTGTTGTTGCCGCTGCGGCTGTGACTGCTGCTGTTGCTGCCGCCGATGCAGCTACTCATGCCACCGATGCCGACGCTGCTGCTGCTGATGCTGTTGCGGCTGCCGATGTCGCCGCTGATAACGCTGCTAGTGCCCGCTCTGCCGCCCTTGCTACTGTCGCTGCTGCTGTTGTTGCTAATGCTCACGCTACTGCTGCTACCGCTGCTGCTGCTGCTGCTACCGCTGCTGCCGAGGCTGCTGCCGCTGCTGCCGATGCTGCTGCCGATGCTGCCGATGCTGCTGATGCTGCTGATGTTAGCAGTCGCGTCGACAAAGAATCGTCATTTGTCACTCTTAAACCTCCAGTTGAACGCGCGACGAGTAGTAGGGCTACCAACGCGACGGCCGGATGGTGCAAATGGTGTCGTCGCTTCTGCTCGTGCGCTTGCTTTTCTTCCAGTCCTACCTGCTGCTGCTACGGTATGATAGTGTTATAGTGTTTGAATGAGAACGCGCGTAGTTACACATAGACGCTGTAACAGATGTGCTTTTTTTTGAAAATATAATTTTAACATAACATGGAACTTGTGTTTATTTTCTATATATAAGTTGTTTGTTTACAAACAGTCACGTGTCACGTGGTGTTGTTTACAAACAAGAGAGCCACGTGGTGTTGTTTACAAACAAAACCCTAAGTAGGTCACGTTACCCTAGTTACCAGAATGCCGGCTTCTGATTGGCTGAGCCTAAGTAGGTCACGTGACGTAAGTAGGTCACGTTACCATGGTTACCAGAATGCCGGCCTCTGATTGGCTGAGAGCTTCTAAGTAGGTCAGTAGGTCACCCAGAATGCTGGCTTCTGATTGGCTGAGAGCCCTAAGTAGGTCACGTTACCATGGCAACGGGTCACGTGACCAAATGGCGGCCTCTGATTGGCTGCATATCGATTGAGTAATAAACAGTAGTTAACTATAGTCCCGTTCCGATACATACTATACTACTCCCCTGTGTGCACAAACAGTGAGAATGGACCATGTAGTGATGCTGCAGCCACTGCCCCTTGCTGACAGAGGTGTAGCCTCCAGGCTGACGGCACATACCACACAGGTGGCCAGCACAGTGCTGTAGGCTGCTGTGTAGGCTGTTAGTGCTGTATAGTAGAGGCAGGAGGCACAGAGACACTGTAGTAACAGGTGACATGGAGGTAACAACCATCCCACAGCTCCAGTTTACATCACAATGCCTACAACATGGACAGGACAAACTGCTGTAGTTATAGACTTCCTGTCAGGCTGTGCACAGGGACTGGTGTACAGGATTTGATTTGCCAACTCCTGATGATATTAAGTTTGTCAAACAAGTTCTTTCTATGAGTTTGTCCAGACTCCACTATTATAGAGTCTGTGACTGTGTAACAGCGAGATAACACAGCTACATCTGTACCATGGGGGACCTACAGCTCTACAGCTACGGCGACTCCCTGCAACAAGAGTATGACCAACAACAACAACAGCAACAACAACAACAGCAGGACCCCCTCCCTACTACAGACGTAGATGATGTGTCGGTCTGCAAGGTGAAGCAGAAACACCGCCGCGTCAGGTGAGTGGAAGTTTGAGTTTGGTATATTTTTATTGGCTCATGATAAATCTGCAGTACATAAAAGGAATTGCTCATAAAGCCTTGTACGTTAAATTAATTACAACAACACATTTTGGTGCTCACATCATATTCGAAGAGAGTTTATATTTTATATATCAAGATTTACATTAAGATTTACAATTTGTGTATAGTAAAGGGTGCTCCACGATATGGTCACTCTAACTATACTACGATAGTTCAGCCTTTTTTTAAGGCTCTCAGGGAGCCTAACACTTTGGTGAGCTTTAATCATTTTCTATTAGGATGAGTTGATGGATATGCGTAGAGGATTGTTTACAAACACTCAATGTGGTCAGCTTAAACATTTCACCGATTTCTTTTAGGAGGATTCGCTAAATTTATGTATCTTTTATAGGCAGCTCATCTATTTTAGCCCTACAATTGTTATTTTCACCCAGAATGCCCCCCCCCCTAAAAACGAAAAAACACACCATTAGAATAGGGTGAAAACAAAGGAGGGTAGGTCGGCTATCTGAACACAACTTCTCATTTGTTTGGCCTTGAGAATGTGAATGCATCATGTACGTTCATCTGCAGCCTGAAGGGTCGGCATGATGCACCGATGCAGCCTGAAGGGTCGGCATGGTGCACCAATGCAGCCTGAAGGGTCGGCATGGTGCACCAATGCAGCCTGAAGGGTCGGCATGGTGCACCAATGCAGCCTGAAGGGTCGGCATGGTGCACCAATGCAGCCTGAAGGGTCGGCATGGTGCACCAATGCAGCCTGAAGGGTCGGCATGATGCACCGATGCAGCACGGTTGATACACCTCTTGATTTACCGCAGTGCAATATGACCGTAAATGAACATGATTCACAACGTCCGTACAGGGTTACCGCCATGTTCCCATCTCTACACTGACCACCTGTGCAACCGTTATCTGCAGTAAGCAACGTTATCTGCAGTACTGCAGATAACGGCAATCATGCAAACGTTATCTGCATCAAAATAACGTGATCTGCATCAACCATACTAACGTTATCTGCAGTAACTAACGTTATCTGCAGTACCTATTGCATGGCACATCCAACCATTATCTGCATCATTTAACGTTATCTGCAGTAGCTGTTGTACCTGTTTGAATTGCCTTTCTAGTCCCCAGGATTATGTCCCTAGACCTCAGGACTAGGTCTGAAGTCCTCTGGTCCTGACAATTATGTCCGTATAGTCCCAAGGACTGCATTCCAAGTCCTACGGACCTCATTTCTAGTCCTAAGGACTACGTTTTCAGGAGTGTGGCAAGCAGTTTCAAAGTAGCGGGGGTGGCAAAGGGAGCTTCTGACCCCCTTTCTTCCATTGATGCAGATAACGGCTTTTCGTAACACATAAGCTGATGCAGATAACGTTAATTTGATGCAGATAACGTTTGCATGTCCCGCCGTTATCTGTAGTACTGCAGATAACGTTGGTTACTGCAGATAACGGTTGCACACCACCCCCCCCCCCTCAACACCCTACAATATTGTGGAATTCATGCCCCCCTCCTATTGTGATATTATAATGTAATCACCACTTTCTGTTCTTTATGACATGAATGATGCATGAATTAGGGAGAATTAGCGCCTGTTTGTCATGGCATCCTCCTGTGACCACCAAAGTAAACTATTGTGACATACCACACGCCCGACCACCCAAAACTTCATCCTGCTCACCACACTGTTGTTGGGTGCTGGCCATCCCCCGGGGGGGGGGGGGGCACTCCCTCAGCATTGATGACCATGTGTGAACACAATTCCAAGGGAAAGGGTATGTTTTTGGGCCCTAGGCAAGGGTTGAAAAGGGTTGCTTTTAAGGCAATTTTGGAGGAAAAGGGGTACATTTTATGGCTGAATTACTGGAAAAACTTTCAGATGAGACATTAATCCAGCATTTTCAATATTAAATACACATATTTATTCACAGGGCAAGGGTAAGGCCTACCATTTGAGGGCTTTTGCTTTACATTTTTCTCGGGCCCCCTTGATTAGGTTATGGTTTTTTGTTTCCCGTGAAAAGGGTGCTGTTTTGTTGATTTTTCTCCCGCGATAAGGGTCCTAAATTTGAGGTGATGTTCACACATAGTTACTATAGAAATGATAGGGCGTGCCCCCCCCCCCCGGGGACCATCCCCCGTTAAAGCTGCTTGTCGTGCAGCACCTGAGTCCATGGGAAAGTTACACACGGCGGCCAAGGAGTGAACGGTCATTAGGCCGAGCACCATGTGTGTATGAGAGGTGCTTCTAGTAACATGGTCAGGAGTTTGCTGGCACACATATCAAACATTTATCCAGTTATATGTAACTGGATATAAAGAAGTAATGAAACAAGATCGCAATCTTCTTCACTTCTCTACCCATAGCTTTTACCTAGCATGGGTCCTATCTTCTTCTTCTTTTTCTCTCCACATAAGGAAAAAGGTTACATCTTTCTTGCATACTGACCTAAGGCTAGTCTTTGTACCATTAGATGTTCCAAATTCTAACACAAGAATTATTCTATTAAAAATAAAAAGGTAAGGTATGCATGCCAAGAACATGCTCTAAAAATGGGCATTTTATCGGTATAAAATTAATACATATAAGGGCTTAGTTGCTCTTTATTACCTCCGCTCATCGGAAAATTGCTGGTGTCTGTATAACAAGGTCTTCCAGGCCAACATTCTGCCAGGATAAATAAATGAAATACAAACATACAAACATCATGCGTTTAACCCTTTAAGGACAGCATGCTTCTTTTGTGGAGGGTTTTAAACATGTATTGACCATAAAGTATATATATAGAGTTCATGTCCATCGTCAATCAATACATCACAGAGTGTCAGTGTTATCACATGTAGCTGAAGGGAAAGGTCAATCACAGGTGGTTTAAACATTTATAATAGATTATATTATATATTATTTGATAATAAATGTTAAAATGCCAAGAGAAAAGCTATACAAATTGAGACACAAAGTTATCGAATATCAAGAAATTGAAGAAAAAATAAATTAAAAATGGAGAAACAAAAATCATTAGGATTATGATATGATGCTCCAAGGCTTCGTACCAATGTCTATCTGTCGTCATGATGCACCAAGACTGGACGGCTTCGTACCAATGTCTATCTGTCGTCATGATGCACCAAGACTGGATGGCTTCGTACCAATGTCCATCTGTCGTCATGATGCACCAAGACTGGACGGCTTCGTATCAATGTCCATCTGTCGTCATGATGCACCAAGACTGGTCGGACAATGAACTCACCAGCACTGCATTTATGTATCATGCCGACCATTAAGGAGTGTATCAGCCTCATAGGGTGGGCATGATGCATGAATGCAGCAGCTAACTTTATTACCAGCACTGCATTCATGCATCAGACTCAGATCAGTGCAATAAAGAGTCCACATCGCTAACAGGTATTTGTCATGATACAAATACCTTAAATCTGAAATTTCTGAAATACTTAAAAAATACTTAAAATACGAATACTTTAAATCTGAAATCTCTGAATTACTTAAAAAATACTTAAAATACGAATACTTTAAATCTGAATTCTCTGAAATACTTAAAAAAAAACTCATGAAATCACTTCAATTGACACCAAATGTAGCTGGGTATCACAGTGTGTGACTGAGGCGGTGTGTGATACATACAACACACACCTGGTGTCGCTACTGTTGTACTAGTGTGTGGGGGGGGGGGGGTCAGCGCCAACTCTATTTGACTTTAGAGTTATGGTGTTTATTACACTGAATGTGCACCGTGCTTACATGCATGTACCACAACGTTAACCCTTTAAGGCCCGTGTGGCGTTACCTCCCACGGCTGCATTCATGCATCATGACAAAGCTGTTCCGTCCTTAACGTTAGGGAGCGTTCACTTATCAATTACTGGGGGGAGGGGGCGGGGATGCGGTACAATGGTTAAAGCCCCCAGGAGAAATTAGAATTGTTTAAGCCTCTCCACCTCAGGAGGGGTCGATATTTTTTATGACTCCCTCCAACCTCCCCCCCCCCCCCCCTGTAATAAATGAACACTCCCTAAACCCAAACTCTATGAATACAGAATCTGATCGCCAGACTTGGTTTCACCCCATGTGGTCATGTGGCTGGAAACACAGCTTGTTGTCCTTACACCGTGTTTGGTGTCATGTACCTCCTGTCTGTCTCCAAGCGAACAGGAACCGGAACTGGAACCAGAAAGTTGGATGTGTTCCTGTTCACAGGTTCCAAGCCGGGGTTCCAAGGAACCAGAAGGGATTCCCCAAAACCCAGCGAAGTCCAAGGTCAAGGTCATAGTGGTAGTTACCAGAGTGTCTGGGAAGGAGAGGTGTGGTGGGGGACTGGCTGGAGCCGGTTGTGTTTCAGCGTAACGACTCGTTACACTAAGGCCAAATAAGAAAAAAGGTTTGTTTCAGGTCACCCGACCGACCCTAGCAAAACAGAGCCGACCCTACATTTTCTTTGTGTAATTTTGAAGAAAATGTCATATTTTTACACTTTTTGGGTCATTTTTAGGGTGTACACTGAGGATGGCTAGTACTTTCATGTTAAAAAAATAAAATAAAATAAATAACTATCCGACCTACCGACCCTAGTCTTTCTTGCCATGTTACCTGAAACGTACCTTTTATTTATTTTTGGCCTAATTATACTGCAGGAGCTGTATTGATACCTACTCTGTACGGTTTTAATATATATGTCACTCACTGCTAACCCTCTAGGGGCCGCATGCTGCTTTAATCAAGGCCACTCACCATTAACACTTATGGGACTTCCATCAAAACCAGCTCTTCGTTGAAGATCGAGTTGTAATGTCCTATGACCTCATCATGATGTCCTGAATGCAGCCCTGGGGAGTCTACTTCTCATGGCTGCATGAATGCATCATGAGGAGTGTATCATGCATCATGACGACAAACACGCATACTGCACCACAACATCAGTATGCCATCCTTAACCCTGTAAGGACGACATAATGCTTTAATGCATCATGCCCTTGGTTGATGCATTAATGTAGCCCTGGCAAATATCTCACCAAGCCTGCATTCAAGCATCATGCTGACCCTATGGGGTTGAGAGACTCCAGGGGGGTTGGCATGATGCACTAACGCAGCCCCGGCGACTTAAAAATTGGTGCATAATGATGACAAATGTCATCTTTCAGCGACATGCCGTCTTATAAGGGTTAACGGGTTGACGACGTTAACGTGGTTGTTGCCTGACTACGGTCATTAAACATGAAGGGAGTGGCCGGCTCACCTCCCCCAGGCAACTCACATGATTGTCTACATGTATTATTTTCTCCACATTGTTGTGGATTTCGCGGATTTTAGATCGCGAATATTTATCCGGTAAAATTGAACAACTACCATATTCCAAAATGTGTTAATTCAAAACACAAAGAATTTCACTTTTTAGCAATTTCGCGAAAATGTATGCATATACATGCACAACTATGTCCATTTATACTATCATACGTCATGGTGTATGGTTAATGCTACCCGAGGCCAATGACACATAACTGTGTGGACATGCAGGTTCTCAAAACTTGATACCATAAAACCTAGCTTATAAGCCGAACTCACCTATTTACAACCCCATTAACTATGGGAAATTGTATAAGCCTCACAGGGGTCTGATTGTGGCGACTTTAGTATGTAGTATGCATCTAAAAACTCGTGTATAAGTCGCACCCTGCTTTTGTCCTGATCCTATAAAGGCGGTGATCCACTGCCGCGAGTCTGCTGCGAATGTAGTCGTACGACAGGCACTTGCGAGTACACTCGCAGAAATCAAAACTTTTAGATTTCTGCGAATTTACTCGCAGCCACACGCCTCTCGCTGCGACGTTGTCGCAAGGACTCGCATCAGGAGATCCACTGCTGGAATGTTTTCTCCGTGTTTACACGCACGTTTGTAATTCGCAGTAAATTCCCGACAGTGGATCACCGCCTTAAGCCGCACTGGCGATCTGACTTGTGTACTAACCGCAGCAAGGTTTTACGGTACATTCTTATTGACCTGGTCTTTTATCTGCGGAGATATAAACATCCACTTGGTGTTCACCTCAGTTGTCCACTGTACATGTTCCAGGTTCCCAGCCCCACAGCCGCCTATGGGGACATGTTTTTATGGGTTGTGATGTTCCACACCACTAAAATTGTTTTTTTATCACCTTTTTATTGCCTCCCCCTCTCAAACATCGCCATACAGGTACAAATATCCACCCCCCCCCCCCAACCCTTCCCCACCCAACCCAATAAACGATGTGTCCTCCGGGAGTGACATGCAAGTATGTATCATACTAACTCAGTTTTACGATGGTTGGTATTTTGGCTTCTAACCTCTGTGGGTTTATGTACTTCATACCTGATTCATCCCTTACTATATAGCGGTACAAACCGCACCTTACTTTACTATATAGCGGTACAAACCGCACGTTACTTTACTATATAGCGGTACAAACCGCACCTTACTTTACTATAGCGGTACAAACCGCACGTTACTTTACTATAGCGGTACAAACCGCACGTTACTTTACTAGAGCGGTACAAACCGCACCTTACTTTACTATAGCGGTACAAACCGCACCTTACTTTACTATAGCGGTACAAACTGCACGTTACTTTACTATAGCGGTACAAACCGCACCTTACTTTACTATATAGCGGTACAAACCGCACGTTACTTTACTATATAGCGGTACAAACCGCACGTTACTTTACTATATAGCGGTACAAACCGCACGTTACTTTACTAGAGCGGTACAAACCGCACGTTACTTTACTATATAGCGGTACAAACCGCACGTTACTTTACTATAGCGGTACAAACCGCACATTACTTTACTAGAGAGGTACAAACCGCACCTTACTTTACTATATAGCGGTACAAACCGCACGTTACTTTACTAGAGCGGTACAAACCGCACGTTACTTTACTATATAGCGGTACAAACCGCACCTTACTTTACTATAGCGGTACAAACCGCACCTTACTTTACTGTAGCGGTACAAACTGCACCTTACTTTACATTGGTATGTCACTTATTTTGAACGTTAATTCTTCAAGACGATGCTCCAATGCAGCTACTCTTATTCCCAAATCCTTTGAAGGAAGGCTCTGGTAACAGCCACATGGCCTTGAACTTGGTATTTTGGAGGGTTTTGGCAATCCCTGCTGGTAGGTTGGAACCAGTGAACAGGAACCAGAATGTATGATGGTAGTTTTACCATCATACTTTTTGGTTCCATTTCCCCTTCCGGTCTGTTGGTTCCAAGCGAACCACAATGATTTGATTAATTTGGTCGAACTCGGTAATAGTTATTCTGTATGTTAAGGTAGTATTGTGGTTGGGTTTTAAGATGAAGGGAGGAAAGGTAGGCGGACCGAGCCATGACTACAGAAATAAAAGAGAAATAAAGAAGACAGAAATTCAGGAACACAGCCCAATGTATCTGTATTAGATCACAAGATTCTCACACAATAACCTTCACAGTTAGGCCTATATCAGGATATCTGAATGAGCCAATCCATGTTTAGTGTCACGACCACGTGACACTAGCTAAAGGACTATTAGCTGCAACCTGTGCTATGAGTTTCAGGCTGTGTCTCACGACCTTGGGCCAATGTTTTTGTCTCTGACCGGGTGCCGTCTCTGACCGGGTGCCGTCTCTGACCAGGTGCCGTCTCTGACCGGCTTGGCTTGATAAGGTCAAAATACCAACAGCAGCAGGCTAATTATAATTATAATTATGTTTATATAACAACCGCCATTACGTTTTTCCAAATCCTTATATAATATGAGTATAATTCTTTTTAAAACACCTTTTTTCTGACACCTGGTCAGAGACGGCACCTGGTCAGAGAAGGCACCCGGTCAGAGACAGAAAAATTGGCCCAAGGTTGTGAGACACAGCCTTCTATAGTCTGGACAAGTCAACAGTTCTGGATATTTATTTTCTGATAATTTTAAGTGTGTATTTTTAATGTGCTTGAGGGAGAAGAAACACACACACACAATAAACCTCCCAGAGAATTACATATTGGGACGTGTTTTGTAGAGGCTTTTATTGTCCAGTGGCCGTGTTAAGTAGCAATCACTGCCCCACCATCTAGTGGTTTATGGGGCACGACGTCCTGGGTAAACACCTGAAGCTATCTCCCAAACCGCAAACAATGAACAAGGGTCAACAATGTCGTCTCAGAGGCACGTGGTACGCAGTGGGGGGTACCACAGGGGTGCGCACTGGGACCCTTGTTATCCTTTTAAGGATGGCATCATGCATTCATGTATCATGCCCTTGGTTGTCATGGTGCATGAGTAACTCGCCGGGGCTGCATTCAAGCATCATGTTGACCCTACAGGTCATGTCGACCCTACGTGGTTGAGACACTCCTGAAGCGTTGGCGCGATGGACAGATGCATCACCGGGACTGCATTGGTGCATCATGATGACAAATGTCATATTTTAGCGGCGTGCATCCTTAAAGGGTTAATATTCCCTGTCACTTACACCAAAGACGTCAATTACTTCAACCAAGATACAAAGCCAAATTATACGCTGAGAACCTTGTGCTTTGTGCTACACACAAAGATATAACTATAGCAAACCATTACTAAGCAAAGCTGCCTTTGAATTGCAACCACCTGGTGAGACACAAGCTCACTCTAAATGCCCAAAACATCCAAGACAATGGTTTGTGTCACCAGGAGTAAGCCCAACAAACAACAATTTAACAACAATCACAGCTCTATGCTGCAGCTAAAGGGTCATTATTGTACGTGTAGGCTGACTACTTCTGTCTCCTTGGCTGTGTTAAAGCACTATACTACATTAAACTATGACTTATAGTTTATTACTCAGTCTTGTACTTACAGGGTGACCAAGGCCGCAGATGGCTCCCTGGCTGTATTAATTACTATGCAGCATTGGACTATGGCTAATAGAGTTTATACTAATTGTTGTATTTACAGGGTGACCATGGCAGTGGCCGGCTCCCTGGCCGGCCTGTATTGTATGCTGATCTGCAGATTATATTAAGTGTTGTGTTAACAGGGTGACCAAGGCTGTATTGTGTGCTGGTCTGTAGTTTATACTAAGTCTTATATTTAAAGGGTGACCACGGCAGCAGCCGACTCCCTGGCTGGCCTGTATTGTATGCTGATCTATAGTTTATATTGAGTGTTGTACTTACAGGGTAACCACAGCGGTGGCCGGCTCCCTGGCTGGCCTGTATTGTATGCTGATCTGTAGTTTATACTATGTGTTGTATTTACAGGGTGACCACAGCGGCGGCCGGCTCCCTGGCTGGCCTGTATTGTATGCTGATCTGCTCTGTGGCCGTCGTCCTCACACTTGCACTCGCTCTGTCGGGACCCGATGCAGACTTTAAAAAAGAGATTCCACTATTTGTAAGTGTCCTGTTGTGTGTGTCTTATTCTCTAACAAAATGACAAACATCTGTGATATGGTTCTATGGTATGGTTAATCAATGTTATATATATATGTATATATATATATATATATATATATATATATATATCTATTTGTTTTTATATGAGTACGTCCTATAATCCCCATTATCAATTTGCTTTTTCACAATCATGCCAACCCTTCATAAATATTCTGACCTCATAGGGCCAACCAATTATACTGACCAGGTGTAGCGACAAGGTAATAGCATATTGTGCGATCCTGAAAGGGTCAATGAGGCAGATATTCGCACCTATGCTATTTTGTTGTACATCGGAATGACTGAGTAATTAATCAAGTGACTTAGTCTACACTGTTAAAAATCCCCGGTAGAAAAAAACGGTGGTTCACTGGGTGCCAAGCTTTCACCGTTTATTTTAGGGTCACTGTTTTACGAAGTCACCGTAATAATATACAGACTTTCACCTTTATTTTTAAACAATGACTAAGGAGGCTTAGTTGGCTCTTGGACTTTTAAGGATTATTTCTTTTATATATATAGTGATTTGCATCTAGACAGATTATTCTGCTGTCATAAATATGTTCTCAATTCACTACAATTATTCCCCATGTCTGATTTCGCTGCATGTCCAATTCATAAAGACATCTTTGTGACTGGAATTCATAATTATCATGAATTAACCACTAAGAGACATAGGTAAATGTCTCATATCACATTACCATTACAACCTACAAGCAGAAGTATGCTAGGATTGTTATAAAACAACAACTCCAGTGATGTCCATATATATATATTTCTCATTACCACACAAGAGGTGTCTATGGTATCCAAACTACTTGCCGGGGTCCGACTCTTCCTACACTATGAAATTTCAGTGTTAAGAAAATAACAGTACTTTACCGTAATGGTTTACTTTATGTAAAAGCAATATGGTTCTATGGTATGGTTAATCAATGTTTTATATATATATATATATATACATATATACATATTTGCAATTCCATATGCTTTTATATGAGTACATCCTATAATCCCAATTATCAAATTGCTTTTTCATAATTTATGAAATTTATTGACTTAGGGTTGACCTTTGTCAATGTCTCGTAAATCACATGGCACCTCTTACACATTTTACCATTTGATTTTCTCATTCTGACTAATTTACTATATTTCCTTCCCCCAGTTGTTCCACATGTACGTCTACATCGCTGCTTTCTGCTTCCTCGTCTTCCTGGAATTCAGCGTTCGTCGGTTCAAACATAAAAAATGTCACAAATCAAAACAAACTAAACCGAGCCTGGAGACCAAGAAGCCGTTATCAGCACAGAGTAGTTTCACCTCAGAAGTGTACCTCATCAGTCTGGACACTGAGAACATCTCCCACGCCGGGATCCGGGAACGAGGACTGACTTACGGACACTCAGAGGCAGATACCGACAGTGGCCGCAGTGAAGACGTAAACTTGAGTTATGCAGAACTCATGAAGAAAGTTGAAGCTTTCCCGGCTTTCCAGTTTGATGGTGAAGGCGTGAATCTATTTGCAAGAATGGGGCTTATAGGTAAGGCAATGTCTTTATAAGCATGGCATGTAACTAAAAGATGACATTTGTCATCATGATGCACCAATGAGTAGTATAGTATGTATCGGAACGGGACTATAGTTAAGTACTGTTTATTACTCAATCGACCTGCAGCCAATCAGAGGCCTCCATTTGGTCACGTGACCGGAAGTGACCTACTTAGGGGATTAGTGGTGCATTCTGGGTAACCCTGCAGCCAATCAGAGGCCTCCATTTGGTCACGTGACCGGAAGTGACCTACTTAGGGGATTAGTGGTGCATTCTGGGTAACCTACTGACCTACTTAGAAGCTCTCAGCCAATCAGAGGCCGGCATTCTGGTAACCATGGTAACGTGACTTACTTACGTCACGTTACCTACTTAGGCTCAGCCAATCAGAAGCCGGCATTCTGGTAACTAGGGTAACGTGACCTACTTAGGGTTTGTTTGTAAACAACACCACGTGGCTCTCTTGTTTGTAAACAACACCACGTGACACGTGACTGTTTGTAAACAAACAATTCGACTTAGTCTGACATTTTCAGCTGTCGCATGCTGACCTGCTGCTATCATAAGAGAAACAAAAGCCCTAATCACGCTTTTCAGCTGGATCCTTCCACCCACCAGACATGGATCCAGATGGGAGGGTGGTTTAAAATTAATCCGTGTACCGACTGTCATACAATAGTGTAATTAGTTGAACACGTGTTACCTGTATAAAGGATTAGCAGGTCATGGGCTTAGAGTGTGTATAGAAAAACAACTACAGGTAGCGTGAACAAAGCGACCCCCTCCCTTTCTGTCACTCTGTCTGTGACTAGAGGGCGCGCGTGTGGTAAGCGGCTTAAATCTAAAGAAAAAAAATCACCCTCTCCTGTCGTCAGCAGTCAGCTGGCCGGCGGCTGGAAAATGCGATTAGAGGGATGATGAGCGCGGTTTTTTATATTCAATATATTAGAAGTGTGCTTTGTTGCTTATATAGTTCATTATGCGTTTAAAATGTTCGCGAGTATCGTAGAAATGTACAAAAATCCTATTGTGGCGCCATCTGACGAAAAGAGCGGAGAACTATACTAGGGTATGGCGAGCTAGACTAGAGCATGTAATCACCAGGCGGCAGAGTGGTCAAAAGACAATCTCGTAGTAGTAGGTCTACTTGGATCTTGAGTAGCCACCCTTGTGGTTGCAATTACCTAGACTAGTTGACCCTGCCAGCCTGGTCAAGTGAAATTAGTAAGGAGACCGCACATTAACGCGCTCCACAGTCTTTAGACAGTTAAGACTATAGTACCGTAGATTCTACTGTGTACTCACACTAACTATTTACAGTGCTACATATTCATACCCGTGTTCTAAGTGTTTTTTTAGAAAAAAGCGATCTACTCACCCATTTTTTTTAGACAAACTCCTATTAGCAGGTAACCCCTGTATAAACCATACTGCAAAGATCTGCTACTTCGAGCGTCTGCCTCGTGACTGATAGTGTACAACAAGACGAAGTGGGCAGAGGTGAAGTACTGTTCCAAGAAAAATTGAGGCTCTTTATATAGCTGAGAGAGCGGCTAATCCGGATGTTCTAAGCTTGTTTTCACCTAGAGCCCCACCCTCTTCCAGAGAGGAATCAAATTGCTTTTCACCTGGACCCTTCCACCCCTCATCCATCAGCATGAAAAGAGGGATAACAAGTGTAACGTGCGCTACATGTATATGGGATTATAGCTGGTGAAGAGATAAAGCCAGGTCAACTGTGTATACAAAGACTACAGGAGGTGATTAATGACAGGTGTGACGCGCCAGCCCGTGGACGGATTATCTTCTAAGCTGACGCTTATTCAACTAGCCAGCTGCCGTCCGCTCCACTCACCACGGCAAGAGGAGGTGCTTTTGTTTTACACTTAAGTCGCTTACCACATGTACTCGTCTCTACCTCACAGACAGACACCCTCTCGCTTGCTTCACGACCCCTGTAGCTTTTTTTGTATACACACTCTAATCTCATAACCCCCTGATCCGTTATACAGGTAACGGGTATTCTCTTTTAAATAGCTGCCAGTCAGCCTGCGGCAGCTGAAAACGACGGTAAGTAGCTTAGCTCTAGAAGCAAGAAGGCGTATATAAGGAGGCTGACACGTGTATAGGCGCCTTATAAGTCGGCAGGGGGTAAATACTAGTGAAAAAGGAAGGCAGGTGTGCAGGTAGCTTTCTAACAGACACGTGTGTGCACTAAGCTGCTTAAGTCTAAACCCACCTGCAGTAGTCAGGTAGCATGTGAAAACTTACTTAACAGATCTCTTAATTGAGTAGAGACTCTGTACTGAGAGAGTCTTTTCAGCCGTTTAAGAGGATTATCTAGGACAGGGTACATAAGGAGTTAAACGACGCTCTCACCCATCACACTTTCTCGACCCGCCCTTCATCATCGTAGCATCGTCCACTCTACGCTCGCTCAGAATGTTATGATGGTTAGTTCTGCTATTTTCAGCTACTTTTCTTATCGAAGTGTTGACGCTACAGAGCATCGAAACTCTCTCCAAATGAGTCCAAGAAAGAAAAAGCAACTTCCACTTGAAGCAGGAAGAGAAACAGTGCCCTATGATGCATGTGAGGTAAAGAAACATTGGAAGGACGTCACCAAGGAGCAATGGATAGAAGCATGCTTCAACTTCATCGGAACGGAAGTAGTTTCATTTGGACAGAGGGAGAAGATTTTGTTGGAGCTATTTTTCTTAGCTCCGTATACTTGGCCTGACTGTGGTGAAATTCCTTCAGGTATTTGTTCAGTCTTCGCCATAGAAGTTATCAGGTCTTTGAAGGAGCTTCGATATATGCAAGGCACTCACGAGGAGATTGTTCAGAAAATGACGGAATTCGAAACAGGAGAAGACACAATATGGTGCGAGGAGACGACATATACGGACGATGATCTGGAGTACATCATTTGTAGCCCGTTGGAACATTATGTTAAAGACTTTGAGGACATGCTAGACAGCACTGAGATGAACTCGAAAGAGAGATCCCTTACTGCACAGAAAGAGGCCAAAGCTGTGTTGGAAAAGCTCAAGTTTGGTCAAGGATTCACTCTTCAAAGCAGCTGTGTGAGTGTGATAAAAGGCCTTGTGTTGAAACATCCAGACATGAAGTTTTCGCGTGCTGTCGACACACTTCCTTTGCCTGAACTGATGATGAACATGATCGATCCCATCGTACCAACATGTTTCGACTCTGCCAATTGTCCCATGTATAAAATGGTTTCAAGTTTTGCCCGTGGCCGATGGCTAAACGATCCACTGAAGTCAGAAAACCTCCTTGATTTAATCAACTGACTAAATGTATTTTCTCATACTAGTATTAGTAGCATTAGTAATAGCAGCTACTCAGTCTCGTGCAGCACAAGCAGCAGCATCTGTCAGCAGCATCCGTGACATCGTCAGCAGCAGCAGCAGCTGCACGAGCAGCACAAGCAGCAGCATCTGTCAACAGCATCCGTGACATCGTCAGCAACTGCAGCAGCTGCACGAGCAGCACAAGCAGCAGCAGCTGTCAGCAGCTGCAGCAGCTGCACGAGCAGCACAAGCAGCAGCACCAACAGCAGCAGCAACAGCAAATCAGCAGCAGCAGCAGCAGCAGCGGCGGTGTGGACCACTAAATTCGAGATGGCGACATGTCTGTTTCTTAGAATCGACATTCGACATGAGGCCTAGTGACATTTGACATGAAGCTTGAAAAACATAGTGACAGGTGACATGAGCAATTCTTAAAATCGACATGAGATATGAGCATAATTAAGCGACATCGACATGTGCCATGGCTATTTTTTTTTAAGACAAACGCCATAGACTCCTCATTCAAACCCCCACTAGTAGTGCTCTATAAGCGCAAGCTTTGCCTTAAGAGAGCTGTGGCTGTGAACCCTCTCCTCCCCCCGTACACACAGGTAAATATCAGAGTCAGCCAATGTCGCCAATACTACTCTCATACAAGGGTCAGGCACTGCTGGACTATAATAGATGGGTCAAGGACCATTCTACTGAGGGTCAGGCTAGGCTGGACATTCAATAACAGGCTGGACTTTGGCAAACTTGCTTGAAAGTCTGGCCAGCAAGAGTCCGTTGAAGGACTATACGGTAAAAAGGCTGCTGTTACAGTCAAGATACTCATATTTCAAGCCCAGAAAACTGTAATTAGCTTTCCAAGTTGTTTATTTAACAATATCCTGGCCTAGCAAGAAGCTGTCAGATGACATCTAAGAAAAATGGGGCTGTTAATTGATCAAGAGAGCTACATTGTTACAGAGTCCTATTCCTCTTTTGAGGTGGGACCAAATTTGAAAAAAGAATAAACTCAAAAAAAAAGCCTTAAGATTGAAACAGTTGTAGATGACAAATTTGATGAGGAAGTCGTATTAATTAGTTTACAAATAGCCGCTGCACGAGCAGCACAAGCAGCTCGTGCAGCTGCTGCAGCTGACACTAGTGTCAGCTGCTGCTTGTGCTGCTCGTGTAGCAGCTATTTGTAAACTAATTAATACGACTTCCTCATCAAATTTGTCATCTACAACTGTTTCAATCTTAAGGCTTTTTTTTTGAGTTTATTCTTTTTTCAAATTTGGTCCCACCTCAAAAGAGGAATAGGACTCTGTAACAATGTAGCTCTCTTGATCAATTAACAGCCCCATTTTTCTTAGATGTCATCTGACAGCTTCTTGCTAGGCCAGGATATTGTTAAATAAACAACTTGGAAAGCTAATTACAGTTTTCTGGGCTTGAAATATGAGTATCTTGACTGTAACAGCAGCCTTTTTACCGTATAGTCCTTCAACGGACTCTTGCTGGCCAGACTTTCAAGCAAGTTTGCCAAAGTCCAGCCTGTTATTGAATGTCCAGCCTAGCCTGACCCTCAGTAGAATGGTCCTTGACCCATCTATTATAGTCCAGCAGTGCCTGACCCTTGTATGAGAGTAGTATTGGCGACATTGGCTGACTCTGATATTTACCTGTGTGTACGGGGGGAGGAGAGGGTTCACAGCCACAGCTCTCTTAAGGCAAAGCTTGCGCTTATAGAGCACTACTAGTGGGGGTTTGAATGAGGAGTCTATGGCGTTTGTCTTAAAAAAAAATAGCCATGGCACATGTCGATGTCGCTTAATTATGCTCATATCTCATGTCGATTTTAAGAATTGCTCATGTCACCTGTCACTATGTTTTTCAAGCTTCATGTCAAATGTCACTAGGCCTCATGTCGAATGTCGATTCTAAGAAACAGACATGTCGCCATCTCGAATTTAGTGGTCCACACCGCCGCTGCTGCTGCTGCTGCTGCTGATTTGCTGTTGCTGCTGCTGTTGGTGCTGCTGCTTGTGCTGCTCGTGCAGCTGCTGCAGCTGCTGACAGCTGCTGCTGCTTGTGCTGCTCGTGCAGCTGCTGCAGTTGCTGACGATGTCACGGATGCTGTTGACAGATGCTGCTGCTTGTGCTGCTCGTGCAGCTGCTGCTGCTGCTGACGATGTCACGGATGCTGCTGACAGATGCTGCTGCTTGTGCTGCACGAGACTGAGTAGCTGCTATTACTAATGCTACTAATACTAGTATGAGAAAATACATTTAGTCAGTTGATTAAATCAAGGAGGTTTTCTGACTTCAGTGGATCGTTTAGCCATCGGCCACGGGCAAAACTTGAAACCATTTTATACATGGGACAATTGGCAGAGTCGAAACATGTTGGTACGATGGGATCGATCATGTTCATCATCAGTTCAGGCAAAGGAAGTGTGTCGACAGCACGCGAAAACTTCATGTCTGGATGTTTCAACACAAGGCCTTTTATCACACTCACACAGCTGCTTTGAAGAGTGAATCCTTGACCAAACTTGAGCTTTTCCAACACAGCTTTGGCCTCTTTCTGTGCAGTAAGGGATCTCTCTTTCGAGTTCATCTCAGTGCTGTCTAGCATGTCCTCAAAGTCTTTAACATAATGTTCCAACGGGCTACAAATGATGTACTCCAGATCATCGTCCGTATATGTCGTCTCCTCGCACCATATTGTGTCTTCTCCTGTTTCGAATTCCGTCATTTTCTGAACAATCTCCTCGTGAGTGCCTTGCATATATCGAAGCTCCTTCAAAGACCTGATAACTTCTATGGCGAAGACTGAACAAATACCTGAAGGAATTTCACCACAGTCAGGCCAAGTATACGGAGCTAAGAAAAATAGCTCCAACAAAATCTTCTCCCTCTGTCCAAATGAAACTACTTCCGTTCCGATGAAGTTGAAGCATGCTTCTATCCATTGCTCCTTGGTGACGTCCTTCCAATGTTTCTTTACCTCACATGCATCATAGGGCACTGTTTCTCTTCCTGCTTCAAGTGGAAGTTGCTTTTTCTTTCTTGGACTCATTTGGAGAGAGTTTCGATGCTCTGTAGCGTCAACACTTCGATAAGAAAAGTAGCTGAAAATAGCAGAACTAACCATCATAACATTCTGAGCGAGCGTAGAGTGGACGATGCTACGATGATGAAGGGCGGGTCGAGAAAGTGTGATGGGTGAGAGCGTCGTTTAACTCCTTATGTACCCTGTCCTAGATAATCCTCTTAAACGGCTGAAAAGACTCTCTCAGTACAGAGTCTCTACTCAATTAAGAGATCTGTTAAGTAAGTTTTCACATGCTACCTGACTACTGCAGGTGGGTTTAGACTTAAGCAGCTTAGTGCACACACGTGTCTGTTAGAAAGCTACCTGCACACCTGCCTTCCTTTTTCACTAGTATTTACCCCCTGCCGACTTATAAGGCGCCTATACACGTGTCAGCCTCCTTATATACGCCTTCTTGCTTCTAGAGCTAAGCTACTTACCGTCGTTTTCAGCTGCCGCAGGCTGACTGGCAGCTATTTAAAAGAGAATACCCGTTACCTGTATAACGGATCAGGGGGTTATGAGATTAGAGTGTGTATACAAAAAAAGCTACAGGGGTCGTGAAGCAAGCGAGAGGGTGTCTGTCTGTGAGGTAGAGACGAGTACATGTGGTAAGCGACTTAAGTGTAAAACAAAAGCACCTCCTCTTGCCGTGGTGAGTGGAGCGGACGGCAGCTGGCTAGTTGAATAAGCGTCAGCTTAGAAGATAATCCGTCCACGGGCTGGCGCGTCACACCTGTCATTAATCACCTCCTGTAGTCTTTGTATACACAGTTGACCTGGCTTTATCTCTTCACCAGCTATAATCCCATATACATGTAGCGCACGTTACACTTGTTATCCCTCTTTTCATGCTGATGGATGAGGGGTGGAAGGGTCCAGGTGAAAAGCAATTTGATTCCTCTCTGGAAGAGGGTGGGGCTCTAGGTGAAAACAAGCTTAGAACATCCGGATTAGCCGCTCTCTCAGCTATATAAAGAGCCTCAATTTTTCTTGGAACAGTACTTCACCTCTGCCCACTTCGTCTTGTTGTACACTATCAGTCACGAGGCAGACGCTCGAAGTAGCAGATCTTTGCAGTATGGTTTATACAGGGGTTACCTGCTAATAGGAGTTTGTCTAAAAAAAATGGGTGAGTAGATCGCTTTTTTCTAAAAAAACACTTAGAACACGGGTATGAATATGTAGCACTGTAAATAGTTAGTGTGAGTACACAGTAGAATCTACGGTACTATAGTCTTAACTGTCTAAAGACTGTGGAGCGCGTTAATGTGCGGTCTCCTTACTAATTTCACTTGACCAGGCTGGCAGGGTCAACTAGTCTAGGTAATTGCAACCACAAGGGTGGCTACTCAAGATCCAAGTAGACCTACTACTACGAGATTGTCTTTTGACCACTCTGCCGCCTGGTGATTACATGCTCTAGTCTAGCTCGCCATACCCTAGTATAGTTCTCCGCTCTTTTCGTCAGATGGCGCCACAATAGGATTTTTGTACATTTCTACGATACTCGCGAACATTTTAAACGCATAATGAACTATATAAGCAACAAAGCACACTTCTAATATATTGAATATAAAAAACCGCGCTCATCATCCCTCTAATCGCATTTTCCAGCCGCCGGCCAGCTGACTGCTGACGACAGGAGAGGGTGATTTTTTTTCTTTAGATTTAAGCCGCTTACCACACGCGCGCCCTCTAGTCACAGACAGAGTGACAGAAAGGGAGGGGGTCGCTTTGTTCACGCTACCTGTAGTTGTTTTTCTATACACACTCTAAGCCCATGACCTGCTAATCCTTTATACAGGTAACACGTGTTCAACTAATTACACTATTGTATGACAGTCGGTACACGGATTAATTTTAAACCACCCTCCCATCTGGATCCATGTCTGGTGGGTGGAAGGATCCAGCTGAAAAGCGTGATTAGGGCTTTTGTTTCTCTTATGATAGCAGCAGGTCAGCATGCGACAGCTGAAAATGTCAGACTAAGTCGAATTGTTTGTTTACAAACAGTCACGTGTCACGTGGTGTTGTTTACAAACAAGAGAGCCACGTGGTGTTGTTTACAAACAAACCCTAAGTAGGTCACGTTACCCTAGTTACCAGAATGCCGGCTTCTGATTGGCTGAGCCTAAGTAGGTAACGTGACGTAAGTAAGTCACGTTACCATGGTTACCAGAATGCCGGCCTCTGATTGGCTGAGAGCTTCTAAGTAGGTCAGTAGGTTACCCAGAATGCACCACTAATCCCCTAAGTAGGTCACTTCCGGTCACGTGACCAAATGGAGGCCTCTGATTGGCTGCAGGGTTACCCAGAATGCACCACTAATCCCCTAAGTAGGTCACTTCCGGTCACGTGACCAAATGGAGGCCTCTGATTGGCTGCAGGTCGATTGAGTAATAAACAGTACTTAACTATAGCCCCGTTCCGATACATACAATACTACTCCAATGCATCCCAGGCGCTAGTACTGCTTTGATATCATCATGCCATCAAGGGGGTGATACATTAATGTATCTCACCTGAAAGGGTTAACCACAGAATGAGGCTTATAGGTAGGGCATTTTCCCAAACTACACAATGGTACTTGTTGGTAAGGATGTGGCTGGGACGTAGGGCTTATTTCATTGCTGCATACATGTTAATGTAAATCTGCTATTTTTGGCCATGTTTTCTATATTCAGACATGATTCATTAGGAATACACTATTGCACAAGTGTATTTTGCCTACAGTGAGTTGGTAGGGCCATGGTTCGGCATTGGCTATATCTGAAGCATTGAAGCACCTTCAAGAAGAAGGGCCTATACACAACATGATATTCTTACTGAGCATTTCTATATATAGCAGGTTTGGCCAAAAAAGTCTGCTGCTGCTGTTACTACTGCTGCTGTTACTGCTGCTGTTACTACTGCTGCTGTTACTGCTGCTGTTACTGCTGCTGTTACTGCTGCTGTTACTGCTGCTGCTGTTACTGTTACTAATGTTACTGCTGCTGTTACTGCTGCTGTTACTGCTGCTATTATTGCTGCTGTTACTGCTGCTGTTACTGCTGCTGTTACTGCTGCTGTTACTGCTGTTACTGCTGCTGCTGTTACTGCTGTTACTTCTGTAACTACTGTTGCTGCCCCTGACCATGTCTTTGTACCTTGTGTTTGACTCGTGTGCTTTGCTCCTGGATGGGTTCTCCCTACTGCTACTGTTGCTGTTACTTCTGCCCCTGACCATGTCCTTGTTCCTCTTGCAGCGTTTGGCTTGTGTGCGGTATTGTTGGACGGCTTCTGCCTACTGCTACTGCTACTGTTACTTCTGCCCCATACCATGTGCTTGTCTTGCAGCGTTTGGCTCGTGTGCGGTGCCTCTGACCATGTGCTTGTCTTGCAGCGTTTGGCTCGTGTGCGGTGCCTCTGACCATGTGCTTGTCTTGCAGCGTTTGGCTCGTGTGCGGTGCCTCTGACCATGTGCTTGTCTTGCAGCGTTTGGCTCGTGTGCGGTGCCTCTGACCATGTGCTTGTCTTGCAGCGTTTGGCTCGTGTGCGGTGCTCCTGGACGGCCTCCACCTACTGCTACTGTTGCTGTTACTTCTGCCCTGACCATGTCCTTGTCTTGCAGCGTTTGGCTCGTGTGCGGTGCTCCTGGACGGGTTCTCCCTACTGCTACTGTTGCTGTTACTCCTGCCCCTGACCATGTTCTTGTCCTTGTCTTGCAGCGTTTGGCTCGTGTGCGGTGCTCCTGGACGGCTTCCGGCTGCTGCTGATGCTGGACCCTAAGGAGGCCTTCCCGGTGACCACCATCCTCCCCATCATCGCCCGCATGCTGTTCACTTTCCTGCAGATCTTCAGCCTCTTCAAGAACCACACGGTACCCTGCAACTCTTTAACACTCTGAGGGTGGCATGATACATTAATGCATTAATGCTTTAATGCATCATGCTCTTGGTTGTCATGATGCATGAATGCAGCCCTGGTGAGTAACTCCCCAGTTCTGCATTCAAGCATCATTCTGATCATACAGGTTTGATACACTCCTGAAGGGTTTGCATGATGCCCAAATGCAGCACTGGTGAATGACTTGTCAGGGCTGCATTGGTGCATCATACCAACAAATTCGCTGATTAGCAACATGCTGTCCTTAATCAATCAACATTCTGAGGGTGGCATAGTGCTTTAAAGCCCTATTCCATGTGTGGTTTAGACATTCCTGAATGGCTGCGTTGACCCATGAGTGCCACACTGGTGATATTGCTGATGATTAACTTGACAGCACTGCTTTGCTGCATCATGCCAACCCTTCATAATAGGGCCAACCAATCATACTCATTAGCTATGTATATTTATGCATTGTGATGACAAAGGGCATTGCATATTGTGCGATCCTGAAATCGTCAATTGGAGAGATATTTGCACCTATACTATTTTATTATACATCAGAATGATGGTTGGTCACTTACATACACCCACCCACCCACCCCCCCATCACACACACACACACACACACACACACACCCACACCCACCCACACACACACACACACACACCACACACACACACCACCCACACACACATACATACACACCCACACACACACACACACACCACACACACACACACACCACCCACACACACATACATACACACACACACACACACCACACACACACACACACCCATACACACACACACATACACCACACACACACACCACCCACACACACACACATACACACACACACACACCACACACACACACACACACACACACACACCACCCACACACACACACCCATACACACACACATACACCACACACACACACACACCACACACACACACCACCCACACACACACACCCACACACACACACACACACCACACACACACACACACCACCCACACACACATACATACACACACACACACACACCACACACACACACACACCCATACACACACACACATACACCACACACACACACCACCCACACACACATACATACACACACACACACACACCACACACACACACACACACACACACACACACCACCCACACACACACACCCATACACACACACATACACCACACACACACACCACCCACACACACATACATACACACCCACACACACACACACACACCACACACACACACACACCACCCACACACACATACATACACACACACACACACACACCACACACACACACACACCCATACACACACACACACACACACACACACATACACACACACACCACACACACACACCACACACACACACACACACACCACACACCACACACACACACACACACACACACCTGTAGAGTAGCATGTGACCTCATACCTACATCCACCCTAGGGCTGACTACAGCACACAGCCTCAGGCAGCAGCCGACCGCAGACACCTGCCGCACGGACTCAGTACATCTATAGCAGCAAGAAAGAGTGACTTTTCAGAAAAGTTGTTGATGAAGTTTTTGAGCATTTTTGAAGCTTAAACGACAAATACATAGATAGAACCTCAAAATACTGCATTGTAACGTACACTTTTTTGAAAGATAATCGACCTGTAAATCTCCTGATATGAGATGTTCACAAACATAGCAATTAGAGACAATGCTATCAGGATTCTGCTAAAACCAATGCAAACACAACTTTATTATGAAAAAGTCAATCTTTCTTGATGCACGGGTCTATAGTTCTACTGACACATAAACTCCCCCTGCACATTGCAATAGCCACAACACACAGCACAGACATGTGAACATAGGCCTCAGGGCACAATTATTTACAGGCGTATACATAAATAAATATAGTTACAATGCAATTCTTTTTGAACTTCAGCGACGATATGTGTGATTCCATGCACTGTTCAAGGTCTTCTTTTATAACTCTGTAGGACTTTACAATCATCTATTCCAAATTTAACCTTGCACCAAAGCCTTGTGGTCGCTCTTCTGTGACATGCTCTAGACTCACACAACTGGGAGGGGGTTGGCTGGGGGAACAGGTGTCACTTGGAATTTATACAGTCGTAATTCCAACGGTCATTAATTGTATCATATAAAAGGTTGTTACCTTGTTTGTAACTCGTTACATTACTTTGTTACAACTAAAGGTCAGGCCTCTCATCTGTACTTAGTACACTGTGTTTATTGTGAATTTAGAGGGTATAACCCATGCATATTAAAAAGATTGAGTTGACCCATAAATATATTTTACACTCTATATGATTGATACCACAGCTGGATGGAGAGATAAAGGAGCTGTATATATATATATATATATATATATATATATATATATATATATATATATATATATATATATATATATATATATATATATATATACACACATACATATGATTTTATGTACATTGCTGTGTAGGCCTATACATGTTGTCCACTTGTTCACTTACTGGTGCCTTCCATTGGAAGCATTGGAACTCTCCACAGCAGGAGAGGGGGGGGGGGTAACTCCACTGGACAAGCAAAGCAGCAAGCAGGCAGAGCAACAGCAACAACTTGGTTTTCTGTTGTCTGTTCTAGGTGTTGTTTGTTCTAGGTGCTGATAAACTACAACACATGGTGGTGAAGTTGTCTGCTCTGTTCTAGATAAATTACAAGTACATGGTGGTCAAGTTGCACTGCATAAATGTTTGCATTTAAGCATATTCAAGATGCCTTAAAGGCACACTTTAATCAGCTTTAAGTTCTGCAATGCTCCAGAAAGAAATGTCATGATGGCATTTCAGTTGTATTTAATGGCATTAGATATGCATAAAGTATTCTTTTAAGTATATTTAATTTACATAAATGCAAATCTTCATGCAAAGTGGTCTGTTTCTGTTCCAGATGTTGATAAACTACAAACACATGTTGGTTAAGTTTGGGTTGCTGCACGTGGCGGCTGCCAACATCTGTACCTGGGTGTTCACGCTCATCATTGAGGCCAAGCAGAGCATCGAGGAGGAACACCCGGTCCACGGGGAGGAGCACCCGGCCGACAACACGACCAGCGCACCGACACACCAGCCCCCTGTTAGACACATCTCTAACCGTGAGTACCCCCCCCCTACACCCCCCACACACACAACTACTGCACCTACACACCAGCCCCCTGTTAGACACATCTCTAACCGTGAGTACCCCCCCCCCTACACCCCCCCCACACACAACTACTGCACCGACACACCAGCCCCCTGTTAGACACATCTCTAACCGTGAGTACCCCCCCCCTACACCCCCCCCCCACACACAACTACTGCACCTACACACCAGCCCCCTGTTAGACACATCTCTAACCGTGAGTACCCCCCCCCCCCTACACCCCCCCCCACACACAACTACTGCACCTACACACCAGCCCCCTGTTAGACACATCTCTAACCGTGAGTACCCCCCCCCTACACCCCCCCCCCACACACACACAACTACTGCACCTACACACCAGCCCCCTGTTAGACACATCTCTAACCGTGAGTACCCCCCCCCCTACACCCCCCCCCACACACACACAACTACTGCACCTACACACCAGCCCCCTGTTAGACACATCTCTAACTGTGAGTACCCCCCCCCCCTACACCCCCCCCTACACCCCCCCCCCACACACAACTACTGCACCTACACACCAGCCTCCTGTTAGACACATCTCTAACTGTGAGTACCCCCCCCCCCTACACCCCCCCCACCCAGTAAACACACCTACGTTATTTAAACGTTATTTCACTACGTGAAATAAACGTCCAAATGTAAGGGTTGCTTTACGTTATTGAACGTTATCAAACGTTATCTAACGTTTATATACGTCATGGGAACGTTATTTCTAGGGCCATTGAACGTTATTTCCACGTTTGATAACGTTATGTAAATGTTACCATGTGGGTTCGAATCCTGTGACCAGCAATCTGTTTTCATCTCAAAAACGTTTTATACATTCATATTTTGTTCGGAAAAATGTTATATTAGGGCCTAGAACCCTAACATAACACGTTTTTCAAACAGAAAAACGTATGCTTGTTACAGGATTCGAAACCATATGATAACAGTTACACATTTATTTTAAAATGTAACAACATAGAGTAAATGCTAACTACGTTTTCCTCTGATGTTCATGAGTAGAAATAGTTCTGAGAGGAGAACCCTTCAACATTGCATTCAAAATCCACTGCCCTATCGACTGTGCTAACCAGGCCTGTGGCTGTATGCTCTCAAAGCAGGAATACTGAAGGCTAGTCTTCACAGGGAGCGTCATTGCCTTCATGTGTTCACCTGTGTTATCAGGGACCTTTAGCAACCATGTTAAAGCTTATTAAACGCAGACGTAGCCTATCCCTTTAGCACTGCTACGTCTGCGTTTAATGAGCTTCGTCAGGTTTGCTAAAGGTCCCTACCATCTAAGTATTATCCGTGGATCCTGTTGCCTTTTGTTTGATATGGGCCCGGTGGACCTGCTAATCAGCCTTTGCCTGTGTTAGTTTTAAAACTGTATCATTATATCAACATTTCCAGAGGGACTATAATAGAGCCCAGTCTTTGTAAAAGATAGGCTGTTATATATAGAGACAGGTTCAACTGTTGTATAGACATGTTCAGCCTTGACCATGTGCTCACACAGGCCCAGTTAGCAAAGTCGATAGAGCACAGGGCAGCATATCCCAAGATCTTGGGTTCCCTTCTCAGAGTCTGCGAAATTTGTACTTGTATATACGAGAAGGGCATATGTAATTAACTACTAAAAACACTTGTGAAATGAAAAAAATCCGTTTTGAGATACAACTACACTTTTTTTTGTTGATATTTTGGTATACAACTGAGGTCCAATTCGAGGTGGTTATACTGGCATAAAAATCACAGTATTGGCATAATACTTTTTTGGTGTCAATCATTTTATGTTACTACGTAAACAAACCTGGAAATAACGTTCACATCACGTATGTAAACATTTATTAACGTTCATTTAGGTTTAATAACGTTAAACAACCCTTACATTTGGACGTTATTTAACGTAGTACAGTTACGTAATTCAGACTTAAGAATAACGTTCACTGAACGTTAAGTAACGTAAGTGTGTTTACTGGGCACCCCCCCCCACACACACAACTACTGCACCTACACACCAGCCCCCTGTTAGACACATCTCTAACCGTGAGTACCCCCCCCCCCTACACCCCCCCTACACCCCCCCCCCCCGCCACACACAACTACTGCACCTACACACCAGCCCCCTGTTAGACACATCTCTAACCGTGAGTACCCCCCCTACCCCCCCCCCCCCCCACACACACACAACTACTGCACCTACACACCAGCCCCCTGTTAGACACATCTCTAACCGTGAGTACCCCCCCCCCCTACACCCCCCACCACACACAACTACTGCACCTACACACCAGCCCCCTGTTAGACACATCTCTAACCGTGAGTACCCCCCCCCCTACACCCCCCCCACACACACAACTACTGCACCTACACACCAGCCCCCTGTTAGACACATCTCTAACCGTGAGTACCCCCCCCTACCCCCCCCCCCCCCCCACACACACAACTACTGCACCTACACACCAGCCCCCTGTTAGACACATCTCTAACTGTGAGTACCCCCCCCTACACCCCCCCTACACCCCCCCCACACACACAACTACTGCACCTACACACCAGCCCCCTGTTAGACACATCTCTAACCGTGAGTACCCCCCCCCCCCCCCTACACCCCCCCCCCACACACACACAACTACTGCACCTACACACCAGCCCCCTGTTAGACACATCTCTAACTGTGAGTACCCCCCCCCCCCCTACACCCCCCCCCCTACACCCCCCACCACACACAACTACTGCACCTACACACCAGCCCCCTGTTAGACACATCTCTAACCGTGAGTACCCCCCCCCCTACACCCCCCCCCCCCACACACACACAACTACTGCACCTACACACCAGCCCCCTGTTAGACACATCTCTAACTGTGAGTACCCCCCCCCCCTACACCCCTCCCCCCCCCTACACCCCCCCTAAACCCCCCCCCCCTACGTCCCCCCCCCCACACACACACAACTACTGCACCTACACACCAGCCCCCTGTTAGACACATCTCTAACTGTGAGTACCCCCCCCCTACACCCCCCCCTACACCCCCCACACACACAACTACTGCACCTACACACCAGCCCCCTGTTAGACACATCTCTAACTGTGAGTACCCCCCCCCTACACCCCCCCCCCCCACACACACACAACTACTGCACCTACACACCAGCCCCCTGTTAGAGACATCTCTAACCGTGAGTACCCCCCCCTACACCCCCCCCCCCAACACACAACTACTGCACCTACACACCCGCCCCCTGTTAGACACATCTCTAACCGTGAGTACCCCCCCCCTACACCCCCACCCCCCCTACACCCCCCCACCCCCCCCTCCACCCCCCCCCCCACACAAACACAACTACTGCACCTACACACCAGCCCCCTGTTAGACACATCTCTAACCGTGAGTACCCCCCCCCTACACCCCCCCCCCACACACACAACTACTGCACCTACACACCAGCCCCCTGTTAGACACATTTCTAACCGTGAGTACCCCCCCTACACCCCCCCCCCCCCACACACACAACTACTGCACCTACACACCAGCCCCCTGTTAGACACATCTCTAACTGTAAGTACCCCCCCTACACCCCCCCCCCCCCAGACACACACAACTACTGCACCTACACACCAGCCCCCTGTTAGACACATCTCTAACTGTGAGTACCCCCCCCCCCCCTACACACCCCCCCCCCCCCCCACACACACACAACTACTGCACCTACACACCAGCCCCCTGTCAGACACATCTCTAACCGTGAGTACCCCCCCCCCCCTACACCCCCCCCCACACACACACAACTACTGCACCTACACACCAGCCTCCTGTTAGACACATCTCTAACTGTGAGTACCCCCCCCCTACACCCCCCCCCCCCCCCCACACACAACTACTGCACCTACACACCAGCCCCCTGTTAGACACATCTCTAACCGTGAGTACCCCCCCCCCTGCAACCCCCCCCCCCCACACACACACAACTACTGCACCTAGACACCAGCCTCCTGTTAAACACACATCTAGTAGGTAACACCCCCGCAAAAAACAAACAACACAAAAAATACAAAAACAACAAAGCAACACAACCACTCGACACCAGCCGCCCATAAAGCACACCTCTAGCTGTGTAACCATGTTTTAGGGGGGAGGGGAGCTTGTTCAGCCCAATTGGCCACACAGTACAGGTCTGCAACCAATTAAAGATATCCTATTGGTTATGAGGAACAAGAAGCTGGCATTCATTTTTAATTTTGAGATATCTGACCTCCTCTGAAGTTTAAAAGTTGGAAAATATTTAACATATTCAATTTTGATTAATATTTCAGTCATATAATATAATTCGGTGTCTAGCGAAACAGTACCGAGTCTTCCTTTAGATTTTAGAACTTTAGAACTTTAAAAATGGCCCCAAAACTGAGTTAGCATAAAAAGGAAAGACAGCTATTTCCTCGCCTAAGATGTCAGCCTTACCCCAACACTTCCTGTACTATAACATGGTTAATCTTGTTTCTCAAAAAAAGGTATGGTGAGTGTCGGTTCTGCCTTTAGGGACTCGGTCTGGGGTTAGTGCAGACCGATGACGGACTGACGGGGTCTGGTTCAGGAACCAAGTTTAGGTCTTAGTTGATTGCTACATCCCCGAGACTGTGGCTCACCATGGCAGGCTGCAGTGGGCAGTGTGTATATGTACCTGACATCATGGAGTGGTGCAATCCTATCTAGGTCAGTAGGACACAGCCACACCAGCCTGCCACCTGGTGTAGGCAGCCAGAACTGTGCTGCCTGGTAGTGCACTATTTCCTGTTAGTGCTGTAACATTTGACTGCTATGGTAATTATCCCTGTGCTAGTGGGAACTAAACATGATAACAGACCTTGGGCATTACCGGAAAGCTGTGACCCTGGGACTTTAAAGATGGGTTAGGAGCTGATTTGGGGCCAATTTTAATTTTCAATTTTTTCAACATATATGTGTGTAGCTCCTTAAATCATTCAGACACATATAAATCCATAAAAAGTAGAGCAAATTATGGTCAGAATGGATCATGCGACCTGATTCTTTTACAGAAAGTAGTGTCCTGACCTAGTTCTCTCTATATCTTATGCCTTTACACACATCAGAATGATTTAAAAAGCTGCACACATATTTATATGGACATTATGAGCACAAATACGTTGAAAAAATGAAAAATATAAATCTACTCCAAATTAGCTCCTAACCCATCTTTAACAAACTTAAAGTTGTGCTAACTTGGCACTTATGCATTAAAATTAAAAAGTTTGAAAATAGCTTTTGATTATTAAAAATCATATGAATAATACTTATGAGCAATTAAAACTTCTGAATGTACATTACATCATACCAGAAAACCATTTAAATCCAAGACCTATGCAATTTTGCAATCTACCAACCACACTTAATATTGTGACCTTCAATCCTTTTTTAGGCTAAAAATGCCTGAGCATGCTGCTAAGAATGTATTGAAAAGGATGATAATGCCTGCTCTGGATTATGCTGACATATTGTACAATGTATGCATAGAAACCCATATGAACAAACTGCAGGTCCAGATAAATGGAGGAGTCAAAACTGCCCTGAAAAATAGGGATACAGTCAATACTGATAAGCTAAGGAAAGTAGTAAGAATAAACACACTTAAAGAAAGGAGGCACAAACATATGGAAATGGCTAGCTTTAGAGCAGCCCATAAGGAAGCAAATGTGGATACTAGGGACATCAGAACAAGGGCTCATGATGGGGCACTCATGGGGTGGGGGGAGGGTCGGGGGTGGGGGGGTGGGGGGAGGGTGGGGGGTGGGGGGTATTGGACCCAAATGGGGACTATATGAGCTCATTCACTTAACCTATGTGGATGGGCTTATATGGCTCCAAGAGAATACAAGAAGAGTCTAATCCATTACAAGAAGTTTCATGCCTTCAAAAGACACAAGGAAAAGGCCCTTGCAAAATCATTCAATCACCATCATCTTTACCATCTCATTAACTAATAATTTACTAAGCCAAGTTAATTGATTAAATTAATTTAAGACAATAATTCACCCATATGAGTAGTATAGTATGTATCGGAACGGGACTATAGTTAAGTACTGTTTATTACTCAATCGACATGCAGCCAATCAGAGGCCTCCATTTGGTCACGTGACCCGTTGCCATGGTAACGTGACCTACTTAGGGCTCTCAGCCAATCAGAAGCCAGCATTCTGGGTGACCTACTGACCTACTTAGAAGCTCTCAGCCAATCAGAGGCCGGCATTCTGGTAACCATGGTAACGTGACCTACTTACGTCACGTGACCTACTTAGGCTCAGCCAATCAGAAGCCGGCATTCTGGTAACTAGGGTAACGTGACCTACTTAGGGTTTGTTTGTAAACAACACCACGTGGCTCTCTTGTTTGTAAACAACACCACGTGACACGTGACTGTTTGTAAACAAACAAACAAAAAAAAGTTATGTAACTTATATATAGAAATAAAAACACAACAAGATAATTTCTTTTCTTTTCATTTTATTCTTTATTTTCATTTCAATCAGAAAAAACACACAAGTTTATGCTTTTTTAGCTTGCTTCTTCGATTTGCAGCAACTCAACAGGCCGCAAAGTCTCACGCCGCCGTCACTCGCACCACCACACCCCGGACGACTTCTCTCCAATAGACATTGCACGACTTTGGATAAATCCAACACCATTTCGGCAAGGCAGAGAATCTTTGCCTCCATGAAACGGCCGCCATCGCAACAACCCGTCACAACAGCATCATCGATAGCTTCTGACTCACGGCCCGGTCGCTCAGCTTTGGGATTTTGCTCATGCGCATGACGCACTTCTTGGGGTTTCTTGTTCGACATGCTTCAATTAGGAAATGAACGCAATGAGGTCCACAGGTGTCAGCAGAAGTGTCTTGTAGTTGAATGCGGTTTCTTTGCCACTTGAACGGAGCAGAGCGTTCCACGAAAGACAAGAACTCCGCACTCAGCGGCGGTAAGCCGAAGGAATCAAAGTAGTACACTTCACCCGTGCTCGACACGTAAAACGCCACCCAATGCTGACCTGGTAAATGTTGCGGATCTGTGTTGCTCACGAAACAAGTGTCTTTGATAGGGTGCTTCGGAATAGTGTCACAAGAGAAAACGCCCAGGAAACGATGTTTTGTGTGAACGTTTTCCTTCAACACTCTGCTTATTTCAAGCGTGTTCATACGATACGCCAAGTACCGCCGTCTTGTCTTCAGTTCATGTGGTAGTCGGTGACGGGGTGTCGATCTCGGGTCAGCTCGACGACGTTGTCGTACACCAAGTAGAGTAGCACCGTTGTTGTCGCTTGTAGCGCCGAGCGGAAACTGACTTCCACCCTCAGCTGACCCGCTCTTATAAGGTTCACGCGACACCCGTCGTGCGATCTGTCTGGGGTTAAGTCGAGGGGGAACACCGTGTAACCGTTCAGGAATTGATCGTATGAAATACCGCAGGAGCGCGCGCCCTCGTACATCCCCGTTTCCGTGTGTAGCGCCAAGTACTCTCTCACGGCCGCTTTGGTCTTAAAGTCGGGCACGTAGGCGTCGTTCGGCACTTTCTGATCGTTCACTATCACTTGAAGCGAGCTGATGTCGTAATGCTTCATCTCGAACGGGTTCTTGGTGTAGCTACCGTTGAAGGCGTCGTGGTCAAGGAAGCAAATCATCATCGACTTGGGAAGCTGGCCTGTGTTGGAGTGCGTGTAGCTGTGATCTCTGTTACCTTGAGGGATGGCGTACGTCGTCACCTCCACTCTGTTCACCGGGTAGTCGAAGGGCCCGTGTTCTATCACCGCTCTCTCGTGCGTTTCCGCTACAGCGTCCGCCACCAGCACGCGTCGCACGTAGAGCTTTGCTTTGTAGATCTTCAAGCTGTAGCCTCCGTCAGCGGCGCACATCAGATAGAAAGAGGGCGCCGCTTGTTTCAGAGTGAGATTGATTTCTGTCTCTCCAACGATGAGCTTCGGTTGATGAGCCAGGTCAAAGTGCAGTCGCGCCATCAGCGAAAAGCGCTTGTTGGAGATTAGCTTCTTGCGCGCTTTGTACCCCGCATTCGCGTCAGTCAACGTGTCAAACTGACCGGGCGTATCTTCATGCCACCCCTGGGCGCTCATGACGCCGTCCTTCACGTCTTTGTTGTAGTTGAGTAACCCTTCCAAGTAAGCTCGGTAAGGGTAGGTCTCGGTGTTGCCAGACACTTTGAAACCGCCAATGGAGACTTGGACGTCTTTGAAGAGCGAGTGAGCCAAGTTGTTCACCGGAGCTACCGCGTCGGTGTCCTCGATCGCCGCTCCGTTCGCTTTCAGCACTTGACATTCCAGATGAAGGTAATTCTCGTTCAGGTCTGTGTACTCTTGCGACTTGTTGATGGTGAAATTTATGTTACCTCCATCCTCTAAAGAGTTTTTTGTTTCTATCCCCAGGAAAGACGACTTTAAGATAGTAGTCTGAGTCGGCGCTATGGTGTGCAGGTCGAGCTCAGAGAGCGCGCACTCGTTACTGCTCTCGTGTACGTAAGCCATTGTGTTCTCTCTTCACGCGGCCGACAGACTGACGCCGGCCGCCTCCAGTCTTTTTATTTATACCTGAACGCCTAGGCGCTTACCGGTCGAATACATCCCCTCTACGTCTCTTGCAAGAGCCACCGCCCGTCTGAGGAGAATGCCGGCGACGTTTCAACCCTTTCTTAGACGCGACAGGCGTCTTTCCTCCCGAGAACGCCGTACTCGCCAGTCTCTTCAGAGCGCCTGCGCCTCGGTCTTTCACGCTGCTCTTTAAAGTCCGACCCGCCAGCACATCTTTAGCTACGCCCACACCGGCGCGGAGCAGCGTTTTTCCCACCGACTTCAATAGCGGGGTAGCCGAGCGCATCAGACCTAACAGAGCGCCGCCCAAACCGTGCCCGCTCTGGAAAGAGCGCCCGCTGTACACGTTGACGCCGTTGCCCAGCTGCGCGTTGTAGTAATCGCTGTACCCTCTGCCGACGGTGCGCCTGGGTGGAAAGTACGGAACGCGTTGACGCATCATTTTTCTCTCTTTCAGCGCTCAATAGGTCTCAGATGAAGTGTCACGGTCACCTCGCCTCTACCGAATGGGATGGAATGACCGGATCGGTCTCTTAAATAGATGCCGACCTCGGTAAACCTCTTGGATTTCAAGGGGAAATAATCCAAATGGGGAAAACTGATAGCTTGCACGCCACCTCGACGCTTTCCGCCTCTGTCCACCGCCACGCAGCGCAACAGCGGCACTTGCATGTCGCCCACACGTCTCTCCTGGATCATGTCGGTGTATATGTACACAGAGTGCACGTCCCCGTAAACATCCATCGAGTAGGCGCCGGTAGTCGGCGACGCGAAACACGTCTTCTCTCCGAAGCCTAGAACGCATGCGAGATGCTGACTCAGCAGGACAGCACAGTGTCTCGGCGGTTTGATGGTGACGCGTTTCGTCTTGGCGTCGTACGATAAGATCCGCATCGGTTTGAGCAAGAAGCTGTCGCCCTCTAGTCTGTCATCTCGCAACGTCTCACTCAAGCGCTCGATTAGGGTGTGGTTGCTTCCGGTGAAAATAGGAGGTATCTCGAATATGTTTGGCATGAAACTGCGCACTCCCATGTCCTTCTCCATCTTTTCGATCATCTGTCTTGCTTGATGGCTGATCGTCTTCTTCTTCACCGCCGGGGACAAGAACTGCTTGTATACGGCATTCGTCTGTCTCAAGTCGACCTCTCTCTTGAACCTTTTTGTTTCCGGTTTCAATTGCTGCTCTTCCGACGTGTCTGATATCTCTTCCACCGTTACATAGCTCGCTTCCTTCCAGCTCAGCGGGAATTTTGAGCTGAACGTTAGCTTGCTCAGACCGTTCGCGTTTTTCATTCTCTTCCAGTCTACCTGTGGTTTTTTTCCTTCGGAGAATTTAGTTTCTTTTAAAACCTGGATCGCCTCCTCTAGCGAACCTTTGGTGCGCAGAGGAACAACGATGATCAAGTCGTCGTCGTGCACGTTAGTCCATTCTGTAGGGAGGATGATCTCAGTCAGAGCCGCTTCGTACGCTTCGGGCAGAAGGAGCGGCGAGTCGAAGTGAGTTCGGAAAGACGTCAAGCTGTTGTCAGGATAATACTCCATAGAGCTGTTGCTAGGTAGAGTGATGTTCATTTTTTTTTTTTTTTTTTTTTTTTTCCTACGTTATTTTTTTGACGGGGATCCACTCGTTGAACTTGTCGTCGTAACCTAACCAACGTACGAAAGCTAACTCTTTACCGTCGACGGTCTTGCGGCGCAACACCTCGTCTATCAGGTAGTTGTTGTCGTAACGACTCTTGTACACCTTCTGAACCTCTTCCGGGTAGAAGACGCCTTTTATCTCCTCGCCCTTGTCGTCTTTCAGCTCGAACCCTCTGCTTCCCAACGTCTTAGCAACGTCGACCACTTCCTCGCGCCAGTTTCCCTCGTACCCTTTGTCGAAGGCGCCTTTAGTTCTCAACATCCTCACTCTGTCACCCGGAGCGATGACGTCGACGGCGGACGTCTTTGTTTTTTTCTTCTTTTTCCATATTTCGTCGATTTGTTTGTTAGTTGGGAGATCTTGTCGGTAGAAAACTGTTTCGCTGTTTTCCGAGCTGACTTGAGCCGGCGCCATTTTCAACGTCTTGTGGTGAGTGCGATTGTAAGAAGACACTACATGGTGCAGTACGTCTACGTAGCGATACGTGCACTTGTGTGTGAAATAACGCCACAGCTTCTCCTTCAGACTGCGGTTCAAGCGCTCCACTAGACTAGCTTTGATGTCGTCGTTCTCGCCAGTGAAGAACTCTATGCCCTCGCTCTTCAAGTGATCTTGAAAGATCTTGTTCAAAAACTCTTTCCCCTTGTCTGTCTGAACAGTGCGCGGTCGTCTCTCGCCAGTGCCTGTCATCTCTCGGAAGGCCTCGGTGACATCAGCGCCGCTCTTGGATTTAATGGGAACGGCCCACGCGTACCTAGAGAAAACGTCGATCGCCGTCACCACGTACCGGAAGCGGTCGTTGTGAGACGCCAAAGCTTGCATGTCCATCAGATCTATCTGCCACTGCTGATCGATTGCGCCGGTTATAGTCTTGTTCCTTGCGAATTTTCTCCGAATGGGTTTATGTTTAGTGTAGGCGTCCAGCGACACTAAAGCATCTCGGATGACGGCCGGGTTCAGGTGGCGAAAATGATGTTTCTGGAGTTTAGTCACGCTAGTGAAACTGGAGGGCGCTTTGACGTCGGTATATCTAGCTACTACGCGCTTCTTTTCTTTTTCCTTCTTGGTCAGTCTCTTCACTGGTTTGCCCATGGTGGGCCTGTTGAGGGCGTGAACGACGAGCTCGCCGCTAGGCGGTTGCGCCCTCTCCTTTTCTTACTCGCCACGCTCCTATAGGAAGTCGGAGTTTGGAAAAGTTCACTGTCGTCCTCCTCGTCGTCAGAGGATTGATCGTCCACCTGGAGAGAAGAGTCTGCTGCTGCTACTGCTGCTGCTGCTGCTGCTGCTTCTCTTTCTTCCGAGTCGAAGCTCGGTCGTTTCCGACCTCTGTCAGCAAGCCGTGTGTCCAAACTTCGGCCAGGTCCGCTCGCTTTATACAGATGGTTTCCGATCAAGGAGTCTGTGGGAACTGCTTCGCGCAGCGCTTTCGTGAACGGCGAGTAGCCCGCCGGTCTGGGCGCCGTCTTCCTGAACCTGGCAGCGTCGTTCAGTAAGTCCACTATGTTGATGCGATGCTCAGGTGGTATTCTCCGACCCGACATCTCGCGCACCGCACCGTCCTCGTTCCACTTGATCACACCGGATTTCTCCAATTGTTTGTACAGCGCCACGGTCCGAGTGCGATTCCTCTTGGGAACTTGGTTCACCAACCGCTCGAGTAGGGACGCGCTGGCCTCTTCAGCAGACTGACGGAGGTGAGCCGGGGGCGAAGAAGAGTAGGACGAAGAGATGTTGCTGTTGTGGGGATTCGCGAGAAAAAATTGCAATCTATTCAACAACCTTCGGTATTTCAACATTTTCTCGCGCGATTCCAAAGTGGGGTCGTTCAACACTAAATCCAAGTCCCTGTAGATAAACTGTAGCACCTGGTGCAAGGCCGCGTCGGGATGAAGGGACTGTTCTGCCTGCTTGTGGTAATAGGCCATGTCGGCAGGTAGGCGGGCGGCGGTGGCAGGAGCGGAACTCTCGTTCTTTTCAGTGCGCTCATCAGGAAGAGGAGGAAGGTTTGGAGCAGTAGAAGTACTAGCAGCAGCGACTGCAGTAGTAGCAGCGCTAGTAGTAGCAGCAGCAGCGGGCACATGATGAAGTAGACCTGCTCGTGATGATTTGTAGAGCGTCTCAGGATCCACGAGCGCTAAACGTTTGTAGTGTTGTTGCTGCTCTGAGTCCGTCATGGGGACGACGGTGGCAATGACGCTGGTGGTGGCGGTAGTGGTGGTGGTGGTGGTGGTGCTGTCGGCGAGTAGGTGTCGAATGAGGTGTCTCATATACGGAGAATGCTCTTTATAAGCGGTAAGGCCATCCCTATGAGAGCTGGAATGAGGAAACCTCCCTCTTGTACCAAGACGCGTCTCTTTTTTTTGATGGGCGTAGATTTTTTGCCGACCTCCCTCAACACGTCAGCCGATTCTCGAAGCTTGTCCAGTTGTTTGTCGCTGAGCGGGATGTTCCCTACCAGTAAATTGTGACAGATCTCACTTAACGCTGCGATCAGATCGTCGCTTCCAGAGTCTATTAGATGCGAGCAGTCCTTTGGCGAGCACTTAGCTAAGTGCTTGAGAGTACCAAAGTGTCTTTCGAGTAGATGAGAAGACATTTTTTTGCTACTGCTTTCTCTTGTTCTTTTTTTTGTCTAGCGGTACGAACACTAGCTGAGAGTGTATGGACGTCAAAGAGGAGCGTATTCTCAGATCGTCAGGTGTTGACTGCTTGAAGTCCAGAAGGAGGTATGAGTGAGGTCGCTTGAGTTCATGGGTAAATATACTAGAGAGGGCCGCCGCGTTGGACGGAAACACCTGGCGAGACAGACTAGCTATTTGCCCCATGTCGCGCGGGTTCTTGAAAACGATCATGTAGTGAGCGTTCAGACTCATAGTTCGAAAGTCGGGTGATTTCTGGAATAGGTTCTGAGTGATGTATATGACGCTCACGTTCCAGTGATGCGAGTATTTAGTAAAGATGTCGGCTACCACTTGCTGATTGGAACTGCTCATCAGATCGTCCAATATCAGTAGAGTGTGGGGTCGTAAAGCGTCTTCTGCTACTTCCACGTCTCCCGCTATAGACTCTTTGCTAGGAAGACCTTCTCTGAATTCCACACCGTACTGATTTTGCATTTTTTCAAACAGAGGTTGCCACTCGCCGTAATGGTAAAAAGTCTTTTCCACCGGCGGCGTGACCAAATTGTTCACGTCGCTCAGAAATTGATCCACCAAGCGCGATTTTCCACAACCCGACGGACCGCTAATGATACAACTAAAGGGTCCTTGTAGTCGAGCGTCGAAATGAATTTCTGTGAAGAGTTTGCTTTTACTACTGGACATTTTTTTTGTTTTTTTTTCAGGACGCGTCAGAGAGCGGTTGTGTGTCTGACTGTCTGCTGTGTTTCTCACTCGAACGGTCGGTAGTGAATGGTTGTGGAGAAAAGTCAGCCGACCTTTTTATTGATACCGGCCGGTGTCACAGTAGCGGCGGCAGAAGTGACTTTTTTTTCTTTTTTTTTTGCGATAAAATTCTATTTTCACTCAATAGTCATAAATGTTTGTATCAGACTCTAGAGGAGTCTGATACAAATATTTATTTTTTTTTTTTAAAAAGAAGAAGAGGAGGAGGAGGAGGAGGAGGAGGAGGAGGAGGAGGAGGAGATTAATTTTTTTTTTTTTTTTTTTTTTTTTTTGTTGATCATTTAGGCAAAGCACGTCGCTTTGCCGTTTTTTTTTCTATTTCTGTGTTGTGACACGATCGTCTCGAAAAAGCAATAAGGCGTGTGAGCGCGGCGGTGACAAATACATATTGGAGCGTATGGTTTAAAATAGTGCGTCCCTATCTTCTTCAATTCGGCTGCGTTGCAATATGCGGGATAACAAGTGACGACGTCGAAACGTTTAGAGACCGTGTTCACGTCGGCCACAACGCGCGCCCACCGAGTGGGAGCTGCAGTCGCTCCCAAGAAACCGATCGGCTTGTCGAATCGTTTCATAGCACTTATTCTCACTTTATAAGAGGAGGCAGGGTGAGGAGAGTAGCGGCGCTCTTTCTTTTCATGAAACGCCCAACGAGTGGGGGCGCTGAGAGCGGCTGTTATGCAATAGTAGAGTAAATGCTGTTCTGAGAAGACGGCTCTCGGCCATGTCGCTACGTTTTCCTTTTCCGCTCTTGTATAACGACGATGGCGCTCAGCTTTGCATTTCTCGAGAATTCGGTACGCTTCAAGAGAAGCGTGAACCTCAACTACGTGACGCTCTCTCCTTTGAGATAAAAAAATAGCCGGGCAGTTGAGGAGAGCACTTTGTTCGCGCGACCGTCTTTTAGAAACTCGCGCCCTCTGCAGCGCCATATTTCTTTCCTCCGAAACAAAAAAGACTGAGTGAAAATAAAAATTTTTAAAAAACAAAAAGCTCAAACAAAAAAAATAAGCAATAAGCAGACTCAGCTCGAAATTCCCTGCTGGTGTGATGGCGGTGACTGCAGGCGGTGGCGGCGGTCGGCTGGCCGGCGGTGGCGGTGTCGGCGGCGATGGTAGAAGGGTGTGTGGAAAGAGAGACGCATCTCAGTCTTTTATAGGAGCGGCGAGTCTGACATTTTCAGCTGTCGCATGCTGACCTGCTGCTATCATAAGAGAAACAAAAGCCCTAATCACGCTTTTCAGCTGGATCCTTCCACCCCGCCAGACATAAATCCAGATGGGAAGGTGGTTTAAAATTAAATCCGTGTACCGACTGTCATACAATAGAGTAATTAGTTGAACGCGTGTTACCTGTATAAAGGATTAGCGGGTCATGGGCTCAGCGTGTGTATAGAAAAACAACTACAGGTAGCGTGAACAAAGCGACCCCCTCCCTTTCTGTCACTCTGTCTGTGACTAGAGGGTGTGCGTGTGGTAAGCGGCTTAAATCTAAAGAAAAACAAATCACCCTCTCCTGTCGTCAGCAGTCAGCCGGCCGGCGGCTGGAAAATGCGATTAGAGGGATGATGAGCCGCGTAGTAAGCGACTTAAGGCTGATCTAAAGACCTGCCGTGAGGGGGCAGCTGGCCGGTGGCTTGAAAAAAAAGGGGGGGGAGTAAGGGTATATAAGGGGGAGTGAAACCGTATTCGGCATCGTCATCATCGTTCACGCTACTACTACTACTACTACTACTACTACTACTACCACCACCAGCACCGCGCCTCAATTTGCAGATCCCCATGATGGAAAGTTGCTACCGTGACATGAAGCGGAATGACGAAGCGGCGCGCGAATGTGAAGCTGATGCTGTAGCCTCTGCTACTGCTGCTGCTAGTGCTGCTCAGCGTGCTACTGCTGCATTTACTGCGGCTGTTAGTGACGCTGGTTGTGATGACGTTGTTGTTGTTGCCGCTGCGGCTGTGACTGCTGCTGTTGCTGCCGCCGATGCAGCTACTCATGCCACCGATGCCGACGCTGCTGCTGCTGATGCTGTTGCGGCTGCCGATGACGCCGCTGATAACACTGCTAGTGCCCGCTCTGCCGCCCTTGCTACTGTCGCTGCTGCTGTTGTTGCTAATGCTCACGCTACTGCTGCTACAGCTGCTGCTACTGCTGCTACCGCTGCTGCCGAGGCTGCTGCCGCTGCTGCCGATGCTGCTGCCGATGCTGCCGATGCTGCTGCCGATGCTGATGTTAGCAGTCGCGTCGACAAAGAATCGTCATTTGTCACTCTTAAACCTCCAGTTGAACGCGCGACGAGTAGTAGGGCTACCAACGCGACGGCCGGATGGTGCAACTGGTGTCGTCGCTTCTGCTCGTGCGCTTGCTTTTCTTCCAGTCCTACCTGCTGCTGCTACGGTATGATAGTGTTATAGTGTTTGAATGAGAACGCGCGTAGTTACACATAGACGCTGTAACAGATGTGCTTTTTTTTTGAAAATATAATTTTAACATAACATGGAACTTGTTGTGTTTATTTTCTATATATAAGTTGTTTGTTTACAAACAGTCACGTGTCACGTGGTGTTGTTTACAAACAAGAGAGCCACGTGGTGTTGTTTACAAACAAACCCTAAGTAGGTCACGTTACCCTAGTTACCAGAATGCCGGCTTCTGATTGGCTGAGCCTAAGTAGGTCACGTGACGTAAGCAGGTCACGTTACCATGGTTACCAGAATGCCGGCCTCTGATTGGCTGAGAGATTCTAAGTAGGTCAGTAGGTCACCCAGAATGCTGGCTTCTGATTGGCTGAGAGCCCTAAGTAGGTCACGTTACCATGGCAACGGGTCACGTGACCAAATGGAGGCCTCTGATTGGCTGCATGTCGATTGAGTAATAAACAGTACTTAACTATAGTCCCGTTCCGATACATACTATACTACTCATATGCTAATTTACATCGCTATCATATTATATATACCTATTCCACCTGGTGTAGTGGAGCTCACTGAACACCCTCTCCCATAAGAGCTGAGGTTGGTCAGGGAGCACCACATATTATCTGTTCTTTATAATAATACAGGTTATAAGCCTACATATTGGACAGAATAAAGAATCAATTACAAACAAACAAACAATCCGGAGATCATGACCTGGTAATAGTCAAGATATGTGTAAAACTACACATGTTATTCTTAACTTAGGTCAGCTGTTAAACATATGCACAACACATGTCTTAAATTAGACGCACTGTCACCATGACGTGGTCACCCTGACACTGTCACCTTGACACTGCCACCCTGACACTGTCACCTCCATACTGTTACAGACACGTCCCCGTTCCTGTTCGGCCACAACACCAACGCGCTGTACGACGTGGCCTCCCCCTACCTCTTCCCCTTCATCATTGAGTTCAGTCTGCTCGCTGCTGCTCACTTTTGGAAGCTCTACTCCAACATTGGCACCACGACGGTTAACCCTCCCGACACAGACCCCCCTCAGGTAAGATGTGTCAGTGTGATGTAACCCTGATTACCTGTGTGCAGCCACTGATTATAGTTTTCATGAATATCAATGAGCTAATGGTAGGGAGCAGTTGCAGAGACAATGAATAATCTGATTTTAATCTTCATTGAAGCTGGTTGTATACCTATAAGGGTGAATCCACTGAGGCAAATCAGTTGGATCGGATGAACCTTCACAATGTTGAATCTCGTACGATCCAACAGATTTACCTCAGTGGATTCACCCCTTATATAAGCATCTAAATATGCTTCAGTAATCAGGTAGACTCAACATCTGGCCATGTTTTGTCTGTAACGGGGCTGGTTGGTTTATCGAGGTCTGACTGCACAAATACTTACGTACACTGGAACTGACACTCACACTCTTACAATGGCGACCACGACTGTGTCTAATATGTACATTTATTACACGACTTAACGTTATTGGTACAATCATGTATAAGAACAAAGAAGTGTGTGCCGGGGCTGGGGCCGGGGCTGGGGCCGGGGCTGGGGCCGGGGCTGGGGCCGGGGCTGGGGCCGGGGCTGGGGCCGGGGCTGGGGCCGGGGCTGGGGCCGGGGCCGGGGCCGGGGCCGGGGCCGGGGCCGGGGCCGGGGCCGGGGCCGGGGCCGGGGCCGGGGCCGGGGCCGGGGCCGGGGCCGGGGCCGGGGCCGGGGCCGGGGCCGGGGCCGGGGCCGGGGCCGGGGCCGGGGCCGGGGCCGGGGCCGGGGCCGGGGCCGGGGCCGGGGCCGGGGCCGGGGCCGGGGCCGGGGCCGGGGCCGGGGCCGGGGCCGGGGCCGGGGCCGGGGCCGGGGCTGGGGCTGGTGGTGTGTGTCAGTGTCTATTACCAGATGACGGGCAGTGCCACAAGGCTAACACAGGGCTGGGGCTGGGGCCGGGGCTGGGGCTGGGGCTGGGGCCGGGGCTGGGGCTGGGGCTGGGGCTGGTGGTGTGTGTCAGTGTCTATATTGTGTATATTACAGCATACAGCAGCCCCTACACCAGCAGACGGCCAGTGCCACAAGGCTAACACGGGGCTGGGGCTGGGTATGATGGTGTTTGTCAGCGCGGTGGTGTCCATGTGCCTGTTCCTGTACCTCACCACCCGTCACGGCATGGACTACGAGACCACCTACATCTACCTCATCACAGACATCATCGTCAACGCCGTGTCCCTCCTCGCCACCGGCCCCGCCTTCTACCAGTTTCAGTTAGTACAACTCAATATTATATTTTCTAAATCCTACTTAAAATTGTTTCACACTGTGACATTATAGTATATATAACTTTAACATGGTAAATCTTGTTTCTCAAAAAAGGTATGGTGAGTGTCGGTTCTGCCTTTAGGGACTCGGTCTGGGGTTAGTGCAGACCGATGACGGACTGACGGGGTCTGGTTCAGGAACCAAGTTTAGGTCTTAGTTGATTGCTACATCCCTGAGACTGTGGCTCACCATGCCAGTCTGCAGTGGGCAGTGTGTATATGTACCTGATATCATGGAGTGGTGCAATCCTATCTAGGTCAGTAGGACGCAGCCACACCAGCCTGCCACCTGGTGTCTACAGGGGGAGGTATACCAGATTAAGAAGAAATTCTGGCTTTTAGTCTAGTGAATTAAGGGAACGAATTGGCATTATACTTTATTACTGGATAAAAGTGCCAAAAGTTTTTTACACACGGTTTGAACCAAGAACTTTCACTTTTTTCCTTGCTCCAAAAGAAATTTCCATGCTATCACCGTTTTTCAGCCATTTTGAAATGTGATCACCGAAATCATTGAAATAAACAGGAAATCTTAATTTGTAGAACTTTTATAGAAATATTTAGGGTTGAAACCATACAAGATGCTTAACTGGTAACTATAAATGTAGGTTAATATCCAAATCTAAATCATGCATTAAAAATTCAAGATGGCTGCCCTTCATAAAGATGACTGTCAGATCACATGAAACCATATTTTTTCAGGTTCATTTAGCTTTTGATTTGAAAAAAAGGCTGATTCAGGGGGAAGGGGGGGGGATTCAACAGGATTGCCCCCATCCCCAACAAAAAAAGAGAGAGGAGAGGAAAGATGGAGGAAAAGGAGAGAAGGAAATGAAAAGAAAGATTGGAAAACTAGCTCTTAATTTAAGAAAAGTATTTCAGGGGAGTTGATAGTATCTTTTCCTGGAGGGGGGTATTCATATATTTCTGAGCAGGTGGGGGAAAATGTGACTGGAGGGGTAGTTCTAGTTTTGCCCACCAGGGGGCACAGTGATAGCAAAAGAGTGAAAAATAGGCCACAAAATGCACTAGGGTACTTTTAATGTAGAATATTCTCTTCTAAATAATCGTTGGTGCAAGTGTTCTCTATTTATTGTGGCACATAATGCATTTAAAGCTTATTAACTGTTTTCAGTTATACATTTTGACTCATGTTTGAGAAGTGATTTTGACAAAACGTGCAGAAATATTTGCTATATCTTATATAGATCCTGTACCAGGTTATTTCCAAATTCCCCTGAGAGCAGGGGCATTGTCACGCCTTCTGCCTCCCCCCCCCTCCCCCCATTCCTCTTCTCAGGTTTGGGAGGGGGGCATGCTGCGGGCTGAGGGATTTCTTTGAGATGGAAGGGGGACGTGGTCCCTCCCCTACCATACACCTCCAATATCCCTCAACCTCACCTTCAATTCCATGTCCACTCTCCTCCAGATCCCCTCCCATGCCCTGGCCTACCCCTGTGGCCTCTCCTCCCTCTATGACCTCTGTGTACTCAAGCCTAGGGAGAGGGAAGCAGTTGGAGGGAAAGGGAAGCATTAGAAAAAAAGGACATTCAGGAAATAGGATGCACAACAAAAGAGTGTGGATTCACAGTCTTCCTTTTTGAAAGAAAAATCAACTAGAACAACCCCTAACTGCTGGCTGCAAATGAATCTATACAGCTCTCAGAACCCACCAGAAAGAACCCTTTTGCTTCTAGATCTCAAAAATATCCTGTGGGTACCAAGCTCGCTGTACCCTGCTTGCAACTTTATATGTGACCTTAAGTTTTTATAAAAGGTCCACAAGATCAGTTAAGCTCTCCAACCGCACCCCTTCTTTCCCCTCAGTGCCACTCCCTCCTTCTCAATGTGTTCAAATATATGTTATAGGTGGGGGGAGGCATGCCTTCAGGTGACAAAATTCTTTTTCCAAAGGATCTCTCCCTCCAAAAAAATCCCAAACCAAATGATAGAGGCTAGATGTAGATCAGACCTTTCATAAAGTGTGTGCAAAATTCATAAGAATGGACTATTTGAAGGCTATAAATTCAAAATTGTCTTCAGGGCGCATGCCCCCAAACCCCCCAGTTTGACACCTGCAGTTCACTTGTGGTGGCTGCAGCCCTTCGTTTGCGGTGTTCTGCTGCAAAACCCATTCCATATAGATTGATCACATATCTCCCCTAGATAATCCTACTACTACCAATTTTGTAACCTAACAGGGTATAACAAATAAATCAGTATAAATCTGATGTTGTAAAAAACTCATAATGTATTATTCATCAAAATGTTTATCATGTTCAACTCGTTCGATCGCAAATGTTCATGCGACATATACTTATAAAATCTGGTTCGTTTGTAAGCATTATTTAAATCCTTGTCAAAATGGATTAATGCAAATAAACACGTCCAAAAAACCCACAAAAAAACATGAAAACATATAGAATTACCCTTAAAATATATGAGCGGTTAAAAAAGTACTATTGACAGCTTGTGAAAGTAATTAAAATGAAAGCATCAAGCCACAATTAGTTTTGCCTTTCAGCTTTAATTTTGCACCCATATTGCATTTTTCGGGGGCTGATTCTTTCATATTTATGACAATTAATGTCTATTATGGCAATATCATTAGGTCTCAATGCTAGAAACCTGCAAAAGATTAACTTATAAAATTATTATTGTCATCTTTCACATTTTTCAGGAAAATGACCCAAAAATAGTGTTGCAGGACACTTTTTGCTTGGAGCAAGGAAAAATATTCAATAACATATATTTATCTACCTATAAACCAACTTTGGTACTTTTATCCAAAAATAAAATATATTTCCCTTAATTCACTAGACTATTTGGGCTGATATCACATCTGGGCCTCCTGGCTAGGATAAATGTGTCTGTATGGAATGGAAAATGCCTGCAAAGTGTCTTTCACAGAACAGGTGTTTGCTTCCTATGCAGAGTGCCTGTGTACATGTCATACATTGACATAAAATGGACATAACTATATGATGTCTACAATCTCTCAGAGTTATCCTAAATATCCTATCTGATTTATAATCACTACTCGGAGGGGGGTATACGCAGAACTGGTATAAATGTCATCCCTGCAACATGTCATGTACATATCTCCATATCAAATCTTTTTGACATGTCTAAATTTATACGTTTCAGACATGTTTTAGGCCTACAGCTGGTCAATTATATACATCATTATTATTAAGTTCAAACATATCGTTGATATGTATTTTTTTTAATGTAAATATACTTATGTAAAATACCCATGCAAAGGGACACGTAAAAACTTCTTGCGTATGTGACATCTTGGGAACGACAATTGACATCATCCAATGATGTCACGACCAATCAGAAAATGATGTAAAAATGATGTAATTTACATGAGTTTTGCTAGCTGGGTTGACACTGTCACCATGACCATGGCGCTGTCACCATGACGCCATCACCCTGACACTGTCACCTTCATACTGTCACCTTCATATTGTCACCTACATACTGTCACCTTCATACTGTCACCTTCATACTGTCACCTTCATACTGTCACCTTCATACTGTCACCTTCATATTGTCACCTACATACTGTCACCTTCATACTGTCACCTTCATACTGTCACCTTCATACTGTCACCTTCATACTGTCACCTTCATATTGTCACCTACATACTGTCACCTTCATACTGTCACCTTCATACTGTCACCTTCATACTGTCACCTTCATACTGTCACCTTCATACTGTCACCTTCATACTGTCACCTTCATACTGTCACCTTCATACTGTCACCTTCATACTGTCACCTTCATACTGTCACCTTCACACTGTCACCTTCACACTGTCACCTTCATACTGTCACCTTCATACTGTCACCTTCATACTGTCACCTTCATACTGTCACCTTCATACTGTCACCTTCATACTGTCACCTTCATACTGTCACCTTCATATTGTCACCTCCATACTGTTACAGATACGTCCCCGTTCCTGTTCGGCCACAACACCAACGCGCTGTACGACGTGGCCTCCCCCTACCTCTTCCCCTTCATCATTGAGTTCAGCCTGCTCGCTGCAGCTCACTTCTGGAAGCTCTACTCCAACATCGGCACCACAACGGTTAACCCTCCCGACACAGAACCCCCACAGGTAAGATGTGTCAGTGTGATGTAACCCTGTTTACCCGTGTGCAGGTACTGTACTGATTATTGTTTTCATGAATATCAATGAGCTAATGGCAGGGAGCAGTTGCAGAGACAATGAATTATCTGATTTTAATCTTCATTGAAGCTGGTTGTATACCTATAAGGGTGAATCCACTGAGGCAAATCAGTCAGATCGGATGAACCTTCACAATCACTGCATCAAAATCCCTATTTAAGTATATTTAAGTGTACCAAAATATCCAGGAAATGTCCTGGAAAGGTCGTTTGGAGCTTGCCATGAAATAAAAGTAACCTTAAATTTACCGGAAATGTCATTTGACATTTCCGGTAAATTTAAGGTGACCTCAAATTCACCGGAAATGTCATTTGACATTTCCAGTAAATTTAAGGTAAACTTAAAATTACCGGAAATGTTGTTTGACATTTCCAGTAAATTGTAGGTAAACTTAAATTCATCAGAAAGGTCAAACGACATTTTCTGTTAAATATGAGGTAAACTCAAATTTACCGGAAATGTCAAATGACATTTCCAGGAAAGGTAAACTTAAATTTATCAGAAATATCAATATACAATGTTTGAGGGCTACAACCCGTTTTCCTTACCAGGAGATTAAGGGGACCCTGATCCCGGTATTTTACATTACTTTGAGAGTTTCTGGAGGGTGACAGTATGAAGTTGTGTTTTATTGCAGCAAGTTGTGTTTTATTGCAGCAAGTTGTGCTTCACAGGCGTCATGGGGGAGGGGTTGGGGGCTCATTTCATGTGTTTTATTAATGTCTTGTATAGCAGCAAGCTGTGTGTTATTGCAGCAAGTTGTGCTTCACGGGGGTCCTGGAGTTATGTTTCAGCGCTTGGGGCTTATTTCATGTGTTTTATTAATGTGTTTTATTGCAGCAAGCTGTGCTTCACGGGGGTCTTGGACGAGGCTGGGTGCTTATTTCATGTCTTGCATTGCAGCAAGTTGTGCTTCACGGGGGTCCTGGAGGAGGCATTGGGCTTATTTCATGTCTTGTATTGCAGCAAGCTGTGCTTCACGGGGGTCTTGGAGGAGGCTGGGTGCTTATTTCATGTCTTGCATTGCAGCAAGTTGTGCTTCACGGGGGTCTTGGAGGAGGCGCTGGACCAGAACCTGCTGCTGACGGCGCTGGGCGGGCTGTACATCCTGTTTGGCTTCATCGGGTTTGGCTCGGTGCTTCACGTGTACACACCGGGCATGGACGGGGCCCAGGCACAACTACAGCTGGTATCTGCACTCGTCACCTTCCTACAGGTAGGTGGCAGCACTTACTGTAGGTACAGGGGAAGTACGGTGGCCCAAGAGGGCCAAAAAGTGGTTTTCAAAAAAAAAAAAAAAACTGATTTAGAAAAGAAAGTGATTTTGAAAAAAAAACAAGTTTACTTACTGTAGGTACAGTGGCCCAAGATGGCCAAGAACGCATTTCAAAGGGAAAAAAATTATTTAGAAAAAAAAAGTGATTTTGAAAAGGTACTCTAATCTTAATGAAAAACACATAACAAGATTGGACAATTATGAACATATCTGGTATCATATTAAAGCTTACAGTAACAAAAATGTAATGAGCTGGAGAAAACATGCATGCGTACAACTTTTAGACATTAAAATGTACATACGTGATGCCCACTATACCCTGTACCATATGGGTCTGAGCAAAAAATCAAAGATAGAATAAAACATGCGCCCCCGACACATTTCTGAGCTTACTGATGAGACACAAGTATATTTTTTTGATTGGGCTAAGGCGTATTGTATATATGTCTGCTAACTGAGCTGAAAATTGGTTATAACCGTAGCTCAGATTCTGGTTGTATGTTTTAACATACTATACTGGATGTAACCTTTAAAAAAATCTTTTAAAAAAATCAATCCAGGGGACAGTGCAGACAGTGTTCATCGTGGACGCCCAGTACAGGAAGGCGGCCTGCCCCGACCAGCGGCAGCAGAAACCAGGCCGCTCCCTCGTCACCTTCCTCCTCATTACCAACATAGCCATGTGGCTCATCAACACCATACAGCTCAAAGTGAGTACATCCAACACCATACAGCTCAAAGTGAGTATATCCAGCACCATACAGCTCAAAGTGAGTATATCCAACACCATACAGCTCAAAGTGAGTATATCCAACACCATACAGCTCAAAGTGAGTATATCCAGCACCATACAGCTCAAAGTGAGTATATCCAACACCATACAGCTCAAAGTGAGTATATCCACACAGCTCAAAGTGAGTATATCCAACACCATACAGCTCAAAGTGAGTATATCCACACAGCTCAAAGTGAGTATATCCAACACCATACAGCTCAAAGTGAGTATATCCACACAGCTCAAAGTGAGTATATCCAACACCATACAGCTCAAAGTGAGTATATCCAACACCATACAGCTCAAAGTGAGTATATCCAACACCACACAGCTCAAAGTGAGTATATCCAACACCATACAGCTCAAAGTGAGTATATCCAACACCACACAGCTCAAAGTGAGTATATCCAACACCATACAGCTCAAAGTGAGTATATCAACACAGCTCAAAGTGAGTATATCCAACACCATACAGCTCAAAGTGAGTACATCCAACACCATGCAGCTCAAAGTGAGTATATCCACACAGCTCAAAGTGAGTATATCCAACACCACACAGCTCAAAGTGAGTATAGCCATACAGCTCAAAGTGAGTATATCCAACACCACACAGCTCAAAGTGAGTATATCCAACACCACACAGCTCAAAGTGAGTATAGCCATACAGCTCAAAGTGAGTATATCCAACACCACACAGCTCAAAGTGAGTACATCCAACACCACACAGCTCAAAGTGAGTATATCCAACACCATACAGCTCAAAGTGAGTATATCCACACAGCTCAAAGTGAGTATATCCAACACCACACAGCTCAAAGTGAGTATATCCAACACCATACAGCTCAAAGTGAGTATATCCAACACCAAACAGCTCAAAGTGAGTATATCCAACACCATACAGCTCAAAGTGAGTATATCCAACACCATACAGCTCAAAGTGAGTATATCCAACACCACACAGCTCAAAGTGAGTATATCCAACACCATACAGCTCAAAGTGAGTATATCCAACACCAAACAGCTCAAAGTGAGTATATCCAACACCATACAGCTCAAAGTGAGTACATCCAACACCATACAGCTCAAAGTGAGTATATCCACACAGCTCAAAGTGAGTATATCCAACACCATACAGCTCAAAGTGAGTATATCCACACAGCTCAAAGTGAGTATATCCAACACCACACAGCTCAAAGTGAGTATATCCAACACCATACCGCTCAAAGTGAGTATATCCAACACCACACAGCTCAAAGTGAGTATATCCACACAGCTCAAAGTGAGTATATCCAACACCACACAGCTCAAAGTGAGTATATCCAACACCATACAGCTCAAAGTGAGTATATCCAACACCATACAGCTCAAAGTGAGTATATCCAACACCATACAGCTCAAAGTGAGTATATCCACACAGCTCAAAGTGAGTATATCCATACAACTCAAAGTGAGTATATCCAACACCATACAGCTCAAAGTGAGTATATCCAACACCATACAGCTCAAAGTGAGTATATCCAACACCATACAGCACAAAGTGAGTATATCCAACACCATACAGCTCAAAGTGAGTATATCCAACACCACACAGCTCAAAGTGAGTATATCCAACACCACACAGCTCAAACTGAGTATATCCAACACCATACAGCTCAAAGTGAGTATATCCAACACCACACAGCTCAAACTGAGTATATCCAACACCATACAGCTCAAAGTGAGTATATCCAACACCACACAGCTCAAAGTGAGTATATCCAACACCACACAGCTCAAAGTGAGTATATCCACACAGCTCAAAGTGAGTATATCCACACCATACAGCTCAAAGTGAGTATATCCAACACCATACAGCTCAAAGTGAGTATATCCAACACCATGCAGCTCAAAGTGAGTATATCCACACAGCTCAAAGTGAGTACATCCAACACCATACAGCTCAAAGTGAGTATATCCAACACCATACAGCTCAAAGTGAGTATATCCAACACCATACAGCTCAAAGTGAGTATATCCAACACCACACAGCTCAAAGTGAGTATATCCAACACCACACAGCTCAAAGTGAGTATATCCAGTACCACACAGCTCAAAGTGAGTATATCCAACACCACACAGCTCAAAGTGAGTATATCCAACACCACACAGCTCAAAGTGAGTATATCCAACACCATACAGCTCAAAGTGAGTATATCCAACACCATACAGCTCAAAGTGAGTATATCCAACACCACACAGCTCAAAGTGAGTATATCCAACACCACACAGCTCAAAGTGAGTATATCCAACACCATACAGCTCAAAGTGAGTATATCCAACACCACACAGCTCAAAGTGAGTATATCCAACACCATACAGCTCAAAGTGAGTATATCCAACACCATACAGCTCAAAGTGAGTATATCCAACACCACACAGCTCAAAGTGAGTATATCCAACACCACACAGCTCAAAGTGAGTATATCCAACACCACACAGCTCAAAGTGAGTACATCCAACACCACACAGCTCAAAGTGAGTATATCCAACACCACACAGCTCAAAGTGAGTATATCACAACAGCTCAAAGTGAGTATATCCAACACCATACAGCTCAAAGCGAGTATATCCAACACCACACAGCTCAAAGTGAGTATATCCAACACCACACAGCTAAAAGTGAGTATATCCAACACCATACAGCTCAAAGTGAGTATATCCAACACCATACAGCTCAAAGTGAGTATATCCAACACCACACAGCTCAAAGTGAGTATATCCATATAGCTCAAAGTGAGTATATCCAACACCACACAGCTCAAAGTGAGTATATCCAACACCACACAGCTCAAAGTGAGTATATCCACACAGCTCAAAGTGAGTATATCCAACACCATACAGCTCAAAGTGAGTATATCCAACACCATACAGCTCAAAGTGAGTATATCCACACAGCTCAAAGTGAGTATATCCACACAGCTCAAAGTGAGTATATCCAACACCATACAGCTCAAAGTGAGTATATCCAACACCATACAGCTCAAAGTGAGTATATCCAACACCATACAGCTCAAAGTGAGTATATCCAACACCACACAGCTCAAAGTGAGTATATCCAACACCACACAGCTCAAAGTGAGTATATCCAGCACCACACAGCTCAAAGTGAGTATATCCAACACCACACAGCTCAAAGTGAGTATATCCACACAGCTCAAAGTGAGTATATCCAACACCATACAGCTCAAAGTGAGTATATCCAACACCATACAGCTCAAAGTGAGTATATCCAACACCATACAGCTCAAAGTGAGTATATCCAACACCACACAGCTCAAAGTGAGTATATCCAACACCATACAGCTCAAAGTGAGTATATCCACACCATACAGCTCAAAGTGAGTATATCCAACACCACACAGCTCAAAGTGAGTATATCCAACACCATACAGCTCAAAGTGAGTATATCCAACACCATACAGCTCAAAGTGAGTATATCCACACCATACAGCTCAAAGTGAGTATATCCAACACCACACAGCTCAAAGTGAGTATATCCACACAGCTCAAAGTGAGTATATCCAACACCACACAGCTCAAAGTGAGTACATCCAACACCACACAGCTCAAAGTGAGTATATCCAACACCATACAGCTCAAAGTGAGTATATCCAACACCATACAGCTCAAAGTGAGTATATCCACACCATACAGCTCAAAGTGAGTATATCCAACACCACACAGCTCAAAGTGAGTACATCCAACACCACACAGCTCAAAGTGAGTATATCCAACACCATACAGCTCAAAGTGAGTATATCCAGCACCATACAGCTCAAAGTGAGTATATCCATACAGCTCAAAGTGAGTATATCTAACATCATGTAGCTCAAAGAAGGTACCGTGTATAATGTAATAAGCTTAATGCCATACCGCTCAAAGTAGGTACCATATATACAGCATTCTACTAATGGTTTGGATGAGAATTAATATGGTATCCAGGGACAGTAACCGCTCAGAGAGTTGGTGGAGTAGGGTCCAACCATGGTATTCACAACGTATTTTCAATGGGGGGATTAAATCGTGCCAAAGGACAATATTGGGCAATGAAATCAATTTTAAGCAAAATGGTGGGAAATAAGGGGGAAAAGATAAAATAGGAAAGTTATTATTATTTGTGAACATCCTAACTCATTTTTAAGAAAATTTATTTTTGGGCCCTAATCATCGGATTTATTACCTTTCAGGAGATTGACGATGCTGGGATATTCAGTGATACATTTGGTGCACTGGCATGGAAGATCATCCTGCACAGTTTCCTGCCGCTGGCCGCCTTCTACCGCTTCCACGCAAGCGTCTGTCTGTCGGACATCTGGGAGAAGACGTACAGCGAGAAACTCACACACACAGTGCCTATACTCAGCCTGGTCAGCTCCATCAAACAGCACTAGGTTAAATTAGAGAAAGACCTCGTGCCCAATGAATCAATTCCATGATATTGCTAAATATCAGAAGATGTATGAAAGAAGTTACTATACACTTATCAATTGTTGAGGCATAATAAGTAATTAGACACCAGAAACTTTCTCACCCAGCGCCATAATCGTGCTTAAATGGTTGTCAGGAGCCTATAGAAACCGATATAAAGGAATGCCTGTTATGGTTAGATGTGCCTTTTATTAAGAAATATCCTTGCTGAATAGACTGAAATCTGGTTACACACAGATAGACAATATCAAGCTCTTCAATATTCATTGTCTATACACTCTGTATATTTAATTTTTTATCTTATCCGACAGAAAACATGTTTAGAGTTTCACGTTTTTCTCTCTCATTTCATCTCATCTCATTATTTATATGCCTATAAACAATGTTTGTAATGTGCAATATCTATTGACAACTTATAATTTGATTGACAAGTACCCATCACGTAATAATTCTTTCCAAATATATATGAATGCACGTTATCTAAGGGGTACTAGCAGAGAGAGGCAATGCACTGAATACTACTTCTAATGTATGCAGACATCGTCTTTTGCTTATATTATTCAACTTAATAAAGACCTAAGAGAATATTTATAACATGATGTGAATAAACCATATCTAAAAACATTACAGACTTACAAAGACGTTGTTGATTGGATGTAAAAATGAACATTCCTTAACAAATACTTTAAATTGTGTGCTCTGACAAATACCTGAGTACTTAACTCCTCAAATTCTCTAGAAACGTTAAATATAACGATAGGGTAGATGCCCCTGTTAGGACAGCAGCCCTTGTACCTACTCATCCAAGTAGGACCTCTTACCAGATGCATTAGATTTGATCCACAATTCTCTCACTTCAGAGATTGGACTGATTTGATAAGAGCATGCGTTCCTGATGTCTCATGTCTCCCTGTCAGATCCTGGCAGTCTGCCTCGACCCTTCTCAGCGTGGACTACAGGAGGTGGGGAGATATTCCAAACGCTAAGATTGTGCATGTGGACGGGCCCGCTTTTCAGTAGCACATGTTTTAATGTCTTTTCCTGAGGCTATCTTTTGTCTGAATGCCTCATAAGGAGGTCTTCAGAAGAAGGACACAAAGCATTGGTGCTATTTTGTCAATGGCTTCTCTGGTGAGAAATTGATGGAAACAGTTTCATGTTTCCTTTATTATGTTTTTCCATATCATATAACTGGATAATACACTAGTCCACCTGGACACTGTCTGACTAGCTCCCCACTTCTTTATTTAGCATTAAACCCCCAGCTCCCATATAAATAGCATTCACCTGGGACATATGCAAATGACCTGTCAGACCATGGTTTGTCAGAGGGAGATGACATTTTTGTGTATTGACTAGAATATAGCTACTTACCACCTCTATATTTTGTCATGGTAACTTATGAATGTTTCCCAGAGCAAGCTATAGCAAAAGAATTTTACACATGACACTTGAATCAGTAGAATAATGGGATACAATCCCAAGTGTATGTGCTGAGTGGGTGGTTGGGGCTGTGTGATTGGCAGATGCCCTGTGTTGTTTGTGTATACCTGGGGCACAGAAAGCATGGGGCTGAGGTCTGAGTACACCTCACAGGCCAGGACCCACACCTGGGCAGGCCCTATGACCTGTAAGTTACTGATGTGGTCACTGTACAGGTCTGCCCTCTGTGGAGAAATATGGCACTAAAGACCTTACTTTAGTACTGGGTGCCTGACCTAGTTTGTGTAAGACCTCCCCTCCCACTGCCCCACTGTGGCTAGTTACACACAGCACCTGTCAGTCACCTTACAAGCCACTCCCCTGGACCTTACTGGACGTGCAGTAAGATCTGCGGGTTTAAGTAGGGTTTGTGCATAGTTGCCCTTAGCTTAATGGTAAGCATTAAGTTCTATGTCATCTCATCTTTACACAATGAGTCCCTCTGCACCATTGTGCTTTTTCTCATCCTTTTCCCATTATACCAAGGCTTTGCCTTCATACTCACAGTTGGTGGGTTACGTGTTTTATGTAGTATTGTACTGTCATGTGTTGAGTCCTTGTCATGTGTTCCAACTATAATTGTCCCACCCCCTTGGGGGAGCAGAGCCTTCATATTATAAAGGGGCCCAGTGGGCACAAAATTCTGTTCAATGTTGAATCAATGTTAAGTCAACATTGAATCAACATTGATAACCATTTATCAATGTTGATTCAATGTTCTGTGCCCACTGGGGGCACACCAGGGCTTCATTGATATGGCGCTAGTTCTAAATTGTCAACAGTCAATAACCCAGCTTTTCCTCATCGTCCTTTCCTTTATTAGTCCTCCATGACTCTTCTTGTTGGGTCCTGGAGAATCCCGCATTTATTAGTTGAATTATTTGAATTTTGGCATAGGCTCTAAATGCCGTTGTATGCCTGTCCGAACCCGCATGGGTTTGGATTTAAAATGTAACAACAACAACAACTTTGATACTGCAATGTATACTTATGGTTGGGGCACCATCATATGTACAGGTCACTATAAGCTAAGTGTATAGGTGTGAGACCCAAAGACCCAAAATATTAAGAAATACATGTTTTATAGAGAAAATCACAGAAGCATCTTGACATAATCCCCAGTGTAGTACGATGCTTGTCACTAGATGATGCTCTAGGTGTACGGCTAAGGACAGTATCATTAGGGTTTTTGTTTATTTATAATGGATCTTGAAGGATGCAATATCGGTTTTAACCTTTAATATATATATTGTAGTTATGTATAGTTGAGGCCACCAGGTTGGATGGCTTATACGCGAATCAGAACCACCTTTCATTTGATACCAAACATGCCTGTATAGGGTGCGGATAATACAAGGGTTTTTATTTGTATACTGTAGCACTAAAGTCGCCATAATCAGATGCCCTCTGAGGTAGTCTCAAGAGCAAACACAGGCAAATCCCTCCACGTCGCTATGCTATGTTTCTCGGAGCCGGAGTCTGTCGCATAGTAAATCCCCACAAGTACGATTTTATACGTGTGGGGGGCACTGATCAATCACGGCGCCCGTACGTCCCACCGTCGCCAATGAGCGCCGACGTCACAGTAGAACGCTGCAGACTCTGGCTCCCAGTAGTGACGGAAAGCACAGCGAATGGATTTGCCAGAGTTTGCACCGGAGACTACCCTCTGAGGCTTATAGGATTTTCAAAAGTTAGGGGGGAGGCTTATATGTGAGTTAGGCTGATACGCGAGGTTTTATGGTAGTAGACCAGAACAGTACTAGAAATGTGAACGGGATACGCTTGCTGATTATGCTACTTAAAGAGCAACCTTAGTTATTCATTCCGAGACCAAAAAACGCCCAATATTACGGACCCTTAGGTTATTCTGATATCTCAAAGCTCTAATATACGTACTACAAATGAGTTGGCAGGAATACACCCCTGTCCATATGCAATAAGACTCTATATGAGATATGTCTTTACACATGCCCAAAGGGTGCTATTGTGCCAGAGTTGATTCCTATCAGAGGACACTAGTTCATTACAGTTTGCTCACCCTTGAACCTTTCACTGCCCAGGCTCTCCCCCTGGAGTCAAACTGATGCACTGATGAACCAGACGGCTCTTTAGTCTCATGTTGTAGGGGCTCATAGAAAAATAAACCAAAACCCTGAAAAATGCATTTACCACTATTGCTCATTGTCTGATATTGATTTTCCTATTATTCCTTATTCATTTAAACTTTCAAAAGTCAGTATTTAAGATAGCAGGTCAGGCCCATCTATATCTCGTTGGCCTTTGGGTTGAGGATGATGTGGGGTACCTGGAACAATGTTTTGGGGTAAATCTAGTTACTGTAAAACCTTGCGTATAAGCCTAACTCTCGTATGAGCCCCACCCGGAGTTAGGCCGATCCTATAAGGCGCACTGGTGATCTGAATGTGCCGATTTTAGTACTTTATCGTAATGGCAAAAACTTGCGTATAAACCGCAACCCGACCCTGGGTCGATCCTATGAGCCGCACTGCCGATCTGAGTCGCGTACTAGCCACAGCTTATACGTGAGGTTTTACGGTACATTTGATACAGAGTAGGCACCCATCTTAAAGGGTTAAGACGTGACATGAGAGTGAAGGATGAACCAGCTGTACAGAATTCTTTATTTACAAAACTCCAGTTGGCTGCAGTCAGGGATGGGCAGACATCAAGCTGTAGTAAGAGAAATCATGAAGTAGTATAAAATGGAGAAATAAAGATTGTAACATTGATAAATTGATATTCATTATAACATCAATTCCACACTCCCTGATTGCATGGCAGCACTTTAGATAATATACAATATGGCGGCTTTACATTGACGGCGACGTAGACGCATCTTTGGTGATTATTGACGGGTTGACGGTTAGAACGGACAATAAGAAGCTATTCCTTTTTGCAAACATCACTACTGGCGTTTAACCTATATCCAGTTTTCTGACCTCTGGAAGTGTTCAACTTGAACTCAGGTATATTCACCTTTTCATTAAATAATTCATATAGGCCTATTGTCTCATTCATATAGACCTATTGTCTAATTCATATAGGCCTATTGTCTAATTCATATAGGCCTATTGTCTAATTCATATAGGCCATTGTCTAATTCATATAGGCCTATTGTCTAATTCATATAGGCCTATTGTCTCTGTACTCATACACAATAAGGAGAGATCAGACCTCCTTCTGTTAGTCACCTTGTGTTGTCTGACTTTGTAATTCATGTCAATGCTGGAGCTGCGGTTGGTACAACATGACTCCCATTCAGCAATCCAGGCATTAACGGAACCAATTCCTCCTGTTCAAACCATTATGCCCAGTAGCTCTTTATGAGCTGCATAGTGCATTAATGCACCATGCATTGATGCATTTTGTTGCCATGATGAATAAATGCAGCCCTGGTGAGTAACTCTCCAGTGCTGCTTTCAAGCATTGTGCACCAACAATGGACGAGACAAATGTCACCTTTTAGTGACATACTGTCCTTAAAGGGTTGTAGCTGGACATGGGTTACACCTGGTATGGAACCCCAGAGTCTTTCATCTTGCCCTCTGAAAATTGTAACTTCCTCTGAATGAGATATACTTATCAGCAACTGTGATCCATTTCTCTTATTCTGACATCAACTTTATCAATAACTTATCGCCCTGTGAGTATGACATGTGACCCCGGTGGGTTTGGCACCGGGTGGAATGACTGCGTACTGAGTCGCGACCAGACAGCGACTGTTCAGATAAAGCCGCTGTCATTGCGACAGCTTCCGCTCCACTTTCTTTTTACAACTCGTAGTCCGAAAACTCAGCCGGCTTATGATATTCCGCCCAAAGCTGGTTGCATTCTTGTCAGCTGAGGACTTAGCCGGGAGCAGCTCACGGCGCTCGTAGTCTGTGCGCATCCTGACACAGCGGATCTGCCGCACTACATCATGGAAGATCTTACTGACATGGCCGACTCCAAGTCTAGTTGAGCTCTCGTAGAACGCAATGCCAAGGTCAAAGGCGATCTTACGTCCCTCCTCCCGACTGATGCAGCGCTCCGTCCACACGTCCATCTTGTTACCTGCAGAGGGGAACAGGTGTTACTGAAGGATGCACTTTACACCGTTACTGAAGGATGCACTTTACACCAATACAGAAGGATGCACTTTACACCATTACTGAAGGATGCACTTTACACCATTACTGAAGGATGCACTTTACACCGTTACTGAAGGATGCACTTTACACCGTTACTGAAGGATGCACTTTACACCGTTACTGAAGGATGCACTTTACACCGTTACTGAAGGATGCACTTTACACCATTACTGAAGGATGCACTTTACACCATTACTGAAGGATGCACTTTACACCGTTACTGAAGGATGCACTTTACACCGTTACTGAAGGATGCACTTTACACCGTTACTGAAGGATGCACTTTACACCGTTACTGAAGGACGTACTTTACACCATTACTGAAGGATGCACTTTACACCGTTACTGAAGGATGCACTTTACACCGTTACTGAAGGATGCACTTTACACCGTTACTGAAGGATGCACTTTACACCGTTACTGAAGGATGCACTTTACACCGTTACTGAAGGATGCACTTTACACCGTTACTGAAGGATGCACTTTACACCGTTACTGAAGGATGCACTTTACACCGTTACTGAAGGATGCACTTTACACCGTTACTGAAGGATGCACTTTACACCATTACTGAAGGATGCACTTTACACCGTTACTGAAGGATGCACTTTACACCGTTACTGAAGGATGCACTTTACACCATTACTGAAGGATGCACTTTACACCATTACTGAAGGATGCACTTTACACCGTTACTGAAGGATGCACTTTACACCATTACTGAAGGATGCACTTTACACCGTTACTGAAGGATGCACTTTACACCATTACTGAAGGATGCACTTTACACCGTTACTGAAGGATGCACTTTACACCGTTACTGAAGGATGCACTTTACACCATTACTGAAGGATGCACTTTACACCGTTACTGAAGGATGCACTTTACACCGTTACTGAAGGATGCACTTTACACCTGTGTAGAAGGATGCACTTTACACCGTTACTGAAGGATGCACTTTACACCGTTACTGAAGGATGCACTTTACACCGTTACTGAAGGATGCACTTTACACCGTTACTGAAGGATGCACTTTACACCATTACTGAAGGATGCACTTTACACCTGTGTAGAAGGATGCACTTTACACCGTTACTGAAGGATGCACTTTACACCATTACTGAAGGATGCACTTTACACCGTTACTGAAGGATGCACTTTACACCGTTACTGAAGGATGCACTTTACACCTGTGTAGGTGTGAAGAGAGCTCAACGGGGCAGACTCACTTAGGAGCGTCAACAAAATAATCTGTCCAATCTTAAGAGGTCATTTTTAAAACCTTACTATCTTAAAGTCAATGGACTATCTTAAACAAAACATTTATTTAAGATAACCGGTTCTACATGTCCTTCCCTAGATCTTAACACAGAATTAAGATCGTCTTAATTATCATAAAACTAGTCTTAATCTTATCTTAACCTATCTTAATCCTATCTTAAACTACACAGTCCATTGTAGGATAAGCTAGTTGACTAGTATGTAATGAAGGGCTCTGCCCTCTAACCCCCTTTTTTTCTTTTTTTTTTCTTTCTGCCTTAGATTAAGACATGTACCGTATGGTAGTGGAGGCTAATGTGCAGTATAGTCACAGTGTGCAGTACAGTTAGAATGGTGGCAAACAATAACAGTGCTACTGGAATAGGGCAGTTGAAGTTATGAATAATCTATTTAATACATTCTTAAATCAATGTTATTATCTTAAATAACATTTTTACAATTGGACAGTTTAAGAAAGTTTAAGACTGGACAGATTATTTTCTTGATGCTGTCCACTTGTGCATGAAGGGAAGCCAAGTGTGAAGGCATTGGGGTGAGTAGAAACCTTGTAGAGGCTACTGAGGTAGGGCAATAGTCTGCATAAGACAGCCATGAGGGCGCTTAATAAAATGTATATTTGAAATGGATTTTTCCACTCAAAATACTTTTGTAAAAGCCCAGGGCTCTTATTACATCAAATAGGATATATGTCTATTTGGTTAGTAATCATTACTGCATGAGGCATGTGTGTGTGTATGTGTGTGGTGTGTGTATGTGTATGTATGTGTGTGTGTGGTGTGTGTGTGTGTATGTATGTGTGTGTGTGGTGTGTGTGTGTGGTGTGTGTGTGTATGTATGTGTGTGTGTGGTGTGTGTGTGTGGTGTGTGTGTGTGTATGTATGTGTGTGTGTGGTGTGTGTGTGTGGTGTGTGTGTGTATGTATGTGTGTGTGTGGTGTGTGTGTGTGGTGTGTGTGTGTGTATGTATGTGTGTGTGTGGTGTGTATACATGTAAGACTTACCAACCAGTACCAGTGGCAGGTCTGTAGACCCCTTGGTGTCCTGTATGTGTGTGTGTGTGTGTGTGTGTGTGTGGTGTGTGTGTGTGTGGTGTGTGTGGTGTGTGTGTGGTGTGTGTGGTGTGTGTGTGTGTATGTATGTGTGTGTGTGGTGTATATACATGTAACACTTACAGACCAGTGGCAGGTCTGTAGACCCCTTGGTGTCCTGTATGTGTGTGTGTGTGTGTGTGTGTGTGTGTGGTGTGTGTGTGTGTGGTGTGTGTGTGGTGTGTGTATGTGGTGTGTGTGTGTGAGTGTGTATATACATGTACCACTTACCGACCAGCACTACCGGCAGGTCTGTAGATCCCTTAGTGTCCTGTATATAAGACACTAGTTGCTGCACGATGATGAGGCTGCGCCTGTCTGTCACGGAGTAGACCAGCACGAAGCCCTCAGACGCCAGGATCATCTTCTTTAAGTTTCCCGCCATGCAGTTCTGCGGCACGCGCGCCTGCCATCAGTAAAACAGAAACATTCAATTTAAATTCAAATCTAATTCAATTTTAGTTACCTAAGCTCCCCTTCATTTCTAGAGTGTATCAATACAACTTAATATTGATGCCATAATAAGCTCATATGTGTCTCCTTTGCGCTCATGGTGGGGCGATGGTGACCTACCATATGATCTTCCCCGTCATATTTATGCTTGTATGCCGTGCTGATTTTTGAAAATAAGATGTCTCATGAATACCTCAATTTCTGTAGTTTCTTACTACCTTAATGTGGGTATATCAGATTTTTCTTCAAATTAGAAATCTTGCTTAAATGTTTTCCAAACACTATAAACGTATTTATAATATTTAGAGAAAAGAGGTTAATTAAATGTCATCAAAGGGTGTCACAAAGGGATCCAATGTCCCCCAACCATGGGCTTTTCTAGTTTATTTTCAGAGGGTGGAATAAAAGTGTGCACGCTTTTATTCAAACAGACCATATATTGGGCAATAAAATGCAATTAGAGCAAAATCAGAGGGAATTAGGGGGAATGGAACAGATAGGAAGTCAAATATATTATTTGTGCACAATTTTTAGGGAAATATAATTCGTTGTCCCACACATCGGATGTACTAACTCTCTGTCTATAAGTCTATACAACACAGTTTGTAGAACTGTAAGTTCCATAACTTGCAGGCACACTTTCCGTGAATCGTTAGGTACATGTAAGTACCTAGTTATAGAACCTGGTACACATTTCATTGCCCCCCACAAGTATCAAAAACATTGGGTCCCAGTGCAGAGTGAGTTTATGTCTACCTCTGTCACGTACACGTGATTACAGCAGCCGAGTAGCAGCTGCAGCTGGTGGAGCCCCCTGGTGGTAAACACCTTATCTACAAAACTATAAAACAAGCCTTACCGGCAACTCAGCGTTATAAATGAAGCTGTAAAGGGAACTCAGTGGAGAGATCTATAATGTCAGACTTACCGGGAACTCGGTGGAGAGATCTATAATGTCAGACTTACCGGGAACTCAGTGGAGAGATCTATAATGTCAGACTTACCGGGAACTCGGTGGAGAGATCTATAATGTCAGACTTACCGGGAACTCGGTGGAGAGATCTATAATGTCAGACTTACCGGGAACTCAGTGGAGAGATCTATAATGTCAGACTTACCGGGAACTCAGTGGAGAGATCTATAATGTCAGACTTACCGGGAACTCAGTGGAGAGATCTATAATGCGGAGGATGGCGACCTCCCCATCCACCTCCTCCACCTTCTCACAGAACGACTCTGCAAAATATGTTTTATATAACAGGATAACTTCAGCACTTACAGTAATACATTAATACAGTAGTAGGTGGCTCAAACCTCTGACCTATGTTGTTTTGGCTATTTCTAGCCCTCTTCAGGCTTATAGCCCTACAGAATAACCAGTTTTACACCAATTTTTCAAAAATTTAGTATATGTGAGAAACATCCCAACAATTCGGGATTCTTTTTTTTTTGGTGTATTGGCCCAATATTTTCCTTTTTAGGCCCTCCAAAGGCCCAAAAACCCTTAAAAACGTCAAAAACCCTTTAAATGACATGTTTTACATGTCTCCCATGTCTACTAAGACAGTAACAGCCTATCCCTAATATCATTTTCTATTAGGCCTATGGTATAGTCAATTGATTCACAAGGATTTCAATAGATATGTACCGTATTTTTTTCTCCACAGCCATTTACGTGTATATTGTCAGCAAAATTTTCAAATGTCCTTTCATTTTGATACCACTATACAGTAAATAAACAAGATCCAAACAGTATCCCTTGTACCCCAGATTGTGAGGTAACTATTGTGTCTTTTGCCAGAAAAAAGAAATTTTGAAAAAAATCTAATATACCAGCCTCCAGGACCAAATGTGTACTGTGATACTTATTTTGGTCTCGGAGTCACCCTCTTATTTTAGTCCCGGAGTCACTCGCCTTGCTGATAATAGTAAAACCCACACAGAATTGTTAATATCCTATATATTTTAGTTATCTTTAGTGCCACTGCTTCCTACCCCCCCCCCCTCTAATGCTCTAAACCAGAAATCTGATGATTCCACTAAATTAACCTACATTTATACAATATTTTATTTTGGTCCCGGAGTCACCCGGGTGACTCCGAGACCGAAATAAGGTGAAATAGCCGCTTTTTAGACCAGTACTGTGCCAAGTAGGTTCAACGAAGGATCCTAATGGTCCATATTTCCTAAAGTATATACCATCAGGATATTGAAGAGTGATTTTGACAATTAATTGAACCATTTTGAGTGAACTAGGGTAAAATGAGAGTATGTTGTTAAAATTTTAATATTTTTGATAAATCTTCAATATTCATCGAGCTGTATCTCTAAAACTATTTTTCTGAGGGTATCCATTCTTGGTATGCCTTAAGATATATGTTGTCCCAGTTTGTAAACAAAGTTATTAGTTTCTGTTATGTACTTTCAGACATTGTGTACATAATCACCTTATTTTGGTCTCGGAGTCACCCAAAAACGGACAATTAAGTTCGTGAGGCAATAAAAAATGAACCGCTAGGGTTAGAGATGTATCAAAAAGTGTTCCAAGGAGCCGAGATATATACCTTTCAATAATATGAACTTGTTTAAATATATTAAGAACTTTCTGATTTGTCCTTCCTCTATCCTAAAACAGGAGTTTGAGCCAGGTAGGCCCTAGTAGTGACATATTTTTGTTAGTGAAAATTGACATCTGGTCATCGGTGGTATCCGATCGACCCATCAGGCCCTCTGGAAATATGTTATGAGTGGACTTAAAAAAGACTTAATTATTACTTCAGAGAAAATTGCTTTGTTCTTTACCACATTAATCCAGGCACAAGGCATTCAAACCTTAGATCAACAACTAAGGTCTCTCCTGACTGCAATGTGCAGTTTAAAAGGTGCAGCTGTACCAGGGGCCTTTGGGCTAATGCAGAGGCCAATGCTTGTGGGCCTGGGCGGTCAAATAAAAAGTTATTGTCTACCCGTGTGTATGGTAGTAGTAAATAAAGGTTCTCACCAGAGGAGACGGCTACGGGCGTCTTGTCGGGAGTGTCCAGGTACTTCTCCTGGAAGAACTTCTTACAGAAAGCTGCAAATACACAACAAGACAAAGGATCACACCAGCTGGAAATATCAAAATCTAAATCAGATGTAGGAAAGGGTTCTGCTAACCCCCTAAGGATGATATATGTTGCCTTAAAGCAACATTTTGAGGAACTCTCTGCCTTGCATTGGTGCATCATGCTGACTCTGCAGGAGTGTATCAACCTCATATATAGGATTGGCATGATGCATTAATGCGGCACTGGCGAGTTACTCACCAGGGTTGCATGACGCAATTAAAACGATTGGCTGTCCTATAAAAGAAGTTCCATCAAGAACTGTAAGACTGTGGCCTCATAGATAACTTCAGTTTTCAGTCACAGTCAGTAATACCAACTGCTATACAACAGGTTGTAAAACAATTACACGTCATGACATTTAACATCTGTCATTATCTGTGTACACACAACGGTATTCTTAGCTGGTATAACAACTATTTCTTCTGGAATCCTCTGTACGGTACACAAAGTTGTTTCAACTGTACAGAGTTCAAACCTCAGCCTCCTCTTTATACCCAGCATGGGGCAGTGTGAGATAGGGATCTTACACTTGCCTTTATCTATGGGGGTAGATGCCTAAATTTGACATGGCGACATGGCCATTTCTTAAAATCGACATCCGACATGGAGCTTAGTGACATGAGAGAAAATTTTAGTGACATGACATGGGGTATTTCTTAAAATCGACATGGGGCATGGCAGGTTCTTAGGGTCGACATGGGACATGGCAATTTTAAATGACATGACATAGTCATTTCTTAAATTCGACATGCGACATGGGGGGCCCCCCATCTAGACCCCCTTATCTGACACCTTTGTTATCACCTCCCCACACCCACCACCCTACTGGCTGTACTGTAGTTCATGTTGTACCCACCAGGTGGTGCCACCAGCGGGGTGATGGGTGCTGTACACTACGGTGGCCATTTTAGTCACGATTTCTCACAAAATGATGTCAGTTCTTCCTGAATTGCAAAATAGGGGGAGCTTAGGGCATACACAAGCTAATTCTATTGGATTTTCTCGGGTATGCCCATGGCCGGCGATACCGCACACTAATTCGCTGTGTTTCTTCAGTGTTGATAAGGGCATGAGCATGGCTTGGGTTGTAGCTGACCAGGACCTGGTAGCAGCCTTGGTAAGTTGGTACCACCTTTACCCAGGAGTGGCAGGAGTTTTGTGCCTCGTTACGTCAGGTCCCGGGGTCAGGGTACAAGGAGGGTTATGAGATGTGTGTGTAGGGGCAGTGAGGGGACCGGCTGAGGCAATCAAGGAGGCTTCTCACAAAGAAACCAACCAAAGAATCTTATTTATGAGTATAGCTCAGGCCTGAAAAATTAGCAATTTTTAGTAAAAAAACCCAGTGATTTTAGTATTAAAATCGCCATAAATGTCATACATTTTTTCGAAAAAAATTAGGGTCGACCCTAAATACATAGGGTTGGTCGGGTTACCGGAACACAACTAATTTATTTTAAGCCTCACCGAAAACCCTTGTCCCTGTGTTGCCCCACACTAACCCCCCCTCAGCCTGCTGGTTAACCACCTTGACGTATACACACACTGCCGTCATGACGCAGCGTGGAAGCCGTGTTTGTGTTTGTCATGTTCTCATTGAGCCGCGCCAAGGTGGGGACAGGTCACATCTAGGTGCACATGGTGTCAGGGAGAGGTCATTTAGAGGTTTTGGGGAGTGGTCATTTAGAGGTAGGTTTGGGGAATGGTCATTTAGAAGTAAGTTTGGGGGAGTGGTCATTTAGTGGTAGGTTTGGGGAGTGGTCATTTAGAGGTAGGTTTGGGGAGTGGTCATTTAGAGGGTTTGGGGAGTGGTCATTTAGAGGTTTTAGGGAGTGGTCATTCAGAGATAGGTTGGGGGAGTGGTCATTTAGGGGTAGGTTGGGGGAGTGGTCATTTAGAGGTAGGTTTGGGGAGTGGTCATTTATAGGTAGGTTTGGGGAGTGGTCATTTATAGGTAGGTTGGGGGAGTGGTCATTTAGAGGTAGGTTTGGGGAGTGGTCATTTAGTGGTAGGTTTGGGGAGTGGTCATTTAGAGGTAGGTTTGGGGAGTGGTCATTTAGTGGTAGGTTGGGGGAGTGGTCATTTAGAGGTAGGTTTGGGGAGTGGTTATTTAGAGGTAGGTTTGGGGAGTGGTCATTTATAGGTAGGTTTGGGGAGTGGTCATTTAGAGGTAGGTTTGGGGAGTGGTTATTTAGTGGTAGGTTTGGGGAGTGGTCATTTATAGGTAGGTTTGGGGAGTGGTCATTTATAGGTAGGTTTGGGGAGTGGTTATTTAGAGGTAGGTTTGGGGGAGTGGTCATTTAGAGGTGGGTTTTAGGGAGAGGTCATTTAGTGGTTTTGGGGAGAGGTCATTTAGAGGTAGTTATTTTTTTTTGGGGGGGGGGGTCATTTAGTGGTAGGTTCGGGGAGTGGTCATTAAGATGTAGGTTTTAGGGAGTGGTCATTTAAAGGTTTTGGGGAGTGGTCATTTCGAGGTAGGTTTTAGGGAGGGGTCATTTAGAGGTAGGTTTGGGGGAGTGGTCATTTAGAGGTTTGGGGGAGTGGTCATTTAGAAGTAGGTTTGGGGGAGTGGTCATTTAGAAATAGTTAGGGGAGTGGTTACTTAGAGGTAGGGTTTGGGGAGTGGTCATTTAGAGGTAGCTCTGTGCACACAAGGTTTTAAGGAGTCACGTATTATTCATGGGTGGAGTGAAATTGTATCTTCCGCTGCCCCTTTTGAACCATATGTAAAAAAGACACATCCTCCTCGAGAGTGGTCGAACATGTTCATGCCCTCCTTCCACATTGACAAAAACTGACCAGTCCCTCACAGCAGGTTATCATTTCTTTTTCTTTTCAAATTTTGTAACCCAGCATGTTAAAATGCACCAACTTAATGTGCCTGGATCTCTGCTCATCTCGGACGAGGATATACATAGGAGCACGGACTACAACAAATACATGTTTTTATGGCTGCAGCTACCGGTAGGTGCACGCCAAAAGAAAATAAAAACTCTTGCATCCCAACTATAGACCAATGCAGCAGGAAAGACTTTTCAGACTTTTCAGATTTTTGAACATTTCTGAGCCATGACTGACAAATTCATAAACATCACAATCTGCATCCTTATATGCACTATTTGAAAAAGAATTATCCTCTGAATCCCCTGATGGGAATTGCTCACAGATGTAGCCATTACAGACAATGTTATTAAGATTCTGATAAATCAATGTAAACACAATTTTATGATGAAAAAGTCCCTCCATCTATTGCTGCCTTGGTCTGTAGGTCACAACTCATAACTGGCAGCCATAGAACCACACTATGTGTCATGGTTATTCCAGGTACCGGGGCCGCGACGTATAAACAACAACGTGGGTCGTGCCCAGAGTGGGTTATATCATATCAGTTATATTTATGTATTCTAGTGTTTGTTATTTTTTTTGTTAAACCTTAAAGCACCGCGTACTACTCTAGTATACACTGCTTTTAATGTACTTTTTCATGATGATGCATTTATGCCAACCTTTTAAGTGTACAAACTCCGTAGGGTCGGCATGATGCATGAATGCAGCCATGGCAGGTAAACTTGCATTCACGCATCATGACGATCAAAGGGGACCTCACATTGAATCACTCTGTAGCCCTTACAGGGTTAACCCATTAAGGACAGCATAATGAACTATTGCATCAAGCCCTGGTCATCATCGTGAATGAATGCAGCCGTGGTGAGTAACTCGCCAGGGCATCATGCCGACCCTAAGGGGTTGAGACACTACCGAAGGGTTGACATGATGCACCAATATAGCACCGGCCCACTGCACGAGAATATCTATTTAAGTATACCTTAAATGTCATTTTTATTACTTAAATGTCAAATTGAAGTACATTTAAGATAAAACTTAAATGTCGATTTTTGACATTTAAGCAGCCTTTTGGTGTACTTAAAAGAACACTTTAAGTCGACATTTAAGTAAAATTTAAGTTGATTTAAGATGATTAAATGGCATGGCAAGGTGTTACTTAAAGGTCATTGGAACATGTCATGGTCCAGGGGTCCCTCACCAAAAAATCACATTTAAGCCCTTATAATGACCTTTAATGGACATTGCCACATTCTCTACTTTTTACCTATATTTCACTGAATTTATTCACTTCATTTTAATATCTTTCTTTTTTTATTGAGGAGAGGGGTATTTCATCAGTTTCATTTTCTTTTGGAGCTGGGCCAAACCTCCATCTCCAGAATGGTGAGGGTGGCCGGGAGCACCTCTAGGGGGGCTGGGGGACCGGCACCCCCCCTCTGGGGGCTGGGAGGGCAGCAGAATTCACCCTTTTCCGGTCCTGGGAGCCTATAGATAATCTGTAATTAAAAGAAGCAAGTAATGCACTTTTACAAAATTGTATTAATTATTGTAAAATGGTAGCATAGATATTAATACACTATGATGGTATTAATTATTGTGATACTGATAACAATGTATTAATACTGTGTAATATACTTCTCTCATATGTCTCTAAACTAATTAGATTAATGATTAATTATAGATAAACTACAATACATACCTTCACATTGCTTAATGCAGAAACATGTGTTAGCATATATATGCAGTGTACCACATGTCCTGTCAATGGCCACCAGGTGTATGTGAGACTGCTGTTACCTGCAAATTAGTGACTGAGGTACCAGGATGTAGGGGCTTATGTTATTAGTCGTTACATGTACATATATACATTGTATATAGGTATAATCTCCTCCTCCCATCCTTAGAACTATGTAACAATACTACCGTAAACTTCACTATAAGTATGCATAGATAACGTACAACAGATTTGGGCTTAGCAAGGCCTAAATTGACCTGCCTATTTATTAACAAATAACAATAACCATAAAAAAATAAAAAATTAATTTCCACGCTGGCGACTGCTCTCCTCGAGTCTCTATCACAATATGGCCACCTCTCACACGAACAAGGCGGAAGCCAGACCCCGCGCATGCGCGCTGGCTATGTTACCCGGCGGTTCCCGCCACTCTTATCGTCTCTTGATTATACCCAGGTAACCCATGTTGGTTTCCTGGCACATAATCTCCTCCTCCCATCCTTAGAACTATGTAACAATACTACCGTAAACTTCACTATAAGTATGCATAGATAACGTACAACAGATTTGGGCTTAGCAAGGCCTAAATTGACCTGCCAACCACCCCAAAATTTAACAATTTGTCACAAAGACTCATAGAATGAATGACAAGGTATAATAACCATCACATAAGGCACTGATTACATCACAAATTTTAACAAACGCTCAGAATAACTTATCTCTTCCTCAATTAAATTTAGTAAAGGCCGATTCAAATACCGTAATACTACCAAACTTTTCCAGTCTCCTCTTTTTGAAATCTGAGGCAGACTCACCCCAATCATTGATAGCGTCGTGGCCCCACCATGTCTAAGGCTATGGGTACCATATTTACCTTCTAAACCCAGACGCTCACACAGTCTCTTTAACTTACTCACAAACCAAACATAAGTTGCCGGTACAAAAATACCTTTCAACATCCAGCCTAATAAAGGCCTACCTGCTACAGAGTCATTACATAACAACAACCATTTCAAATATTTCACCAGGCATAAAGGATGGCCTCTCACCTCAGCCACAGGAATTTCCAATCTCCTCTGCTTATATTGAATCGTTTTAGTCTTCAGTACCGTAAATACGACTCCCCAATCATACAACATCACATCTTTGAAATACAAACACATGTCAGAAAAAAGTACATTAGAACCTCTCAATAAAGTCCTGAACATAATCAAACACGCTACCCAAAATACCAAATCCTCCATCACCGTCAAATTTAACAAAACTTTAAATAACAACAAATGTTCTGGAAATAGACAAGCAGATGAATTAACATAGTCCCCTTTCCATCTTTTAATTCCACCTAGAATCCATGTTAAACCCAAAGATTCACGCGTCTCCAGGGGCATGCCTAACATCTTCGCATGTACCAATACTGCAGACACATAATTCTGCACTGATGAGTAACATAATTTATCACTTAAATGCGCCACATATTTCCTCATTGTAACTGATTCTAATGGAAAAGGCACAATCCTCAATCCTGCACAAAATTTATCATATCGTCTTAATTGCACACTTTTTGTACGTTTGGTACTCTCCGCATAATACAATCCTTCCAAACGCAACACTTCCTCCCACAATCCGTCCTCTACAAACAAAACAAAAAACCACCATTAAATACATAGGACTTTTGAACGTGGATTTAAACAACAAAATTCTCTTTCTCGTGCATATGACCACACAGTCTCTCGAGCCTTCTTTCCTAACACACGTGACAAACCATCACAAAATATATTCTGTTTGCTTGAAATCCTGTGTGGAAATATCTCAAAATTAAATACAAAACAACACCAGTAAATTTCGCGCAACCATGCCATACATAACTTATTCCTTGATCTGCCCGTTCTCAACATCACTTCCACAGCAGCATTATCAGTAAACGCATGAATACATCTATTACCCCATGTACGACCCCATCTTTTAGTAGCTACCAAAATAGGCCACAATTCTCTCTCCGCAGAACTATTCAATTCCTCAGTAGGCCCTAATTCTTTATGCCCTTTATAATCAAAATCTTTAACCAACTTATCTTCCCACAACCCATAGAACCAATCACTCCCCCAACTCGCACCAAACCCTAACATAGATGCATCTGAATAAATGGTCACACAATTCCACATCTCAAACTTAATTATGGACGCACAACCATTAAACATAATAGAAAAAGCTCTCCACCATTTTAAATCATCTTGAAACATCTCAGTCAACCTTATTTAATCATTTTGATCATTTGCTGAATTAATCAAATCAATAGCTCGCCTTGAAAAAGTACGTCCTCCTCGAATCACAGTACTACAATGCGACAATAACCCAACCAATTTCTGTAAGTCTTTTTTGGAACACATCTTCATTCTCTGATATTCCAACACCATACCATTTAATTTTGCAAGCTTATCTGATGGTAAATACAATTTCATGTCTCTAGAATCCAATTCAATACCTAGATACCGTATACGCTGCCTTGGCGTTATCAACTTATTATAATTAATATAAAATCCAAACCTTCGCAATAAATGCATCAAATTATACAACGCTTTCCAACACTCCTCCTCAGAATCTTCCATAATCAGGAAGTCGTCCAAATAACCAAATGTGCGGCTATGACCCTTAGCCCGCATACATCTCACCACAAATTCTGTGTATTGTGTAAATATATAAGGGGCTGATTTTAAACCAAAAGCCAAACTATTATTCACTAAATACTCCTTTTTTCCGTTCACAATCCATCTGAATCCCTGCAAGGTACGGTACTCTCCCCTTACCGGTACTGAACGATAAGCTCCTTTTACATCCAACACTATCATATAACAATCTCTAGACAATTCCTTGGCCACATTCTTGATTGCCACATAACTAAATTTCTCTACCACATCTTCCATAAAATTATTAATACTTTTGCCTTTGGGTCGACTAGCATCAGTAATACAACGAATATTAGACCCTTCATCTTTAGGTATAGCTCCCAAGGCGTGAATACACTTAGGCTTATCTTTCACAATACTAACAATACCTTCCTTTAATTCCTCCAATACAATAACATTCATACATTCCTTTGCTTTATCTTTGGAAATCGACAAATAATTTCTCATATCATAACTAGTGTCAATATCTTTGTTCGCTATTACACAACCGAGCAAACTACTTTCCCAAATATAAACCATATTCATATCCCACCGTTTAGAACGCACACATTCCTTTAACATTTCACAAGGCTTCAACAATATCTTAACACCATTAATTTTATGACTACATTCTTTATCACACAAACCAAAGTCACTCCAACTTTCCAAGAATTTCACAATTGATTCAGACATTTCCATTTGGCTTTCCAGAATATAATTACCAACAGAACAATTTACCAACCTCTCTGGCGTACTTATATAACTCGTCAATTTCCCTTTAATACATTTATCCAAATTCCCATCAAAAACTCTAATCTCCTCACACATATGAGGCCAATTACAACTCACAAAACAATTCGCTTCATCCAACAATATCTCTGTTGAGATTCCAATTTCAGTTGACCTCACCTCCAGGTACCTACAATACTGCTCTGATACAAACCAACTTGATAGTACATTTAAACATAATTTAAACGCCAAAATCCATAATACACTCACACTCAAGCACACACACAGTTCCAAACACACCAGCTGACCCCCCTACCTCGGACCCATCCCCCCCCCCACCCCCCCCCTCCCCCTACCCGCTGAACAACGAGCCCCCACATGATCTCTAGCACCACATTCGATACATACATGTTTTCGGAAGCATCTTTCTCCCCACATACACACTCCATCATTCCATTTGTAACATGCCTGGTTACCCAGATCCTGTATCGACATTCCCCTACCCCTCCCCCCCCTCCACCCCCCCCTGCCCCTTCCCCTATCCACTCTGGTCATGACAGCATCACTCCCAAGATTTTCATGTACATCATCCGTGTCTCTTTCCCCAAATGCACTTAGACCATCATCCGCTGCTTTACGCCTTACACATGAATCGTATCTCATAATGTTTTCGTATTTATAAGCATTTACATCTTTACCAGCCATAAATCGCAGGTGACTTACATATGGGCCTACGTCTTCCCCTTTCTCCAAAAGCTTCTCTACATCTTTGAGGGAATAATACAATACCTCCTTGTAGTTTAACACTTTCTTTTTCTGGCCTGTAGGCACCAATCTCTTGAGGCTAAAATCGAACTCACTGTCACCTTCTTCAGAACTAGAAGACTCGTCAGACGAACCATCGTCACTGTCTTTTTTCTTGGTCTTCTTCTGCTTCTTCGATTTTCCCTGCTTCTTCGATTTCTGTTTCTTTTTCTCTCCCTCTTTACCTTTGACTTTAGCCTTTTTCTTCTTCTTCTCTTTCTCTTCCACAATATCCACGTCAGGTTCTTCCCCCAATGTCTCTTCACCACTACTGCTTGCTGCTGGCTCTGTCCCACCGGAGGCTCCTTCTTGAGCATCTTTGACCCGTTGTTGACGGCGAGCATCATTTTGCACTGCCCTGTCCACCATATTGTCTCTTCTCTTCGTCTGGACTAGAATCTCAGCGTCACACTCGTCTGCATAATCCTCTAATTTCACCTTTTTCATATCAGATAACAAAGTTTTTCGTCGTACCTCAGCCAACTCCGCTCGTAGCCGGGCAATCTCCTCACTGCCTTCATACCCTTCCAGCCTTGACTTCTCTGCCTCCAGTTCCTCACGTAAGGACTGAATCACATTGCTGGTAGCCACACGCGCTCTCTCGTCATCAAACTGTCCTACCATTGGTGAGTCTCGAACCATACCTCCTGACGCGCCATTCTTTGAGCTTGGAACATAGCCACCACCTCCCTCTGTATGAGGGTAATCTGGTGATCCAGATCCACGTCCAATAGTGGTTGTAGGTCTACCCAGACCTGGCTTCTTCTTCGAATCCACTCCTGAGGCGCCGTTTCCACCCTGCACGACACCTCCACCCGCATCCGGACTGCCACGTAATCCTTCTCTGCAATCCGTATTGTCGTCTTGAATTGACAGCCCTGCACAAGCCCTACATAACTTGCTCTGAGGGTTTGATCGTCCATCGTAATGTTTAGCACACGACTCACAGACGGGCATCCCACGTGCTTTTGTTATTGTTTTCACTCTTAGTACCACGTTTCACTCAAGATGGCGCCCAGGTAGTGCTAACGTTACCGGTACCACGCTCGCCAAAACCCTCGTAATAATCCAAATATCCTCCTTCTTCTTCTCAATTCTTCAGACTCAGACCACCAAACCTTCCTATAGGTCCACGTCGCTTTTCTTACGAATTTCCACCTTAATTCAGGCTACAGAAATTAATTTCCACGCTGGCGACTGCTCTCCTCGAGTCTCTATCACAATATGGCCACCTCTCACACGAACAAGGCGGAAGCCAGACCCCGCGCATGCGCGCTGGCTATGTTACCCGGCGGTTCCCGCCACTCTTATCGTCTCTTGATTATACCCAGGTAACCCATGTTGGTTTCCTGGCACATAATTTTACCTTTATGTTTGTGCATTATGTGAGATCTCTTTAAGGATATTGCTCCTGCAATATAACTATGGAAAATATATACCTTTAGATTGGCGCACTCCAAGGAATTGTGGGCACATTTAGAAATGCCATCTTCAGATTGGTGTATTTTGTGGGAGTTTAGAGGTACATTGCTCTGAGAAAATTTACTAAATTTGTAATCTAGGAGTATTATAAGCATTTGGGGACACATTGCACTAGGACAATTTTGAAATTCTGCCTTTCAATTGGTGTGTTCTGTTGAGTTTTGGGGACATACATTTCCCAAAGAAAGTTATAGATAGATTTCTATCTTATGGGAGTTATGGGGCATATTGTTTCAAAGTAAATCTACTGTTAGCTTGGTATAGGCTATCCTGAGGATTTGGGGGACACATTGCAGTAGAAGTACTACAATTATAAAGATGTATGCCACTTGCTTTGGGAGCATGTTTTGGGGCTGCCTTTACATAAATGTGTTCTGTGGAGTCTTGAGCCTGAAGGATTGTTGCCCCAGGAGAACTTGAGAATTTGGAGACTATCAATTGCTTTATTTTGAACGGTTCAGCTGGGGCATATAAATCTGAGAAATTTTAGAAAATTTATTGTTTTATTGGAGTATTCTGTTTCTGATATTAAAGTGTCTGGTATGTTGCTCTGAGGAATATAGGAATGCTACTTTTAGATTAGTGCATTTTACTGGCACATATATTGCTCTAGGTGAACCTCTACCCCTAGAATGGTCTATTGTGAAGGGTTGGTAGGTAGGCCTGTGTTGTAGGAAATTTTGGAAAACTATGGTTAGATAAGTTATCAGGGACATATTGATGAGAATGATAGAAATAGCCCTTACTGTGGTTCTAATTGGAATATTTACAAACTTCTTTTAGATTTAGAAAGCCCAGACTATCCCCAATATCCCTGTCGCATTTTCCAATGCCCCTGTCGCATATTTTTTGCGACATTGCGACAGGTGCCCATGCCCTGTTAGGATCGACAAGTCAAGTGATACAGCTACCCCCCGGCTAGAGCCCTACACTGGGCACAAGGCGGGTGTACACATTCTGGGTGCAGACATGGGCAATTTGAGAATACGTGTAGTTGATGCAGGGTGTCAGATATAACGGAGGATCTACATCCCTGGGTGTAGAATCATGCAGGTCAAACTGTGAAGTTAAGATGCCAGATCACAGCCACTGGGAATCAATATGACTTTAATATATATATATATATATATATATATATATATATATATATATATATATATATATATATATATATATATATATATATATATATATACATATATATGAGTACATTGTATACATAAACCCAGTTCATTGTGTTATCGAAATCAATATGGCCATTTCCGGGTGTCGCCAGGCCTAATGATGATAACCAAGCCTGACAATAGATAGCTGGCATCGACATCAGGTACATACAATAAATGTACAATGACGCCTCTGGGGGAAAGTAAAGGTGAATAGGACGGTTTTACAACGTGTGTCATGGTCATGGTGTTGGGTCCCTAAACCCCAGTGTGTACCCTCCCTGTGATGGTTAGCGTGTGTCTGTTGGCTTATACGTCTAGTGTTGTGCTTTTCACCCCTGATATTCTAACCACACACACTCTCCCCTATAGCTGTTGCCGGTTCATTACCTGGGTTCAGCCTATTGTCCATACTCCCTTCTCCAACCCATCTCCCTATTATATCATACCTGTCCTTACCTCCCCCTCACCCACCCCTCTACGCCCACATCACACACAAACAAATAGACACCGACTGGGTAATACCCTGGTCATTAGGCCGTGTCCACGTAACCTCAGCTCATCCATGACCACTGCTCCCACGCCCCACCGCACATATCCACGCACCACTGACCCCGCTCCCCCTGCTTCCCACGCCCCCCAGGCCGGGCAGGTGCGCGCCGCGCGGGGTATT